>QANU01076928.1:614866-671188 GCA_003254905.1 Nissolia schottii | reverse complement strand
GACTCACTTTTGAGATTTATGAAACCAAAATAAGCATTAGTCAATAGTCCAAAATTTTGGTCAATTTCAAACTATCTTGTCTCGGTCTGTTTGAGAAGAAAATCACAAGAAAAAAACCCAAAATTTTCCCCATTATGTACCGTTAAACCCTAATTTCCTTCCCCGAAAGAAGTGATTATTATTAAATTGAAATGAAATTGAAAAATCGGCCATCGTTTATGCAGACTGGGGTGGTAGTGACCAGCTCCTGACATTGCTAATTGCTTTCGCTGATTCACTCTTTGGGACTTGGGAACGTGTGCGATTCTCCTTCTCTCTGAGTTCCAAGTGCTCTTTTTTTTCTTTTTCTTCTTCCAGGTTTTGATCGCCATGGAATCTGGAAAATTTGACCCAAGACACTCTGCAGAGTTATTGAAGTACTTTTCCTTCAATCAATGCATTATTTTTATTTTTTTCCATTTCATTTAGCTTCTGCCTCTCTTTTGTTTGTGGTTGATCGCTGCTTTTGATTCTGATGGTTTCTGTTGAACTGAACAGGCATATGGATAAGCAGAATGAGGTCCTTCTGGAAGCCTATAAATCAATGTTTCGTGAATTGCAAAAGCTTCAGGTTCTTTACATTTATTTCCCCCCTGAATTCTCCTCCCCAATGCCTTAATTGGTTTCTAGGGTTTGCAGTTTTTCATCACATTCACTTACCTGCTAGTTTTATTCAGCTACTGATAAAAGGTTTCGTTCCTGAGAATTGGAGTTGATAAGTGAAGGCCGTTATTTGTTTGCTAAATAGAATTTGCAGGAGTAAACATTCAAATTTCTCCCTAAGCGATGAAAGATATCAAATTGGTCCCTGAGGTTGTAAAAAATCAATCAAATCAGTCATTCAGTGTTGGTTAAGTTAGTCTTCTTCAGGGACTAATTTGATCCACTTTTGACAATCTTAGTGACAAATTTGATATTTCTATAGCTTGAGGACGGGCTTGACCGACACTACTAACATAGGGGATGAATTTGAAGGTGTACTCCATTTTGGAGGTTTTAGGTGTTGCTGTTATATTCTTGTAAGCAGTTAAATATTCTATCGGATTTGCTTCATTTTGTAGTAACAATGACAACATGTCAACATGCAATGTGATGCTCAAGAGAAGAAATTGAATGTGATAACTTATTTCTGGTGATATATTCACTAACCCATGATACTAGCCATTTGATTTCAATCTCTTGCACCGAAATAGTCCTGCATAATGATTTGTCTTCTGTGTGACATGCTTATTAACCAAGTGGCGAGTTGACACAAATTCAGGTGGTCATTTTACATCAACTTTGATTCAATAAGTTTTGATGTGTTCTAATTATATAGGTGGAAGAAGAAATGCTTATGCACAAGCTCTATGAAATTATGTCAGCTCATGGTCTCACCAAAAAGGTATCTTGATCAGCTCATCTCATTGACTAGTCTAAATGAATATTACTGAGTTTTGTCCAAAAGATTTAATTACTAGCTCCATATTCATTTTTTTTGTGGTTATTAATGATGTCATAGTTGTTGACTTTTATATTCATAATTTTTTTTTGGTCATAATTGCTCCCCCTGTGAGGGGGGCTGTTACTCTTTGTTTATGTAAATTTTGAATCTGTTAAGTGTATGTAAATTACAGACAATCATAAAATGCAGGAGATTGCAATGTATCAATTCAAATTGCAGAATTCATTTAAAACAGTTTGGACACATTTTATCAATTATTAGAACTTTGATTATAGGTGTACTAGAAATTAGTGTCAAACCATTTAAGTAAATTCTCAAAACCCAGCTTTTGATGCTTAAAATCCTAACAGAGCATATGGGAGAGACCAAGCCCAATATGTCTTCAGCTGCTCGAGTCTCAACTATTCTCGCCAGCCCAAGTGGTCCACAACCATAGACCACAGATTCCAAAAGTTATGCAAATGATTCAAAGGAAGAATGACTCAAGATATGAAGTCACCTTTATTCTCTCACGCATCATCTTCACTTGTTTGTTAAAGGAATCCCCACTATATCCGGATTGTTATGCACACCAATATTCACATTTTATTCCTTTTTCCTTCTTATCTTCTAGTATATTCTACTGTACTCATAAATATCATGTTGAATGAATGGATGAATGAATAGATGAGCTCTTGTTTAACCGTTTAATCTCTTGCATTATTTTTCTCAAGAAATTCCTATCAAAATATCTGCAAATTTCACAGCCGTACTCCAACTCAGATTATTATTTGAAAGCTGTACAAATAAATAGTTGAATACGCATTTTAAGTACTTCTGATGATCCATTTGGTTTTTGTTAGAGCCCAATATCATTGATCTATCTAGGAATAGCCCAAACGCCCCTAATCTGAGGAAAACTGATTAATTTTATTTCTCCCCAAGTGATTAGTTCTAAGAAAAACTAATCGAACTTCCACTTAACGAAACACAAGATTTGTGCAGGTGATATATCATGCTTCTATTATTTTGGGGGGTAATTGTTAAATACAAAAACCATTTAAATGTCTTTGTCTAACAACTTAAGCTTTTGAGGGAGACGATTTTTTACTACAATTCTAAAAGGATATTGACTTCTCAAAAGTGGTTGATTTATTCTTTTCTACAGAATATATATGTAGTTTCTTTTTACACTTGAACATGTATCATATTGTGACTTGTAGAAGGGTCAACCTCTGAGGGGCTATCTCATATATATTCCCCTTCTCATAAAATGACTTTTGATGTTGGGCTGGTGTGGGGGGTGGGGATTCGCCTTTTGAGGTACACTCCAGAATATATGTAGCTGCAACTTGCCATGTATATTTAGTTATATAATGCTTAAATGCTTTGTTATGTATACTGATGTTTTATGCAGAGTGATGACAATTCCAATGCTTCCTTAAACAGTGGATCAGAAAACTCCAATACCAAAGTCAATGAAGCGAACGAGAAACAGTGATGACATAATTTTGATTCTTTCAGCCTTTCACTCGTTGATTCGGGACAAAATGGTTTTAGGGGGCTCTGAAATAGAGATTTTCACAGTTTACATAATCAAAAGTGATAAATTTTGATTTTTCATTTTTCTTTTTTCCATTTTACTTAACAAAAGTGAAATAGTGCCAAGGATGGGATGTTTAATTTACACTGTTATGCATTAATTAATGCAAATTAGATCTCAACTAAATAAACGGAATTGAGATGGATTGTTTGAGGAGACGTTCTGGCCAGCTGCCTGGGTACAGAGACAATGACAGAAGTAAGCTCCCTCATAAATGACACTTATGGCATAGTGGGATGCACAGGAGAAAATGAAGAACAAGTTTCTTGTGAAAGATGCAAGCAAATATCTGTCAACACCAGTCACTAGCAAATTCGTTGAGGTGAAAGAGACATGGTGGCCTCACAGCTCACACTGAAGCAGAAAGGTGTAAGGTACACTAGTGGGTGTTATGTGGCCAACGAGATCAAATCATTTTTGTCTCTTTTTTCAGTATCTTATTCTAATAAAGCCCTTGGAAGTGTCCCCAGAAGTAAATGTTTCTATTGATTTTTTATCATCTCTTGTTCAGAAAAATGATGCTAAAACTCTTGTTTTCCGGGTTTAAACTTCCGATATTGCATAAGCTTTCAATTCATAACCATTAAGCACCAGCTTGTCTTAAGCCAAACCCCTTTTGGATTCTTGGACAGATTCAATTCGGTTTTGGCCATGCATTGATGGAACTCAGCCTGATTATACTCTTCCTAATAACAATGTGCCATGGATTTTGTCATGAGCAATTCCAAATTCTAGCACAAGGCTTGGGCCTTGTGGAAGCTGGAGATAGTAGTGGCATTTTAAACTAATAATTTTTGGCATGATGGGCCTATTTTGATAAGGAGGATTGAGCAGAAAAGAAAGAAGATGGGTGTCTTTAAATCATTTATTTTTCCTATTAGTTCTTTCATGGAATAAGCAACTTAAATTTGGACTCTAAATACTCTTTCATTTTCTAAATAACTTCTGCTACAGGATGGAGCCCAAATATTTTTAATTTTATTTTATGAAAATAGTACTACAAGGTCTTGTAAAGTTGTTATTCCATCGTTCCTAACGTAGAAGAGAGAGTAAAATTATGGAAGTTTCGTGCAGACGCAAGCTTGAGATAAATATAAGTTTCTAACAGCTAAAAGTTCTTTTCTATTTTTATTTTTTCTGTTTTCTTTTATGTAAGGTTACAACTGGACTTTAATTTTACAGATGATTCCATATTGCTTAGACTTAAAATTCCAGTTTATTTTACAGAATATATATGAAATTGAGAAACGACCTTGTTCCGCAATTAAAGAACTTTTCGTTTTCATGCTGCGGGCTTGTCAATTCATTGGAATATAAAATGTTGCAAACGTGTTGAGTGGCTGCATCTAGCACTATCCTATACATAAATGGAGTCTCTCTCTTTCCATTTTTTTTTAATAAAATAAAATAAAATAAAAATCATAGCACTTCAATGCTGTGCTATGCTATATGCTAAGTGTTGCACTTAAGAGAGATTGTGGTCCCTTCCTTTTTTCCCTCTTACTATTATTTTTACGGCATTTTCTAGTATTGTTTTTATATCTTGTTAGTTTGACATAAAATGGGGGAATTGGATTCTCCTCTCACGTTCACTTTTTTTCCCCTCTCATGTTCTTTCTTTCGTAGCTTAGTATAAACCTCAAAGTAGGCATCACATAAGTCTGACTTGTGGAAAAGCAAAGGTATTTTGAAAAGATTGTCTCTAACAACCCATTCTCAACACCATTGTTAAATAATTTTATTGGACTTAGGTTATACGTATTCCTTCCATATATAGTCTTAGCAATATTTTTCATTTTATTATTGATGTGAAAAAAAATGTTACTAATCAGTGCAAAGGTTAATGGGAATAACATTATTTTTCAGGACCATAAAAAAGATAACTAGAGTTAATACGAAATATTACTCAATACTCATGCAATTCGACCATTTACAATCATCAAATTGTCACAAGAAAATGAATAACAATTGTTTCTCTTAAGAAGAAGGGAAGTTGATAGCTAATAATTGTTAGAAAGGGACTAATCCTCTATGCTGAGAGAGTTGAATACTACTTATTAACATTTTAACATGTAAGGACAAATTATAACTTCCTCAATTCTAAGGGCCTTAACAAGGAAGGATTAACTACAAGTCTACAAGTCCAAAACATTTGTCCAACATACTCTTTATGAATCGTAACTTAGAAACCTATTAAATTTGTATTCCAATTCATGACCATTTTGGTGTCTACCAAACAAAACTAGCTAGATATCCCAGGGTTTTACAATTTTAAGTAAGATTAAACCCTAAGAATCTGTAACTGGCATGTACCAAATAAATTGATAGTAGACACAAATACCACCTATGTATACTTTGCCATGACCCTGTGGGACCATAGTATATATCAGTACTAGTTGCACTTGTCAGGGGCAAAAGTTGAATTACAATGGACGGTTATAAGGGTAATATAGTTAGCTATTTCCTGAATAAGAAATGTTATTTATAAATACCTTCTCCTACTAAACATTTTTTTAAAAACTAAATTTATTGAATTTTTTCATCGTTTTATGATTTAATATGATATATTGATGTATCATATAATTTAATGTAATAAATTAATATTTTTTAATACAATATTTTTGGAGATGTGTATTATAAACTCAAATGGTTCATAAATTTTTTCACCTTTTACAAGTTAACTATTTCAATAATTTGATTAATTAAAAATTTGTTAAGATCATATAGAACATAAAATGATAAGTTGATGACAAAATTATATGAATTTAATTTAAAAAATTATCAAAAGAAATAATAGTAAGAAGAGATATTTATCTCATGAAACACATAAAAAATCAATTATTTATACTCATTAATTATGAAACATCAAGTTAATTTATTATCGGATAAAATTTCAATAAAGTGTGAGTCTTATTAAAATTTTTACACACGATATCTTATTAACAACAAATCCAAATAACATAATCTTCTTTAATTATTTAATCGGAGTTGTTACAATTAATGCAAAAGTGGAAAATATTGTTAGTCCTCCCAAACAAGGCACAAGGATGCACATTAAGCGTATAGTGTCAGAGTCATATGATGGGCTCTTTTTTCTTTCTTCCTCAGAGAGTCAATGCCAAATATTAAACTCTTTTTGACGCTTTCTTTCAACTTTCTGTGTATCTCACGGCATCAACCCCACATCTATTGCCATAATCCTCACTCTTTCTTTGTTTAAAATTCCAAATATCACCAATAGAAACCTTACCATTCATAAGGAACCATCTTTCTATTCCAAACCCCACTCTCTCTAGAGGCGCGTGTGTTTACTTACTTCTCTGCAACTTCAATCATTTAATTCACTTTTATTGTGGTATTAGCTTAGTCAAAGTTTTTGCTTGGAAATTAATTGCATTAAAAGGGGAAGTAAATGGTTTCGATTGTAACAGTCAAAGCTAATCTATTACCCGGTTGAGAAAACAAAAGGTGGTTTATAAATGACCGTATTTGAGCCTTTTTTTTTATATTGCAATTCCGTGAAATTAAACATTTTAAATTACTTCTTTCCTTTATTTTTAATTATCATTTTTTTTTGTTACCTGCCCGATTTCAAGACTTTGTCTTGGCTAATTCAGATTAACATGACTCGAGCACCTGATTTTATCATTTTTTATTAAATATATTTAAATATAATTATATCTAAATACATCCAATTAACAATGTACTTAAAAATAAAAAATAACAAAAAAATGAGAAAAAATTATAGGAGGACGACAAAAATAACAAAAAAGTGATATACAGTGTAATTATTCTTACATTTATTTTTTTAAAAAGGTACGTTAAATTTAAACATATTGGTTTGTTCATTGTCCATGCTTTAAATTTAATGGATTTTATGGTAATAAAACATATTAAATATAAAAATAAGTAATTACCCCTATTCGATGTTTTAAGTTTTTTAAAAAAAATATGATTTTTAACTTCAAAACTTTTACAACTAAATAGTTTAAAGTTTGATTTATGTCACCTCATTCATTTAAAAAACATGTCAAATTTTAGCACAATTTATGAGATTAGGTTCAGTGCATGATAAATTGTTTTAAATATAAAAGTCATGATCTTTTTAAAGAGATATAATTCTTAACGTATCTCTTTTTATGTATAGTCAAATTAATTTAATCATACAATCAAAATAAATCATTATATTGATATTTTATATATATATATATATATATTTATCATTTTCTGTACCTGCATAAACAAAAAATTAGCATATTCCCATAACAATTCATTACCAAAAAAATATTTCTCTAACAATTACTCATTTTACCATATAAACATTAGCGTGTGTATTTGTAAAAAAAATGTTGTCCTGCCATTATTCTAGGCAGAAATTTTCATTTCTAGGAATAATTATAGTCAAGAGGTTGAGTGTCAAAAGTAAATTTGACCGAAGGCTAAAACTTAAATTTTATTAACTAATTAATCATTTCACATTATACCATGATTCCATGAACTAAATCACATACTTAATCATAAATATTAAATTAAATCCCTAAAACCCGTTTTAAGATATTAACAAGTCAAAACAAATTCGAATCTAATTGGATTTTCATCATAAACAGTTTTCCTTGTTTATCAGAATTCTTAAACCCATATATAAAAGGAATGCCACAACAACAATTATTTGGGACAATTTATAAATAATCACACCTATAAAATATTTGATGTTCACTGTAAACTTTATTATAATAGACCTTACATAATTGTAAGTGTAATTAATTTAGAGTTATCTCAAATAACTGTCATTTTCTCATTTTTACATCAATAACACACTATTAGCAATAGGCAGCAAACCTCCTCTACAACGGGAGATTCTAATATGCTCTAAAAGTAACATTTATTGATTTTAATTTATAGTATATAAAAAATGAGATTAATTTTAATGTATTTATAGTGTGAATTTTTTTTATACAATTGATCAATCAATTTATTTTATTTAAATGACTTTTTAAGGAATGAATGTGATAATAAAAAATATTTGTGAAATTGTCAAGTACATTTCAATTAAATATTTAAAAAATACTCATGTGACAAACAAATGAATGGTTGATATGTTGTTATGAAACGCATTAAATGCATGAATTCTATTATTTGAACTTACTCTATATTAAAAATTGTGTTAATTAACTCGAAATTTTAATAAAAGTGGTAAATGTACCGCAGGAACATGTAATAATTTATCCACAGTGAGACACGCAGGCAGGCGCGTAGGGACGATGCATCTGCGTTACATAATCGACCGCATTCATTCATTCATTCAAACAAGGCAGAGAAAGAAAGAAAGAAAGAAAAACATTTCTTACCAAACAGGAACAAAAGTGATCTCTCTCTCACTCAATATAATAATCTTGCTCCACAGTTCTACTCCTAAATATACAACACTTGCCTCTCTCTCTCGTTTGAGTGAAGAGAGAGTCACCAATGGCCTCCATGTCCCCAAGATACCAAGACCACCACCACCACCACCACAAATCACTTCTCCCTTCAAACAGTAACAGCAGCACCACCACCAACAGCAGCCCTCAACCACCACCGCCACTCTCACCCAAGCCCATGACCAGATCCGAACCCGCAAACCCGTACCCGACCACATTCGTCCAGGCGGACACCTCCTCCTTCAAGCAGGTGGTCCAAATGCTGACCGGATCCTCCGAGACTGCCAAGCAGGCCTCCAAGCCAGCATCAGGCCCGCCGCAGGCCCACAGCATCCCGCCCATCAAGCCCAACAACACAAAAAAGCAGCAGTCCTCCTCCTCCTCCTCCTCCTCAGGGTTCAAGCTCTACGAGCGTAGAAGCTCCCTCAACAAGAACCTCAACATCAACCCCTTAATCCCCGTCTTCAACGGCTCCGCCTTCAGCTCCTCCGGGTTTAACGGATCCGGGTTCTCCCCCCGAAAACCCGAGATCCTTTCCCCTAGCGTCCTCGATTTTCCCTCCCTAGTCCTCAGCCCCGTCACTCCTCTCATACCGGACCCATTCGACCGATCCGCTGTGGGCCCCAATTTCGGCAGAAGCAGCGCTAGCTTGGTGGACGCTGAGGCGGAGGAGAAGGCTATCAAGGAGAAAGGGTTCTTCCTGCACCCTTCCCCTGCTTCCACTCCCAGGGATTCCGAACCGCGCTTGCTCCCTCTCTTCCCTACTACTTCTCCCCGGGCAGCTTCTTCAGGTTCTTCTGCTGCTGCTGCTGCTGCTACATCTTGAATTATCCTTCTTCTTCTTAATTGAATTTCTCTCTCTTTTTTTTTTTGGATTTTGTGGTGGATTTTTAATTATGTGTTATTCTTATTATTGGCATTGATGAGAGAGAGGGGGGAGAAGGAGGGATAAAGAAGCTTATGGAGAGAGAAAACGGAAGATTTCCTGCTTCAATTGTATGTAAAATTGTGCTGCTGTGTTTTCCCCTTTTGTGCTTTTATGGATTAGAGAAGCTTAATTTGAGAAATGTGAATCTTGTTTCACTCTGGATACATGTTAGATTTCGTCAATTATTATATCAATTAGGGTGGGAATTGGGATCTAATTGGGGGAAATGAGATTGCAGGGATTGGTTTATATGAATTTCAGATTATTTAGGGTAAACGATTTACACACTGTCAAATCCTGCATTGAATGCAGAAATTCCAAATTGAGTTCCTTCAGCTTGAGGGCATTCATGATTGGTGGTGACAGTATCTCAGTAATAAGCATTTTTTTTTTTAACCAAGGTGCTGCTGTGTTTGTAGAGATGGTAGGAATGAACTGGGGGAAAAAAGCTTGGCATGTGAAAAAAATAAATAAAAGTGTTAGTTTTGAGGATCAAATTGCAAAAGCAGCTTTGGGCTAGCTGTCAATCAAAGAGTAGAAGAATGGGCAAGGAATCTTGACTCCTTTTGTTGGCTTTCTGAGTGAGGGAAGGATGCCCATTGATATGTATGTGAATTGTGCATTGTAAGCATCTACTGTTTTTTGGTTACTAATTTCTGTCCAAATCATGTGAGCGTAGAAAATGCCACGTTAGTTAATGATGAACTATGTGAAGAGTATATAATTAGGTGGACCCGTGGATTCCTTGTCTTAAAGTTTTTGGTCAAGATGTTGCATTCGACCTGTTAATGTAATTTCTCACTTAGCCCGTTGGCGTTGGTGTTAATCTTCCCAGATTACGAGTTCAGCTGTTATAGAAACCACAAGCTATAATCTAGGCATATCCGCATACATGGATTTCCATAGAAAGATATGAATAAGAATTCACCCTTTGTTGAGTAATTAAGGTTGATTCTGAGCCTGTTAGGTGTTATGGCAAATCATCTTAATTAGAATTCAGATTATGCAATGCGATAGTTCATCTCCTTTTTTCTACATGAACTTTGAAAATTGCTGCAGTGATTTTAAGTAAGGAGAAGGTCAAACTAAGCTTTGATGATGTTTAGATGAGAGCAATAAATCCACTCAAGGTGTGGACAGTGGAATTGCAATCCAAGCCATTAAAAGCATTCTCTTTTGTTTTGTTTTTTCTTCCTTTGTAGTAGGGACCCCCCCCCCCGGGGTTTCTTTCAAGTCATGGGGACTTGAATGTAAAGCCTTTGAACAGCCGTAAAAAGCAATCATGCAAAGGTAGTGTAGTCCCTTCTTTTCCTCCCATTTTTTCAATATTTTTAATTTCTCCTTTTTGACTCCAAGGAGACCAGAATTGTAGTGAATGGGGACATTGGAAAGTGAAGGGAGGGGAGAGGAAGTGGGTCTTGTGATGATGAAAGGGAAGAAAAAAAAAATTGGGGGTGATGGGATCAGGAAAACAAGGTGTTGGTTGATTGTTTGTTCCTTTGTTTGTGTGTGTGGGTTAATGTTACATGATTTTTGTGGACTTTGGCACTCATGGTTTGGTGGGTGCATTTATTGGCATTTTGAAACTTGACATGTGCACTGCTAGCGAAAATCCTTGTTGCGTTTTGCAGACCCATCATCAAAGGTTACCTTCTATCTATTATTTCTCCCCTATCGCTATCATTTTTTTGGCCAAAATATATAAAACATTTCACATGTGGCATGTTTTGATTTGACGTATTGTCGATTATTACCCCTTGGAAAGTCATTGTGATGAGGAAAATTCAAGCATGATAACTTTGACTATATCTTTGCTACATGCCCTTCGAGTGCATAGAAGCCACACCGATTTGGACAAATTTTAGCTAATTAGATTTAATTTACATTTACAAAGGTTGGATACAATAATTTAGTTACACAATTAACCCCTTCTCTGTCGTCCTTACGTGGCATATATCACTTTAATTTTTATTAGTCAATCGCCTAGACGAATAGGAAGATTGTAAGAACCTTGATTCAACCAAAATCAGAGTGCATGATAGTAGTTTGTCAATCTCGTAAGCCCCACCACCATTAAACTTAAAAGCATGATTAACAATGACGTTGAATGCAAATTAAAAATGGGATTTGTTCCTTGAAATGGTAAACATAGGTCATTTTGATCTTTAAAAATTAAAAATTAATTTTTCATCTTTAAAATTGTAAGTTATAAGTCAAGTTAGTCATTTGATGGATTATTATGTATGTTTACGTTGATTTATCATGTTTAAATACGACTGTGACAAAAATTGTGGCTGGCGGCAAATGAGATTATAGTATCATTTAGGGTTGAAAATGTCTTTGCGGCAACACTTAAAACTACAAATCTTAATTGATATTATAACTTTCATCTACAATTGCAAATGCTTCTACAACTTCATTTGTGGTCTTAGAGCTTGCCATAATTCATTTACAATTCCAATTGTTGTCATAATTTCTTTTAATATGACAAATTAGTGAAAACGCGTCGACACAAAAATGATAATGACTTGAAGGACTAATTTGGCGTCCGACTTACAATTTCAAAGGTTAGAAAGTTAAGTTGGGGATTTAAAACACAACTCTCCATTACCCTACATAGAACATCCTAAACCCTAAAAACTTATTTAGTTATTATCCAAAACAAGTAAAATTAGTAAAAAAATTATAGCCGAATTGATTTTTTAAAATTAGACCTTGTACCACCATTTTTCAAAGTCAAAGTAAGACTAGTAATCTTATCTAAGTCAAATACAAAATCATGATCACTGTAAGGTAAATTCAATGCATAATTTAATGCAAAATCAAAAGATGGGGAATTCAATCCAAATTCGTCAAATCGGTTAGCGAATTTAACACATATTCGCTTAACGGGTTGGCGAATTCAACCCATATTCACCTAACGGGTTGGCGAATGCAACCCATATTCGCCTAACGAGTTGGCGAATTATACGTGGCCTTGCCACGCAGACTCGCCTGCCATGCTGTCCAAAACATGTTATGCCTGTAATATGTTTTGAAACAGTGATATTTTAGTAATATGTTTTACTAACAAGGACAGTATAGTAAAGAACTCCTAAGACGAACCAAAACGAGCATTATCCCATTGTAAATAAATAGAGATTTTTTTAAGGAGTAAACTTTTAACTTTGTCTTTGCCGTTTTCAAAATCGGTCAAGTTTGTCTTCAAATTATAAAAATAATTATATTAATATTTGAAGTTATCAAAAGTTGATTAATTAAATCTTTAAAAGAGATTAATATGATCAATTTTTAACAACTTTAAAAAATAATATAATTATATTTATAACTTAAAACGGAACTTGACTTAAGCTTGTAATGTTTAGATGAATAGCAGCTTCACTCTACTGGTCAGTAACACCTCTCGAGGACTAGAACTAGGACGCACAAGTTGTCACGTACCCATTGTATTTTGTTTGGATATGTAATAATATACGGCACAAGTACAAATCAATTTTCCATTGACGATGTTTTTGAGAAGCATCATCACCATTCATTCAGCCCACAACTTGGGTTAGTCTTATTTATCTGCCGCCAAAGTGGAAGTCATATTACATTCAGCCTGAACACTGCGACAAAAAATACATGACTCGGTAGTGGATCTGCGATGCATGCAATAAGTGTGACCTTGCTTTTAATTTTCTTAACCATGTGAATGTTGAGTTGAATTTTGCTCAAAATTAAGAGTACCTCGCACTGATAATTTGAACGGTGGTGGGGGTTTTGTCTTGAATTTGTATTGTTTTTTGCCTTCATCATGAAATAGATTATTTTAGTTGTTAATATAGGTGGCTTATAGTTATAGAGAAGAACAAATGTAGAGAGCTAGAAGTTTTCCTATAATTTAGTCTTTTTCTTTTTGTTCGAAGAAGGCAAAAGGACCTTAAATACACACACAAGGGGAGCTACTGGCCTCTCTTCTCAACCAACTGATCTTCATTAGATCATTACACAAAAAATAACAAATAGAGGGGCCAGTGGGCCTCCTCAACAGACCATATAATATTCGGTTTTGCTATTTGTTGAAAGAAAAAAAATTGACACGTGCATTTACATATAAAAATAAATATTACAGAGTAAATAATCAAATATTATTAAATATATAAACGAGTAATATTAAAGATACTTGTGTGCGTGTACGCACAAAACATATAAACGATAAATATTAAACACACGTGTTAGTTTTTTTTTTATACAAATAATATATTTCATTGTTATAACATTATATGTATCCTCTTCAATCTAATACAATACGATGCTTAAAAAAAAATAATATACATTACATTTATCCTACTCATGGCCCATTTTGGCTAAAAATATTATAACACTGCGAGAGTGAAAGATTTAAGTTATCCTCTTCATTTCCTGTGTATTGATCAGGAGGGGGGGGGGTGTTAATCCAACCGATGCTCAAGGGGGCGTTTTGGTGGAAATAGATATGAAACTTCAGACTACATAGACCAAGAGGCGATGGTTATCCTCAGCGTGGAAGGAAGATGCCTTAAACAGCATGGGTGAAGATGGGGTATTCAAGGTGGTCTCGAATAATTAGTAAAATTTGGGCATCGGTTTGAGTTGTCAATAACGTTATTACTAATTGGGTCACATTGGTAGACTAACATTAGAAATTTAAAAAAAAAGTTAATTTTTACTTAAAATGGTCCTACGAGTTAGCCTTTAACCTATGAGCTTTTGTATACGGAGTTTTTAGTCCTACAAACTTTTTGAGATCCTGATCCTTCTAGACATATGATATAACAGGGAAGGACCTCTTATTTTTCCACCTCTATAAGATTGTTTTATATTTTAATTATATAAACAATAAATGTAACAAAACAAGGCATGCAATTGTATATCACAATTTATTAATGCTCCTACTGTTATTCTCCTTTTTATTCATTAGTATTAGTATTTTAAAAAATATTCACGGCCACACTCCATCCAACAAATTATGCGATCAAGTATTATATTTTTCCTCCTCTCCTATGGAGAATTGAAACACAACGAATGACTGTATTTGTTTTAGTTTATTTGTTAAAATATTTTTTTAAAAAGAATCAATTTTAAATATATGTATAAATCTTTAAAACTAATCAAAATCTAAAAAAAAAAAAAAATCAACTCTCTATCTTTTTTTAAGAAGTTAAACAAAATAGTTTATCAAACAAAATTGTTTTAAGCATTTTGAACTTTATATCAAAAATCAATTTTTCAATCACTTTAATAAAAGCTGAAACAAACACGTCAATATCTTAAATAAAAAAATACACTTGAATAAAAAAAAAAAACCCAATATCCAGTGATCATACGTATTGAAAAATGAGATAAATATTGAATATTTTAAATTATTTTTCATCAAAAAGACATTTTAAATAATTTAATTATTTTTAATTAAATTAACAACAACGAGATTTAATCGATCGTGGATAAATAGTTAAAGCTAAAATAATCTTTTAATCAAATTAAAAGAATAGTATTTTGAGGGTAATTAAATCAAAATAAACGAAAACAAAAGTGAAGATATACACAACAAAGAAGAGGGGACAAGCAAAAAAGAATGTGAGGAAAAGATCACATAACACTTAAAAGAATCATACATTCTATTTCCTCCACTTATAATAATAATATGGTATAGATTAAGAAGAGAAAGAGGCGTTACATACTGCACGTCGAAGAAATACAATAAGATCACCATATATAATTTATTTATTTTTTATTAAATGTAAATTGTGTCAATGGAGGAAAGTCCGGCAAGCTCATGTATGTTATTCATGAAAGAAAAGAAAGAACAAGAACCGGCAGCCACATTGTTGCTTCCTGATTTTTATGCTGAGGTGTCTCTCATACAATGTGAGATGGCGGTGCAACCGCGACGGTAAGGGTTAGCCCTACCCCTGGCCTGGCAATTGTAGTAGCTCCGTCCGCGCCTTCCACATGGGATTTGGTTGGCCCTAAGTGCACCATAACTTATGTACCTTCTACTCGCACCAAGACTGCGGCGGCTTGATTCCGAGCTCATCAGAAACTCGTTGTCATCAACTAGGAAATCCACGTCACCAGGAGCAACGCCGATCCTAGAAAACTCATGCATCTTGGATGCTTCAGCCACCGTGGCCACGGCCACGGCCAGGGTGGTCAAGATCAAGACAACAACCAACGCCTTCGACTCCATTAGGGCAAGCTGTTTTTTGAATGCGGAGACAAAAACAGAGAGGAAAGAATAAATGCTTGCTCTTTTTAAATTGTCTTGCCTTTATTTATTTTTGACCTTGCCCTTCCTTGTAGAGAGGGAGGGGCGAAGGGAGGTAGGGAAGGAAAATGAAAGGAGAGTTTTAGAAATAGAGGGTTTGTGTGTGTGTTCTTTTTGTGGTTGTTTGTGTTTTAGCGTGATTTTTGGGGGTGCGGTTTTCTTTTGCTGAATGTAAATACTAAAAATAAGAGGGAAATGGCTTCTTGCAAAATTGGCATGAATGGCATTTGCTATAATTTGGAAGCTGCTTTGCTTGTTTCTCTAACTGATTTTGCTAAAATTTGACCTTGGCGCATCCAAACGTCCCTTCCCTTGCTCCTATATTTGTGCTTACTGCTTAACTCTGGCGATATCACATATTTTTTTTATTACTATTTTAATTAGTGATGAAATTATATTTTTCTGATTAGACTGCACAAAAGGGTTTCACCGACTTTTACAGTTTTACTTCCTTCTCTTATTTTTTTATGGTTTTTTTGTTTTGTCACTGTGTTTTGTTTTTCCAATTTTGGTTCTATCAAATAGTTTGTGTTTTGGGCTCAGTTACGCTAACTTGGGCCTTCGTGACATGGGCCCCTCGACCCAAAAATAAATAAGATGAGGCTGCACAGAAGAGTTTGTTTTCATTTTCATTTTGTTTCATTAGGACAACTGACATTTGAGTCATGTTACCATGAATTTGGCTAATATAATCTGACTCGACTAAGGTCCCTAAAAGGAAGGAGGCATTTCTTAACAAAGATTTTTCCATTATCAAAGTGGAGTTCTTTCCTTTAGTTATCTAAGAATAAAGCTAAAAGAAAATAACAATAACAAAGCTTAGTAGTGGTTCTTTTTTATCTTTTCTTTACTCGGGGAAAATAAATATTTTTACAAAATTAAATTAAATGAAAATATCTCACTGCCTTGTCTTTTACACGTCAGAAAATTAGTCAACTTTACAACTATAATCTGTTTCAGAAATTTAAGGAAATGCTTGTGGCATTTGAGGCAACCAACCAGTTTGCCTCGTAACTACTTCCTAAAAGGACAATGTCATGGAATGATCTTCTTCTAGACAGAAAGACTCTGGGATGTGCTTTTCTTTTTGAGTAAATATTCAAGTTCCATGCTTAAGATATGTCTATGGTTAAATTTAGCTCCTGAAAGAAAAAATTAAGTATTAATTTAGTTCTTAAATTTTTTTTTACCAATTTAATCCTTTTGTCTAATTATTTAGGAAATAATTTTATTAAGAATCAAAGTTAGATACCTAGACATTTTTTAGGGACTAACTTGAATATTAACTCTTTCTTTTCTCTTCCCATTTTTTTCACATTCCACTTATATTTTATCAACAACACCAGCTTTTAGTCATGAGAGGTGACATGATAATAGTTTGTCTCTTAATCATATGGTTAAAAATTCAATTCTCACTTATAAAAATAGAAAAATATGTTGTGGTCAACAGTTTCTCACTTTGTATGCGTTCAGTTATGTAAGAAAATTAATCACTACTATTAGTGAATACTCTCAATACACAAAATGAAAAATAAGAGAGAATTAGTACCTACTACTATCTGGCGTACACTTTAAAAAAAAAAAAAAAAACCATTCACCGTGCAGTACATTAGAGTAGTTAATTAGCTTCAATCAACTTAGGATTCCCCCAAATGGTGACCTTACCAAATGTCAAGGACTACGGTGGTCAAAAAGTGTACATGATCACATCATGCGTTATAGCTAGGTACCCTATACATAGTGTTAGCATAATATAATGTTATAAAACCAATTCATAATTTTAATTTATAACGCCCCGGGCCCAAACTTTAGCACGAAGAATTATTTCTCCAACTTGAGCAAATTGGGTTTAAAAGCTAGACACAAGTCATTGTGAACTGTGGAATTTCCATATTAATTAGTAATAGTAATTATCCATAGCGGAACTGGAATGTGTATGTCAAACCACATTTACCAATCTTTCACATAGAAAATCTTCTTCAAGAAATTGCTTGCTACTCTATGGTCACATCAGCATTTATCGCTTGTGAAAAATCTTTGTGAATTTAAGAGTGGCCTTATGGTTACATCATTCATGCTTGTATAAAATGGTTAACCTAATTAAGGTTATAGTGCTCTCTAGAGCATCTTCTAAATAATCCATTGAAGGGATGATCCTCAAGTGAAAAAAATATATAATATATCCGATTCATCTCATGCAGGCTTCTGGGACTATAAATTAGACGAGGCTCAACAACCAGAATCTTAATATTTTAGTTCCTTATATATAATTCAAACAATAATACATCAAGATTAATCTTCCTACGTAAAATTAACAATTCTAAACTTTCTATACATACCTAGGAGGCTAGGACAGAAATAATTAATTAAAATTACATTTTCTTATACAATGTCAACTAAATTGCTTATTAAGTTATTTTAGGTCACATCAAGCTTGTGAAATTGGTTAACCTAGTGAGATTATAGCGCTTATCCATCATTTTCATTGAAATGAGAGATCGTGATTTTTTTTAGGCTGTACATCCTGCAATTAAACATTTGTATAAGATTATATTAAGAAAAAAAATACGTCATAAATCATGTTATTATGACAATTATTTTAAACAATCATATTGACAAAAGTGTGGGCTATAATGTAATTGACGCTAAAAGACTAAAAACTTAATTTAACAACTTATATTTCTCTTTTGTTACTATTTTTTTCTTCCAAAAAAAAAAAGGCTAGTGTAAAAGTGTAAAAGAGAAATGTATGTATACAATAGGTGCTCCATGATTTTCAGTGGAAATAATTGAAGGGTAGGCCCCCAAATTATACACCTGCTACTACCTAGACATTACTAGAAGATTATTTCCAACCAATTGAAGATTAATTAAGGAGAGGAAGCTACCATGAAATGGCTCTGCCTTCTTGGTTCTGGCCCTACAAATTTTTTGGCTATGAGAAAAGAAAAACCATAACAATTCAATGATTTCATAAGCAAATTGCAGCACTATATCCTGCTTCTTGATCAGAAGAAATCATCATTTCCGTAATAGGCACTTGCTGTAGGATAGAGATGAGACAAGTGGGGCCCGCACACATGTTACATGAATAATAATGAACTTTGAATTTTGGCATGAAATGGATATCAATTCACTAACCAAAACGTAGACCCTATTAATAAATTGTTTTATTTTATTTTTATATTTTTGGTACATAGAAAAAGTCTTATTATATAATCTTGCATGTCTCTGTCCATCCCTACCGAACCTATTTGTATTAACTAAATACATTAGCTTTTTCCGCCACTGTTTTTAGAATTTTTTTTTTCAAAAGTTCACTAATTTTTTTTAATTTATATTTTAACACTCTCTCACATTTAAAATAAGAATCATTTAAAATTTATTAAAAGATAAAAAATTTAAATAAACTTTAAAATCAATTCTCTAACATAATTTTTAAAATTTTAAATTTTTAAAATTTTTTAATAATCAAAATAAATATTATTTAATTTTTTTATAAAAATAAATTCTGCAAATTTAATACATTTCATTCAAAATTACTTTCAAATATTTACAAAAATTGTCACTTAATTTTATATGTTCAAATTAATTATAGATGAACATATAAACACATACATCAAAATAAATTCATGTAATACACGATTCCTATACTAGTATGACTAGAAAGTTGGGATATCATCTAATTAATTAATTAATTAACGCCAAATGGGTGAGATAATTACCCCATGATGATATGAACACCAAGGCATGAAAGTGTAGAATGGCCTTCCCTTGGGACCCCAAAGTTCATATCTACTACTTAGTACTAACTAATAAGCGTGGTTTTTGGTTTTCTTTTCCGTACTACTTTGCAGAAAGCATAATTGCTGTAGCTCATATATATAATTAAAAGCAATTTGGTCTCTTTCTTTGGATTCATTTTCAAGGATGAGACAGCGTGCAAGTTTTAACTTCACCAAGTTATTTTTCCTTTGGGGATTCAACAATAAATAAATTATAAAACGGTATCTTTCATCCTATTTTTTTTTTCTTTTCTTCTTTTGAACCAATATCTATAATCGAAAACGGTGATTATTCATTTTGTAGTAATTGAACTCATACAAAATAGTAGATTGTTGATCATAAAATATTTCATTCTAGTTGAGTCTCAAGTTAAAAGACATTAGATGTGATGATGTAATTTTTTTTTAAATTTATAAGTGTTGTCATGTTTTCTTACTAATAAAACTTTTTTTCCAAGTAAAAAAAAGGTTAGAGGGCATTTTTGTGACTTGAAATAAATTTGGCTGCATAATTAATGGAGCACCTTCTCGTTTATACCGGGCTGGTACTTATAATAGGAAGTATAGTTCAAAGTACTCCCGTAGCATTTAATAAATTGATGAGATGAGAGATTACTAAGTTTGTTTTTTTTGCTATCTAATGATAAAAAATACAATGAAAACGCGTAGGAACAAGATTTCTCCTTTTGTCATTTCATTAGTAGTGGTCCATTTCTACAGTCAGGTAGGGAAAGCAAATTCTTCATTTGAGTTTTTATATATAATAATGATAATGATAGGAGTAGATATTTATCAGAAAACAAATACTCCTTCACATGAGTGCCACTAAGCATCGTATATATTTTGATGATATATATATATACACACACTTCAGTAAGGTGATAAATCATGCAAGTGTTGTCATTACTGAACACATATAGTAGCAAAAATATAATTAATTTGAGGGGAAAATTGGGGGGCTTTCCAAATTTGAAAGACAACTATTAACATGTTTGATTTTCAAACATAAACATTTAAAAATAAATTCTGAAATTTTAGAAGTAAGTTTTTTTTTCACTTATGGTGATCATAAAAATTGATAATAAATCTTAGACGTTGTATTTTTTTTTCACTAATATTTAAATTCTATCAATAATAAAATTAATTAATCCAACTCAAAATATTATGATTGTCTCTCTTAATATAAATTTTTTTTCCCTCAAGTCTTGAATCCAAAATCAGATAACGAGTTTATTTACTATTCTACTGACTTATGTTGGTAAAATGTTCTGTTGTGACTCAGCTTATCAGAAAAGTCATTTTTTGTTCTACAATAATTAAATTAAGAAAAGAAAAAAAAAGACCCTTTTTTTTCAAATTTTGAAATTAAGCATATTTTGGAAATTGAATGGCGATTTACATAACATGACATCCCAACTAACCCTTAAGCAGCCACTCGTCCGTGCACACATGTATGGTCAGACCTTTGTCATTATATATACTATCTCACACGAAAATGAAAGCAATCAATTCAATACACTGCACTGCATATATTTTGGCCATGTGGCGTTAAATTAGATTTGTTAAAAATTAAATATTATAATTTTTAGACCTATACTTCTACTTAATAATATAATTATTTATAGGTGATTAAGTCAAAACTATGTTAATATCTGCAAATAGTGAAAAATATTTATTCATGTAAAAACTACGCAGAAAATTTAATAGGTGTAATCCCACAGTACTATGTGAGGTTTGTTCTTTTGATATCTATTTTTTTTCTAATGGGGCGCAGGGAATCTTCATTGAGGGGCCCGGGAAGAAGAAAGAAAGAAAGAAGATGAAGGTGGAGGAAGTAAATGCATCTTGCACAGTGTTCTTTGCTGCTGACTTGCTTCTAGATGCCAACTGTTAGTGTAGTGTTAATTATTATTTATTTTATTCTTAATAAGCTAAACTTGAGGTGAATTTAATATTAGTCATCTTATCCAGACAAAATATGTTTTCATATTTTTTTTGGGTGTTTGAAGGGATATAAACAAATCACTCGGCAAAGTGATTGATATCCGCAATGAAAATTGAAATTATGCTAACTATGTCAACCATCATGTGATAGTGTCGGAACCTTGGTACTTAATGGACCTAACTACCAATTTTAGATAATTAGCAGGGTGATAATCACAATATTATTTCTAAGGAACACCTGTATATAGGAGACTGAATTATCTATAAGACTTTTGTTTTTTTGGAAAGGGTAATTGTGGCTTTTTCAACGTGATTGACCCGTGTTGCACATTTTATCATGGTATACAAGGAATCAGCGATAAGTGCCAAGGCACACAGAGATAGTCGTTGTCTTGGTTTACAAGTGAACTTCGGCATATATTTTAGTCAGAGATAACGGATTCATGAATGATGATAACCCACTTTGATTTATTCCTTTTATTATATTTTCTCCATTTTATTTTGTTAAAACAAGTGCTTACTATTAGATTATAATTTTATTTTTTTATAATTTTTCATAACTGCATTTAACATAAGACATGTTAAACCTATCAAATCACGGTGATACATACCAAATTAAACCAATATATTTTACTATTGTTTTCTGAAGTATTGCTGACAAGTAGGAAACGCTTTGTATAGCAAAAGCCAGAAAATGGTTAAGACAACAGTTGTCTTAAACTCAGTATCATCATCCTACCTTTTACTTTGTCTGTTTTCACAACTGAAACACTGCATCAATAACAGCACAGGTGCTCTCATCCTTCTTTATTCTTCTCTTCTCTTCTCTTCCTTTCCCTTCTTCGTCTCAGTGGTGTCTCTACCTACTTGCTCTGCTAATTTTAGCACAGTTTCTGTTTCATCTTTTGCAGCTAGCTAATAACTGCAGTTGGAATTTTGCACTCAAGTTTATCTTCTTCATTAGGTAATCTCCTTTTTTCTCCCTGAATTATTGTTGTCTTTCACTGTCTGAGTATAGTTCCTTTTTCTTTTTGACCTCAAAGGATAAAAATTTCTTATTCTTTTTTGTGCTGTGTGACTTTCTTCCATGACATGGGGTTTCTTTCTTTCACTATTGGTATTGGTGGTGGCACTATAAAAAAAATCAGCTCTGATATGAGTCTGGTCATGAAATTTTGCAGCTCCCAAACTTCCTTCTTGTTCCATAACGAGCTTTACTGTCTTTTACTCCCTAAAACCCTTAAAATTTGGGGTGAAGATTTCATGGACAAGTTCTTTTGTACAACCTTTTTTCTTTCATATTAGGACACAAGAACTTTGTCAGTCTAGTAATTTTTTTCAGTCATTCAAACAATATGGCTGACTCTCATATGCTCTTAAAATTTTCTACATGCTTAGTAAAAATGAGATGAAATTGGGGGAAACCAGATGCTAATTGTGAAATATAGAACTCATTTTTCTGTTAGCAACTACAGATTTTTGTAACCAGGTAGGGCAGTCAGATAAGGTGAAGGGAAGATTTTTCTGCTCACTTATGCAATTGGAATGGAGTGCACCTTGTTCTACTCCACAATTTAAAGAACTTACACTGCACTAGTAATTAGTATCAGGTTTTAATAAAAATCATATGACAGAAGTATACCTCTTTTTATCAATGGTGGCTAAGATTATGCAATGTAGGGATGGAACAATTGCATCAATCAATGGTTGCATTTTCAGTTGATCTACAATTATTGAGTTTTTCCAAATTTTGAGTTATACTGTTGTTTCAGAATCCAATACAAATAATCACTGATAGATTGAATAGCTTTTGAGATATCATAAGTCAAAAGCTCTGTATGCTCACACCTAGAGTTTGGTACACAAACTCGGAATTGAAATGTTAGCATTGGAATTAAATTTCATTAGTGTAATTATGGTGACCTTACTTCTAGACTTTTGGTCATGCAAAATTGACTAATAAGATTTTATGACTTTTATGTTCATATTTTGAGGTTTGGTTTTTCCAATGCACCAAGATTGTCACCAGCTTACTAATTGGTCAGGCTTGTGCCAAACAGATGCATTACCTTTGAAGGAAGCCCTTCAGTTTCAACCATGACAACTAATCTACCTCTTCCTCCTGGAAATCATAAAGAAGAAAAAGTTCTCTTTGAGGTGGATTTTGAAACTAGCACTCCTCGTTATGCCTTAGGTTTAGGAAAACTATTTTACTTGATATCCTTAACTTTCAACTTTGTCATGTGTTTAGATTCCGAGTTCTGAAAAGCAGCTGTGGGCATTGATCCATTCCAAAGGTCTATTACACTCTGAGGTTCAAGACTTATACCGCAAGGTTCGGTCTAGTTACGAGAGAATAATCTTGAATAGTCACTCTCATTCAGAGCTTCAAGATATTGAATATTCTTTGTGGAAGCTTCACTATAAGCATATCGATGAATTTCGCAAAATTCTAAAGAAAAGCTCCGGCAGCAATGTAGATAGCAAAAGATCAGAAGTGCCGCAAGATGGTGTTGTGCAGAGAAACAATGACAATCATTTGAAGTCATTTAAGTTGTTTCTGACAGAAGCGACCGAGTTTTACCAAACTCTGATTGTAAAACTCAGAAAACATTATGGAGTCCCGGAAGAGGCTTTGTTCTATAAAAAGGGTTGGATCTCTAATTCTGTTGAACCAGATGTCATGCTGAAATGCCAGTATTTATGTCATCGCTGCTTGATTTGTATGGGGGATCTTGCCAGGTACAAACAACAATGTGAAAATCCTGATGTTCAAAATCATAATTGGTCAGTTGCTGCTACTCACTACTTGGTAGCAACAAGGGTTTGGCCAGATAGTGGGAACCCCCAAAATCAGGTAAGCTTTTCACTCAAATAATTTGGTATTACCACTGGAAACTGTTTCACAAGGGAAACACTTTCATACTCTACATTATCCCTATGACAGTTACCTTGTTCATTTTCAGTTGGCTGTATTGGCAACATATATTGGTGATGAATTTCTTGCCTTGTACCACTGTGTAAGAAGTTTAGCGGTTAAAGAACCTTTTCCTGATGCTTGGAATAATCTTATCTTGCTATTTGAAAAGGTAATATGATGTTGAGGATCTTCACTAATACTATAGTGTATCCATATGTTTAACGTTTCTACTTTCTAAGCTTATTATGCTTCTATCTTCTCAAGTTTTGCTTATGATCTTACAGAACAGGTCGTCGAAACTGCAGTATTCTTCCAGCAAAGTTCACTTTGATTTTTCAAAACCTTCAGGGAGAACCACTGAAGAGACCAAAGGGCAATCAAAAGATGATAGCTCAAATTACAATAAGCTTGAAGGCGAAAGTAATCATTTTGTAGACACGAAATTATGGTCTCTTATGGTCAGAACAATAAGTTTCCTCTTCATAACATCAAGGTATATCTTTGATTCTGTTTATTTTGGTCTAGAACTTCCTTGGCATTTTGTCTTGCCTTTTTAGAGCTCTAAACAGTATAGTCAGTTTAGGTGCTCTATATATGTGCCAATTTCTGTGCATGTGTTAACTGCAAGAAGTTGAAAGAAGCAAGTTCACTGTTGCATTGAGGATAAAAACAGAGACATTTAATTACATATTATGCTAGAATTGGCTATAACCTATAATACATTAATTAAAGGTAGCAGCATCGTATGCAGTGAACCCAACTTTGTTAGTTTGTGTGAAAATGTACCAGATTGAATCATATAATGCAGTTACTGCTTTTTAGTTTCTTCTACACATGTTTTGATGTCATTTACCACTAATCTCCTGAAGCAGTTTGGAGGAATTCCCTATTGCATTAGCATCTACCATTGTGGAGCTGGATAAAATGATGGAGCTAGAAGATATGGAACTAAAGAACAAGTTGGAGTCCTATCGTCAAATGGACTTAGCCAGAAGAGGTCCTTTTCGAGCCTTACAAGTAGTTTCTATCCTCATCTTTGCCCTAAAGAATCTACTTGATAAACTTGAAAAAAATGAATCAAAAGACAAAAATGATAGGCATTTGATGCAGCTGGCATTAGCTGCCGCATTCAGCTTCATGGGACTTTTTGTTGAAAGATGCTTAAAGGCTAGTTCTTTAAGTCATTGCCCCTTAGTGCCTTCTGTGCTTGTTTTTGTGGAGTGGTGTTCAAGCATGCTTGATGCAGCTGAAGTATGTGCTACTGATCAGAAGAGTAGAAGAGTTATTTCTTACTTTTTCGATGTGTTTGTTCAACTTTTAAATCAATTAAGTGACAATAGAAAGGGAACCAGGAAGCATCTTGATAGCACCCCTCTATGGGAGGATTATGAGTTGAGGGGCTTTGTACCTGTTGCTTGTTCACATATCTCATTAGATTTCAGTGGCAATTGGGAACACATTGACAATTTTGAAAGTGGAACCGAATTGCGTACTGAGCGCATCAGAGAAGCAGCAATGAAGATCGCATGCAAATCAAATAATTTGCAAAAGTGGATTACATGTGATGAATTAGGAAACAGGTTTTCTGTGGCTAGATCAGATGAAAATCATGGCAAGAAAAAAACAGAAAGTGTTCAATCCAATGGCAATAGTACAAGAGTGGAAGAGCCTATTCAGAAAATTAGCAAACACACTGAGGAACAAGGCAAATTGATGACAAAGGATAACTCAATTAGCTCCAGCAACAGTGGGAAATCTTTTGCAGTGGAAGAAGAAGAAGTTATTCTTTTCAGGCCTCTCACAAGGTATAACTCAGCACCATCATACCCTTCTACCTCAACTGATGAGCAGACATCAACAAAACACAAGGATGACCAAAACACGCCTTCTGATGATTGCTTGCGCCGCGCTACATCTCTGCTTATGGCTCAAAACCCATCTCAAAGTGATCCCTGGGAATTCCATGGCGACATCTTGAATTTCAGGAGCGACAAATCATCCAAACATCAAGAGCCTTCAACAAAAGAATCAAGTGCAGACTCTTCCCCCGAAGCTCCCATCTCCGCCGGCCCTCCCTCGCTCAATGCATGGGTCCTTGACAGAGGAAGCTTCAGCATCAACAAAAATAATGGGAACAATGGCCGTAGTGAACACAGGTTGCAGCCCATCGATGAAACGACTTCTTCATCCTTGGAAAGTCTTTCCATCGACAACAAAACTGAGAATCCTGTCATCACTTCAGCTCATGAATCTTCAAATTTCCATTCTTCCTCTGCCACATATTCTGTTCCAACACCTTCCGCTCCATTGTTACCTGATAATGCTGCATGGTTTTCTGATGTGCAAACTAGTTTCTCTCCTCCGGTATGGTCAAACAATCCATCACCAACAAGTGCTTATTCTGGTTGGAGTCCTACTTATGGACCGCATGGTTATGACCCTAGATTTCTGGCCTTCTCCAGCGGATACCCGCCACCTGGCAGAATGACTTCTTCAGAATGGCTGCGTTGGTACAGAGAGAGTTACAAACCTGAGGGGGGAAACAGTTACATGCAGCCAACTTATATGAACACTACTGGCCCTGGAAACCATGAAAACTTACTCTATCATCATGACAACTACAGGTTTAACAATCAATTTGATAGATGGGGCAATCCTATTCCATTTTCTTATGACCAGTACACAAATGTGGAGCCCCCCGGGCCGCCGCCATCGCAGCCGGGTTTTCTCTCTTCTGCTTATGGTGCTAGTGATTCACACAAAGCAACTCTTTTCAACAATTTTCAAAGGCCCCCTTATGGTTGTGGTGCTGTGACAGACCTGAGAAATGAGCCAGAGTCTCTGCTAGAGTACCTGAAGGAGAAGGAATGGAGACTCCAGCGAGATCCTAATAGCCTCAGAGGGCCTACCTTCATGGGAAATTAAAACTCCCTCATCTGAAACTTTTGTTCTCACCTTGATGAGTTTACACCTTGGTATGCACTTTGGTTACAGAGGAAATACATCAAACAGTATGTGTGCAGCACCTAGAATGTATATATAGATGTTTCAGTCATTTCCTGAGTGAGGAATTTCAGAGAAAGTGGATGAAATATCCTCCATTCTGCAATTTTATCATGTTGAGATCCCATTGATTCATGATCCACATATATTCATAGTACTAGTGCACATTATTCTAGAATATATGCATGTAAAAGTATGTCAAGTTGGAAGTTATGATGAAGATTGAAGAGTAAATCTGCATTCAAGAAATTTTATGCACAATTAGTGAAAACTAAATTACGAGCTCTGGTTGCTGATATACATTTCTTATACCATCATGTTTATGGAATTAGTAAAAGTGGAATATCACCTAATCAACATATGTTAAGTCTGTCACAAATGCTACACAACGTTTGATAGTTAGATAGCTAGTAACATAACAATTGCATAGATAATATATAATGTGTCCGAATAGCCTCATTTTTTTCTCTTTTCTTAAACTTTCCCAGCTCATATGTTCTATCTTGTTCCCCATGTTAGCAGTTGGCCCTTTGCAATGAAAGTATTTCAATTTTTTGTCCAAATAAAAAAAATATTTCCTGAACAGTTGGTTTAGTTAATGAAGGGCAGTTTAAGAATTTTAATAAATGTCAAAGAGATAAGGGGGATGAGTGTAATTTTAAAATCTAAGAGGGGACAAATGTATTTTTAATGAACTTTAGGGTAGGTAAATATAATTATTCTTTATTTTTAATATAGACCAATTTAGCTCTATCCTAGTTTGTTACCCCTTACCCCAAAAAAGGAAATTTGTTACCTAATTAAGATGGTCGTTAGAGTCAACATTTTATATTTTGCACTTTTAACGCAAAAGGTAAAATATTTTTCATTTATGGCAAATAATAATAATACGAGATTTGACGAGGGAGCTAAAAGAACAAAATCACAAGTGGCAATCATCAGCGGGTTGTGGTCATCCACACCATACCACACTCATCAAACTATTTTTATGTGAAACTTAGGCCAACTCACATTTCATTTATTATTAAATTTTTTTAATAAGATTTACATTAATAAATAAAGTGTGAGTCGACATGCTATCTCACATCAAATAAATACACATATCATTTTTTCTTTTTAAATTTATTTGGATTTTTTAAACTTAAATAATAATAAAAAATTATAAATGTTTATTATTTACGGTTGTATTATTTTAATACTTTTTGGATAAAGTATTGTAAACATTTTTTAATTAAATTAGTTATTTATCATTAATTAAGATGCAATGAATAGAAAAAATTGTAATAATTACATAATAATTTGTCAATAATAAATTAATAATTTTTTAATCTTTCTATTCTTAATAAATTATATGAGATAATATAAAACGCATCAATTCAAAACATAAAAATTTAAATTATATAAAATATAAGTTTAATTGTGATGTGCTACTAGTATAAAATAATTTTACACATACAATTAATTATTAATAAAAATTTAAATTATATAAATATAAGTTTAATTGTGATGTGCTACTAGAATAAAATAATTTTACATATACAATTAATTATATTTTGTAACAAAAATAGTTAACTCTAATACCCACTAATTTAAAAATCTATCACTTTTTCTTGTGTAATAAATATTGTTAGATGTTTGTATAAAATTATTTTATACCGATACTACTTCACAGTTAAACTAATAAAATAAATTAATATAGTACCCTAATTTAAAAATAAAAGTGAGTTCTTCATAGTGAGACAGTCTTTTATAGGTTATATCCTCATGTTTTTTATTGTAAATAAATTTTTTTATTAATGGTTATTTTTTATAGGTTATAACCTTGAATTTCTGTTAAAAATAGATTTTAAAAATATGCATTTTTTAAAGCCTATAACCTTCTCTTTGTCTTTAAAAAAAAGTATCATAGAGTAATGGTAATTATTTATAAGTTATAGCCTTGTGTTTCTTGTTATAAACAAACTTTTTTTTTATTGTTGCTCATTTTTTATAGTCTAGCCTTAAATTTCTACTCAAAAATTAATTTCAAAAATATGCATTTTCAGAGTCTATAAACTTCTATTTCTCATCAAAACTAGTTTCAATGAGTAATGATCATCATTTATAGGTTATAATCTTATCTTTTTTGTTATAAATAATTTTTTTTATCATTTTTATAGGCTATGGCCTTAAGTTTCTACTCAAAAACGGTTTTTGAAAATTTGCATTTTTTGTAACCTACAACCTTTTCTTTCTCATCAAAATTGATTTATAGGAGCAACGATCATCACTTATAGGTCGTAACCTAGTCTTTTTTGTTATTATAAACATTTTTAATAATGATCATTTTTCATTGGCTATATAGCATTGAATTTCTGTTTACAAATGATTTTCAAAAATACGGATTTTTCATAACTTCAACATTTTATTTCTCATCAAAACCTATTACCAGAAGTAATGATTATAGGATGTATGGTTTAAGGTTATTGGATGTAACCTTGTATTTTTTGTTAAAAATAAACTTTTTTATTATTGATCATTTTTCATATACTATAGCCTTAAATTTTTTTATTAAAAATAATTTTTGGATATATGTATTTTTCATAGCGTATAACATTCTATTTCTCATTAAAACTGATTATTCAAAGTAAGGGTTATCATTAATAGGCTATATCATTGTGTTTTTTGTTATTAAAAAAACTTTTTTTTATTAATTGTCATTTTTTATAAGTTATAACCTTTCATTTATGCACAAAAATAATTTTCAAAAATATGTATTTTTTAGAATCTATGACTTTCTCTTTCTCATCAAAACTAATATCATAGAGTAATATCATCATTTATAGGATATATACTTATCTTTTTAATTGTAAATAAACTTTTTTTTATTAATGATCATTTTTCATACGCTATAACCTTGACTTTCTTCTCAAAAAGGATTTTCTAAAATGTGCACTTTTCGTATCTTACAACCTTCTATTTCTCATTAAAATTGATTACTAGGAGTAATGATAATTATTTATAGGATGTAACTTTATCTTTTTCATTATAAAAAATCTCTTTTATTATTAGTCATGTTTCAGAGGCTAGTTTTGAATCTTTGCTCAAAAATGGTTTTTAGATACACACACACACACATTTTTCATAGCATATAACTTTCTCTTTTTCATCAAAACAGAATTTTCAGTGTAACGGTCATCATTAATAAGCTATATCATTGTGTATTTTGACGTAAAAAATCTTTTTTTTTATTAATGATAGTTTTTTTTACAGACTATATAGTCTTGAATTCCCTCAAAAATAGTTTTAAGAAATATACAATTTTTTAGAGCCTATAACCTTCTCTTTCTTATCAAAACTAGTATCATGGTATAATGATCATTATTTATAAGCTACACTTGTGTCTTTTTTGTTGTAAATATTTTTTTTATTAATGGTTATTTTTCATAGGGCATAGTTTTGAATTTTTGTTAAAAAGCAATTTTTGAAAATATGCATTTTCGTAACCTATAACCTTATTTTTCTCCTAAAAACTGATTACTAAGAGTAATAATAATCAGCCTTATTTTTTTTTATAAAGAATCTTTTTTATTATTGCATTTTTATTAGTTATAGCCTTAAATTTTTGTTTAAAAATAACTTTTGGATATATGCATTTTTTATAATCTATAAAATTTACAATTTCCTTGTGCTTTGCACATGGAAAATTAAGACTTGGTTGGGTAAAGTTGATGCTTTTTTAAAATTGTTGAACTTTTAAAAAATTGCTCTTAAAAAGTTATAGTAATATTGTTAGGTAAAATAGGATAAAAGTGATTTTTAATAAACAAAAGTCACAAAATAATGTTCGGTAAATATATTATAAATTTGCTCATAGAATATAAAATGACTAGAATAGAAATACATAATAAAGGATTGATGAGAAAAAATTAAGATTTTAATGAATAACGTTAGATTTTTATTTAAAGTTAAAATTATTTAGTCTTTTTATATTTAAAAGAGATCAACTCTAAAAAATTAATTTTAAAAGATCTTAAAAGCACTATTGACTCGTATAAATTATGAGCAAAATTTCTTTAATTTTTGTTTATTTAATATAAAAAATGACTTATGTTATTTGAGGGGAGGAACAAGAAGTCTCGAGTTTTTGGCAATTAAAAAACAAACTCGTTTTTGCAATTAAAAAAAAAAACAAGCAAAGCTGTTTTTGGCAAGAAAATCAAACTCGTACATTTTTATGACGAAGAGTTTCGAGTTGTATAGCAACTCTGTTAAACAACTATAAAAATAAAAAGATGACTATTTTATTTTATTCTAAATAAAATGATTACTATGACTATAGTCTTATTAGAACACCAATCTCCAAAGTTGAAACAGAGTTGGCAGTGTCCACATACATCCCAACGGAGGAGTGTGTGGGGCCCACACTGTCTCCCATATATATATAGAGAGAGAGAGTTTGAGCAACGCCCTCCAAACCCTGTCTTTCTCGGCCCTTTATAAAACTGAATTTTTGTTTTCTTCTTCCCTTCTTTTTGGGCTCCCTTTTTTGCATGGCACTGTCACTTACCGCTTAGTCCACACTCTTCTCTCGTCTTTTCCTCCCCTTTTCCCTCCCTTTTTCCGTTCTCTCATTCCCTTTCAATTCAACTTTCTCTCTCTGCTGTAATCATCATCTCAATCATATCTATATATATACACACATCGCTCTGTGTTTTCTTTTTCTTTTTATTCGTAATTAGGCACTGTAGACGTAGCTCGGTTCAGGGGCGATTTGACGAGAACGTCATGGAATTGGACCACTTTGACGCTGATAAAATGTTTGCCTAATCTGTTTCTTTCGTTCCATTGTTCTGTTTCTCTCTTTCAATTGTTGATTTTGATTTTGATTTTGATTTTGGTTTTGGTTTTGGTAGGCTTCGAGTGTATGTGCATGATTATCTGATCAGAAAGGGAATGCACGCCACCGCTGAGGTTTTCGAGAAGGAAGGCAATGTCGTTCCTCATCATTCCGCTGGTATTGTCCCCCCTCTCTCTCTCCATTGTTGCTCTCCTTCGTAGATAGATCAGTTGCTGCTCTTCAATTTTGTTGTGGTGTTATTTTGAAAAAACTTGAAAACTATGGGTAGCAAGTTGACATGAATTGAAGTTCTATCATTTAGTTGTATTAAAATAAGTTATCTACCAAATAGAGTTTCTTCAATTAATTTAATCCATTTAGAGATCCAAAAATGACAATTTCACAACCTAGTTAGGGATAACATGTTTCTCTCACATAGGTGTGTGGGGTCCATCATGGTCAAAGTTGTTGCTGCTCTTCAATTTTGTTGTGGTGTTTCTTGAAAAAATTTGAAAATTGTGGGTAGCAAGTTGACATGAATTAAAATACTTTCACTCAAGTGAATTAAAATAAGTTATTTACCAAATAGGATTTCCTCAATTAATTGAATAGATTAAGAGGTCAAAAAATTATAATTTGACGACCTATAATTTGACGACCTAAATTGACAATTTAGGACAATTTTTCTCACAAAGGTGTGAAGATTTATCATGATGGGCCCACTATGACAACCACACACCTTTGTGAGAGAGGATTTCCCAAATTGTCAATTTAGATTGGTAGCATAGTATAACTCTATAGAGTTCTTTTGAGTTTGGTTTTTAGTGTCATTTTCAGGTGACATTATAGGCTTTGTTACTGACTTTGTCAAGTGCCTTAACATTAGAATGGGACACCCTTGACCTTTCCATTCTCCTGAACTTTTGTTGACAGTAAATAGAACAAAGAGAAATTTGTAAGTTCCACAAGCATGATTAAAGATATGTTCACATGTTTGTAGGTCTCGCCAACTTTGTGTGTGCACACGTGCATGCCTTAAAAAAAAATTTCTAGGTTTGTGTCTATCCAAAATTTTCTCTAGAATGAAACAAAAATAAATGCTTGTATGATGTCGTGTAGTTGAAGGTGGTGGTGATATATGTGCGGGACACAAGGACTTGCACAACTTTTGTATTTTTTTTTTTTTGCACATTGTAGTGATTGAGGGTCTTGCCCTGGCAATACTAATATTTAATAATTACATAATGAACTAAGCATTCGTGTACTTCAGCTCAGTTAATATGTTAATATTCTATATCTTGCTGCAAATTGATTAATTGAGTGCAGACATGTTTATTATTATGTTTATTTTGTTCAGTGATTGATTCTCCAGATGGGTTCCTGCATGAATGGTGGACGGTTTTCTATGAGATATACATGTCCAGGCAAGTGAAGAATCAGGGGAATGGGCCAGAATCCTCTAGCAAGGAGGTAACTAAGTGATGAATGTGTTTCTTATTTTTGTTTGTTAGATGGTACGTCCTGGTCACACATTTTGTCAATTTTTCAGGGCCCAAAACCAACAGATAATGGAAGCAGTGGTGTGCTTCCTTGGATCCCTCCAACATTAAAGAGTGGGCAGAAACCTGAACAATGTCAATTCAACTCCGGCCTTAAGATGTTGGCACAACCAGCTGCTTGTCTAATACCAGCAACGGCTGATGTTAACGGGCATCTTGGATATCTGACCAAAGATGTTATACCTAGTTTTGATGATTTTATCAGAGCACATAATCTGAAGTTCTTGGCAGGGACTAGTTCAAAGTAATGTACAGATGTGGTTGATAAGTTTTCATGTGTACCTTGTTGCGATTTTTGCTTTCACACTCATGCAATTCCTTATATATGCCTCTCAATCCCATAATCAAGTTTGCAATATCACCTTTCACTATGACCCAAAATATATTTTATGTATGTTGGTCTGTAGTGAGACTACAACTGACCTTCTTCATCCGTCACAATCGTACTACTTTGTTTCACTTCTATATGCAAATTTAAAATGTAGGGTTTGATAAAAAAAAATGTGCCGAAGTAACTGGATTAAAATTTTGATTCATGTTACTATCAAACTGGTTTTACATAATGATGAAACAACCTTCACTTGTCTTTAGAATTCTTTTCTTTATACTAGTTTCTTTATTTTGTCAGTCATCAGCTACAAAATGCAGGCAGGCAGGCCCATAAGCATGTCTTTCAGGTATATTCTAGTTCACCAACATATAATAATGGGAATAGCAACCTTAGTGAATGGCATAATGCATTTTTTCTAATCAATATTTGCAGGATAGTGGAATTGGCATTCACATGGAGAGGGATGTACCTAAAGGCCCTCTGGATGTAGTACAAAAGAGAATGCAGCCTTTAGATGAACCTCATAGAACAAGTTTGTCTTGAACCTATTTTCATAGTTCTTGCATCTTTTATCCTTTTACTATGGAGTCCTGAAAGTTCCAGTTTATCATATCATAGTTTCTTCATTTTCTTGCATTTTGATATAATATGACACCATATATGCTTCATCTTTGTTATTCTTAATTTGTTTAGAAAGATACAAATATTGCCTTGCACTTTTTGCCTCCAACTTTATGTTGATTCTATAAAGTTCCCTTTGGAGTTTTTTTTTTTTTCATTTTTCTTCAACCCAGTTTTTTCTTTATCAAATGTATACCAGTAAAGATGGTGCCATTAAGTTTATGCTACACAGACATAGGCACATATTGTCTTATATTTTCATTGGCCCCATAATTTTTTATAAATAATGCTCGAAAAAATGTTGTCCTAAATCACTACAATTGATGCTATCATGTTCCCCATATAAATGTAAATAGTAAAATGCATATTCAATTTTATATGAAACAAATTTTTTCCCTAAACTGATGGGTGCATGATATAATCTGTTTTGAGATCTCTTAATAGTTGGTTTTATTTGCAGATACCAATGAAGCTCTCAATCTAGTCCCGCTTAATGGTTGCCCAGTAAATGTAAGTGATGGAATATGATTGTGGAATCATTTGAACAAAAATTAAATCTGTATTTTTTTTCCCCCAATTAATATCCATCCAAGTGTATATGTAAGCTTATAGTTGATATTGTCTCATTTATTAACTAAAATTTGACCGAGATCTCCTGGATCTGCAGAACCAAGTATTGAACTCATTTTTGCAAGCACCAAACAATCAACAGCATCAAGTGTCCACAACACAAAATCAGGAAGCAGTCCTTGCTCAAGTACTTGCATGTTCTCCTAAAAGTCAGACTTCCACACTTCCTGGAAACTCTACCAAATGTAACAATCATCATACAAAGATTCCCATGACTGAATCAAGCAAAAAGGATAGGCAGGTTTGTGGACTTGTGTGTGTTCCATTGGTTGATTGTGCCTGAAAACATATATATTCTTTTTGGATTTCATAGAACCTTAAATTCTGATATCTTGTAACAAAATGAAGTATTGCACAAGGAGAGCCCAGTTCACAATCTTTTCTCTTTGATAGTAAAGATTGTTTCCTAGTTATGAACTAAGGGGATTCAAAAGTTTTAAATACAAGGGTAAGTCAAAATGATGATTTAAGAAACAAAGGGAGAAAACAATAAGATTTCTTAGTGAAGTATGGTTGGATGAAAGACTTCTCTGAGACACTTTTAAGAGTATTAATCAGAACCAAGTATGCTTGCATGAAAGCAATTCTATATGGCAGGAAATTGGTGCAAATAAAGATTACTGCAAGTCTGTGTTATTTCTTCATTACTTGTGAAAGGGATTTAAGCACACCAGAATAGAAAACAGAAAATGTAAAAGGCCAGTGTAAAGGTCTTTGACTTCTAGATTATGGTTTTTATGAATATCCTTGTACTTGACATATTGATTGGCTTATGATTTTATTTCCCTCTTCTAGTAAGCCATTGTTTGTCATTATTAATCGAAGCTAATGATGAATGTTTCATCCCTTTCAAGCTTACATATACATACTGATGGTGACCCTTGCCATATTGGAGTAATAAAATTGTTCCAAACTAACTTATATAACTAAAAAAAATCCTGATGGTGAAAAATTATCTAAAACACTTGAATCTATTGCCCAGTTGTTGTATATTTCCCTCTTAACAAACTTTATTTATGTTGACACAGATGATGGACCAAATTATGGACCAGCAACCGCAGGTGCAGTCTCAGAATGTTGAGGTATGTATTCAATATCTTAACACTCTAAATATTGATATTTATGTTATTGGTAGCAGAAAATTGACTTTGTGCTTATATTTCTAAAACTATCTAAAACACTTGGCGTTTCAATTGTTGTATATTTTCTTCTTAACAAGCTTTCTTAATGTTGACACAGATGACGGACCAAATTAGGGACCAGCAACTACAGGAGCAGCCTCAGAATGTTGAGGTATGGTATTCAATATTTTAACATTCCAAATATTGATATTTATGTTATTGGTAGCAGGAAATTGACTTTGTGCCTATATTTCTGAAAATTATCTAAAGCACTTCACGTGATCTATTGTCCAGTTGTTGTATATTTCCTTCTTAACAAACTTTATTAACGTTGACACAGAAGATGGACCAAATTAGGGACCAGCAATCGCATGTGCAGTCTCAGAATGTTGAGGTATGGTGTTCAATATTTTAACATTCCAAATATTTATATTTATGTTAATGGTGTGCTTATATTTCTGAATTATATTTGTACCTGTTTTTAATTAGAAGAGCAAAAAGAGAAAGACAACAGGATCCTTGAGACCTGGAGAAAGTGCCCAGGTAGATTGTCATGCCTTTGAAGGAAATCCTGGAAATCTTTTCATTCATACCCAGAATGGCTATGTTTAAAGCCATTACAATTGTAGTTAATTCAATTTTACATTTTTTGCTTTTCAATTGGATTTCTATCTTCTAAGTTTTATTCATTCCGTGAAATACAAACAAGGATCACGTGGATGCAGCAAATGAAAAACCTACGGACGAAAATGTAGAGTCTTTCCTGTCTTTTGAAAATGACCCTGCTGATCATAGAGTTGCGCCATTCAGCAATCTGAAACGTATTTCAGCTACAACTAATAAAAAAGAAAATAAAGGTAATATATTCAATAAGAATACCATGTCTTTAACTCTTTAGGCAATGTGTTCGTTAAACTAGTTGATCATATTGATCATAATTTAGGACTGATTTATAAAACCATCAGGTAGTGACCTGAGGGCATATATTTTTTTTGAGCTTAGTATCATTTAAAATTTTTCTAGTAATGAAACTGGAGGCATAGTTTCAGAGGAGTTCATGTATTTAGAGCACTGAAAACCTGTATGCAGGGTTGAAATTAACTGTCATAACCTGTTGGTTTGATTTCATATGTACTCTTTGTTATAGTATCCGATAAAGTGACCGGATAGTTTTGTATCTGTTATAATAGACAAAAATGCTGCTAGTTTCATATGCAAATTCATTTTAGATGGTTTGCTCACTCTAATCCCATTAGTATGTACCAGTTCGAAATTTAGGCACTCCATGATTCATGCATATGCAAATTTTCTGTTCATCCACTCCTCTTGTAATCTTCTCAATGTGCTTCACATAGTCTCCCTTTTGAGCCTCTTAGGATGTTCATATAGGCAGAACTTGAATGATTAAAACTATGTTAGATTATTCTTTGACCCTATATCTGCTATTTCTTGTTAATATGAAATTGTGATTACTTGACAATGAAATATTGGTGGAGTAAAAGAAAATGTTGAATCTCAATTATTTCATTCTATAGATATTTGATGATAAATTTCCGTGTTGCATTACAATGTTAATATGAAACTAGATGAACGGCACATGAAATTGACATAGAATTTAGATATAATGAATTCCATAAAATGAAAAGGTAATTCTAGCAACTTTATTGATTAGACATTTATTCTAATTTCTAACAGAAGGATTTGCTACCTCTTTTTAGGTTTTTCATTTGAAGAAGTCGGTTGCCTACACTCAAGCAAAAACAAGGTTTTGTCCAGCCATTTTTCATCAGATGGAAAGGTTTTGGCAAGTGCTGGACATGAGAAGAAGGTGATTCAATGTGATCAGTTTCCAAATTTTTGTTTGCTTTATCCATTCTGAATCATTACTTGGTGTTTACCTTGTGTTCAGAACTTATTGTAGTTTATGATGATGACAGGTTTTCATTTGGAACATGGAAACTTTTGATTGTGTTGCTACTGCAGAGGAGCATTCACATCTCATTACAGATGTTCGGTTTCGCCCAGGTTCAACTATATTTGCAACATCTTCCTTTGACAGATCAATAAAAATGTGGGATGCAGCAAGAGTAAGCTGTTACTTGCCAATTCTTTGTCTGTTATCTCTATTTATATTTTCGCGAAATCGATATCTTTTAGACTATGGATCATCTCCATCCTCCCTCTCCTCCCGTTTGCATTTTCTTTGCTGTTTTCATTTTCATTCACTTTCTCCTTCCTTTGTATTCTATGGCCAAATTATACCGCTCTATTTAATGGGTTTATTTTTCATGATATAGCCCACCAAATCACTGTTCCAACTTAAGGGGCATGATGAACAAGTAATGTCATTGGACTTCCACCCAAGGAAACCCGAGATTCTTTGCTCATGTGATAGCAATGATGTAATTCGACTGTGGGATGTCAAGCGAAGTGTTTGCCTGCATAGGAGTAAGGTCAGTTTTACACACACATTTTCCTTTTGGAAAGATAGTATTTGTCGCAGCGTGTTCACTTGTCTTGATCAATGCTAAATCATGGTGTTGGGTTGAACTTTGTCTAGCTGCATAATAGTGAATATTGTTGTTAATACATGGTCTTAATTCTTGAACCTTACATTTTCCTATTGTTTTCATAATTAAATTACTACATGTATTCGTGATATAAAAAGGCAAACTGGACTGAATACATCATTAGAACATTGAGATATTCTTTAATATAGAATTGAAGAGTTCATTCTTGTGTTGTTACACTTGCTGTTAAAAGAGGAAGCCATTACGAAATAAGGATTATAATGTTTTACAGGGAGGTGGTAGTAAACAAGTCCGATTCCAGCCTCTTATTGGGAAGTTTCTGGCTAGTGCTTCTGGAAATTCTATCATGGTAATTGATGTTGAGACTAATAAACTTCTGTGCCATCTGAAGGTAAGCATCAACGTTAACTGATGTCCATTTTAATGTATCATTACTCCTACTATCACTTGCTCGATTGAAATTTGGGTTTTGTAACATATATCATGACTGAGTTCCATCTCCTTCTAGGGTCATGATAAAGATGTTCTTTCCATTTGTTGGGATATAACTGGGAAGTATATCGCCTCCGTCAGTGAAGATAGAGCGCGTATCTGGTCTGCTGCGGCAGATGGAAAGTGCATAAGTGAATTGCAGTCCAACGGGAACAAGTTTCAATCGTGCATATTTCATCCTGCATATCGTAACCTCTTAATCATTGGTGGCTATCAGGTAAATTCTTCATTCACTATGTGATGGATATTCTCTTTTATTTTTTGAATGGCATTATGTGATGGATATTCCTAATGAAGTTACAATGATGATTGTTTTAGAACTAGAATCTGGTTTTGTTTGTACTGTCAATAAACGCTTTTGCATACAGCAGAAACTTTCAAACTCAATACCTTCTAATCTGTTAACTTTGTCTGCAATGTACTGCAGTCCCTTGAATTGTGGCATCCAGCGGAGAGCAACAAAACATGGACGGTTCCAGCGCACAAGGGATTAATTGCTGGACTAGCAGATTCGCCCCGAGATGAGTTGATTGCTTCCGCTAGCCATGACCATTGCGTTAAACTATGGAAATAAGGATTTTGGTGCATATTTCCCCTCCGGAGGTGTAAACTATTTTGGGGCCTCTTTATGACAGGATCTCCTTTCCTGTTAATTTCTTTTAGGTGGATTAGATATTCTTCTGGCAAAGGTACAGTAGAACATCACATGCAATATTGTGTGCAGGATTTTCGTTTCCTCATTTTTCAGTATTGTTTCAATATGTAGTATGCTGTAGACCTAGACGATCTTCTCTTATAGACTTGTTAATCAAATTAAATTCACAAATGTTAGAAACTTGTGTGGGTTTTTCTCTCCCGCTAGGAAAGTGTAAATTCCATGAAACTGCATTACTGCGCTTATTGATGCTGCTTCTGTAGCTCGAGTAGTTTTTCACTTTTTCTTAAGGGATTTGAGCCTTGGGCGTCATATGGAGACTCCAATTGACATGGATAAATTTTCAAAATAAAATAAGTTCACAACCTAAGGCTATGTTTGGATGGATGGTCAATGAGGGACTATCAGAGAATAGAAGGGTTTGTTTTGTTAAAAGTGTGTTTGAAAGTGAATTTAATAGGAGGAGGGGAATGGTCATGGAGGACAAGGTCACCCTTGAACTCAAACCTCCCAATTTTTGTCCCCCCAAATTAGGGGGGGGGGGGGTCAAGGCAGTTCATTCACAATTCTTTTTTTAAACTGCATTAAACTTATTAAACATCCAAATAAAAGGGTGACTTAGTCTAGGCCTCTCCCTTCCTTGCCTCACCCTTCTTACCCGTTAGTGGCCATACCCTTCCATCATCTAAAAAACACTCAAACAAAGCCTTAGTGCCTCTTATTTTTTGGCTGTGGAGGAGTGATATAGTTAGGCCAAAATCGACTTTAACCCAAGTTAAAAATATGTTTTTTCCATTTTCATCTCACATTGATTTTTTAAATTCACCTTTTAATAACACTATTAAACATAAATCAATTCTTTCAAAATCAATTCTTTTAAAATTAATATTTTTAACTTAAATTTTTTCAAAAATAATTCTCCTGAAATGTAAACCATAAGGATCTTAACACCATTCAAATGTTAAACAGTTTAGTCCTGAATTATGCTGAAAGCAAGCAAGAAGTTGGACAGGCTTGACCAAATGCAGAAATGCAGGTTAAAAATATCTTCAATTCGGATACAAGTTGAACATGTAGCTTTTAGAAGAAATTTTGCCTAATATAAAACTTCCAACAAAAAATGGACGACTTTTTTTCACTTTCTTACCAAGAGATGGACGAGCTCTATTCTATATCACAAAGATTGATGTATAAAATTCACATAGGCTTCGGGAATTCCATCATTTCCATAGTTCTTCCATTGGGATCCCACGCTCCTCAGCAACCTCACGGAACTGCCTCATTTTCTGAACCGCAACAACAGTTGCTCTGGCATTGTTGAGCGCATTGTTACTCCCGATTTGCTTTCCCAAAGCGTTCTCGACTCCAGCCATCTCTAGAACAATTCTCACAGCCCCTCCTGCAATGACTCCAGTACCAGGAGAAGCAGGTCTAAGCATCACCTTCGCTGCTCCATAATCTCCGTCCGCTCTGAAAAATAAATAAAAAATACATGACAAAATTAGTATCACCTACTCAGAATGAGAACAAGTTATAATTTGTATAACTTAATTCCTATATAACCAAGTATTCTGGATTAGTGAATGTCGCTGAGATAGGCTTCTACATGTGGAACTGGAAGATTCAAGTTTCAACTCTCACCAGGAAGGCCTCAAATTTCCAATTTCTGATTGAATTCGGAATATTTCATAACGAAGTTTTGCTGGTTATATTCAGACGGAGTACAAGCTAGTTGGTCATGAATTGCAATGCAAGTTCTTTTTACAACTATAAGAAGCTTATTCATTTGTTGGCAATCAAGGTTTAGATTCATTTCACTAGTCTTTCAGCAGGAGCTGCATCCATCCATACACTTTCGTGAATGGCATTCAATCAGCCCTGCGACAATTCATTACATGGCCTTCTATTCAGGGGAGATGAGAAAAAAATGGAAAAGTAGACACGTCAATGCATCAATTGCCGGAGTACAATCCTGTCAAACCTTTGGGAGTAAATAGCGAATTGGCAATATAGTTTTACGGGGTAAAGCCATTCAACATTGGAGCTAACCAGACACTGACAATGTCAAATATACAATATCAACATGGTGAAGCATCCACATAACATTAGGAGATGCAGGATACATAGCTACCACAAAAATGATATTTGGACCACTCAAAAGGTGTCTACACCTCATCACCCCTCTCACGACACATCATGGTCCAAATAGAAGTACTCCAGCTACCATTATGCTAATGAAGCGTTTAGCTTTGAATGTTTGTACACCTCAGTGTTCAATTTCACAAGTAATCATTATATAACAAGTCAGACATGAGGCTGAATTATGAACATATATTCTAAGCTTTCACACAAAATGTCCTCATTCATTGCAAATTCACAATCTACATTCAAACTGCGCAGCATGTTTGGATTTGCATAACTTCAAATAAAACATGTCACTTTTTTTCCCCTTAGATTCATCTCAGTAAAGTCTAATCACATCACAAATTAGCCTAAACAGGAAAAATGAGCTAATCAAAAGATCAAACTGATACACTAGAATTGAGAGCTGAGGAAGCACAATTACCTATGCGGGAAAGTCAGGTACTTGGTCATAGGCACAGTGATGATGTTCCTCCTGGCATTCACAGCAGACTTCTGAACAGCAGCAATGACCTCCTTGGCCTTACCGACGCCGACGCCCACCTGCCCTTTCTTGTCGCCGACCACCACCACTGCCCTGAACCTGAGCTGCTTCCCTCCCTTAACCACCTTGGTCACCCTCCTCACCTGAACCACCCTCTCCTCGAACCCGTCCCTCACCTTCTCCTTCTTCGCCTTCGACCCGAACCCCGTCTCCTTCCTCACCTTCGAGTCCATCACGTATATGTCGTTCCCAAGAACGCTCACCCCGCTGTACGCCGGGCCGTAGAGCTCCTCGTACGCCGCTGCTATCTCGTCCTCGGTCTCCGGCGGGCCGTCGTCGAAGGAGGGCGGGGCAACGAAGCCCTCCGGGGCTTCCGGCGGGTTGAAGGGGATGTCTTCTTCCGGGTTCACGGTGTCGAAGAAGGATGTGTCGATGTTGTCGTCGCCGGAGGCTCTGGTTTTTGCGGTGAGAGGGGCAGTGCGGGAAGAAGAAGAGAGGAATGGCGTGGGGAGGGAGAAGGTTAAATTGGGGGTGGGGAGGAGAGAGAAACGGGAAGGGGTGTGAGTGTGAAGGGTGAGAGAGGAAAGGGAGGAAGCGAGAGATGCAGAAGGTGAAGAAGCCATTGGAGGAGGGGATATGGGTTGCTGTGTTGATGGGATCAGTATAGAGAGTATTAGAAGAAGGCTTATCCTGAAGAAGCCAACGATGGGGTTTGGGTTGCCACTTAAACTGCTCCCCTTCACTATGGTTCATTGGTAGACCTCTCAAAGTTATTACTTCCTTCCACTTATACTCATCACTTTTGACTCTAATGTAGCGTTTGATTCCGGTTCGGAGATATTGAGAACAAAATTTGGGGTGAACATGGGTTGAGTCTAATTTGCCGACCCGTCAATCCGACCCAACCCCACCCGCTTGGGTCGGTTTGAGGCGGGTCGACGAGTCGGACCCAACAGATCTACCATATTATATGGGTTGAGTCTCGAGTTCCTGCTTCTCAACCCGACCCGACCCGCGACCCGCCTATATATGTTGTATTTTTTAAAAAAATAGATTTTGTGTTATTCATTGACAATTACATTGATATTACTTTTAATTTTGAATTGTTAAAATATGATAAAAAAAATAGGTGTGCTTTTTTAAAAAATAATAGCTTTTTTTTCTATTTAAAAAAATGGAATTTACTTTTAAGAAATAGAATTCTTTAAAAAAAACATTAGTTTTTTTTTTTTAATGGGAGGGCGGGTCAACCGCGACCCGCCTAACCCAACCAGGCCCAGGTGGGTGGCGAGTACCCATAAAAAAAATGTCAATTTTACCTGACTCGACCCACCCGCTGGTAGGTGGGTCAGATCGGTGACATGGGCAGGTCCTACCCGACCCGACCCACCCTAAACAAAATTATGTTTAACAATGGAGAGGAAAATAAAATCTTAAAATTGCCCTTCACTCCTTAATGTAGGACAACTTTGAAATTAATTTGTGTAGTTCTCACAAAATAAGATAGGAAAAACATATCTCAAACATGATTTTTAAGTTAATTTATGTATCTCTAAAAGAAAGAGATATGAGTCATGCATCTTTTGTTGTGAAGGTGATAACTTGATTTTGTTGAATATGGAGGAAAATTTTTACAATCTAACTAATTATCACTAATCGTCTAACAATATGAGGAGTCCATGGTGGTCTGACACTCCCTAATCCCCAATATTTTCTTTTACCGATTTTCTCTTTTTCAATTTTCTCTTCCTTACGTCGTTTATTTTTGGCTCAACCTGTTAAACATAAGGTTATATTCGAGATAATGAAAATAGAATGAGTGACAATGAATGATATGACCACAAATAAGTGACTCATGTTAAGTAGCATTTAAGATGAGAGAGTGGAATGGTTAAGGAAGGTCATCTTGTCCTCTATTACCACCCAGAATCTTCAATTTGTGACCCTCCAAATTAGGGTCAACGAGGGTTTGAGTCACAAATCTCCCTTCTACGTCTCATTAAATTAGATACACAAACAAGAGAGTAGTTTGATTGAATCATCTCATCTCCTTGCTTCTCTCTCTAAGTCCATTAATGATCATACCCTTCTATTATTTTTAAATCTTCCAAACACAGCCTATAAGTATAAGGTCCATGAAAACCTATGTGAAATTATTAAATATTGGGTATCTTAAATAATTCTCAAAATGTTAATTCAATTAAAGATCTCAATACGCTCCTATTAACTATAGAGTAGTTATGCAACTGATAACTATCTTAATTGAAGAGTGAAGAGTAAATACAGTTTTATCCTGTGGATCCAATGAAAAGTTCAAGAGACTCGAGAAGAATTGTTTTTCTTCTCATCCTTTCTTTAGCAAGTCTTTAGGCATAATTGTTACTTTGGGAGACTCTCAATTGAGTGTTGTCAAGGCTGATTTTCTTTCTTTCTTTCTTTTTTGTGCTTGTGTGGTTATTTTAGAATTATCCATTTTTTTTCTCATGAAATAAATATTTTTATAGTTGTAGAAAAGGAAAAAGAAAATCTTTTTTTTTTGTGTTTGAAATAATGAAAGAAACTTGCACGAGAAATGTTTTTATTTTTTTTATTTTGGGCCTGTGAGTGTTAATTAGTAATGGACATAGGGGCCATTTTGTTGAATAGGCTTGGGCCATGTGCTAGTTGGCCCATTTATCAGATATGGCAAACAAAATTCATCGCCTCGCCGGTACTTCAAAAACCCTAATCTCTCTTCTCTTTGAGCTCAGCAGCTTCGACGCCAACGCAGAGATCCAACTCCAGATTTCACAATGAAGGTTTTCCTCACAAACCCTAATCTCTGCGGTGCTTCAATTTCTTGCTTTTGTGAGTAAAGAGTGAATTTCTTTTGATGTTCTTCTCTTGTTTGCAGTTCAACATTGCGAATCCCACCACTGGATGCCAGAAGAAGCTGGAGATCGATGACGACCAGAAGCTGTAAGTTCTTCGCTACTTTAATTACTCAGTTTGCGTTTTCACTGATTGAGTTTATGCGGAGAAAGGAAAAAAATGAATGGTATTTAGTAAATGCCAGCTACATATTCTAGAATAAAATGTTAACTTTGAGATGTTCATGTGAATTGGATTAGCTGAAGAGTTTGTTCTTTGATTTGACTGTGCTTTATGTGATTTGTGGTTATATTGTCTTATTATATTAAAATACTCTATGCGTTGCGTAATAGGAATGGGAACGGGGATTTTTGTTGTTGGGTATGAATTGTTCTTGTGACATGTTCTGTTATGTTATTCTAATTTGAAATTGCAGCCGAGCATTTTGGGACAAGAGGATCTCACAAGAGGTTCTTGGTGATGCTTTGGGCGAGGTATAGCATAGTCTTTAGCTGGAAACCTTCATTGTATCCTGAATTTTTTTGAATAGTTTTGTGATTGAGCTGTTGTGCTACTGACAGGAATTCAAAGGATATGTCTTCAAGATCACTGGGGGTTGTGACAAACAGGGATTTCCAATGAAGCAAGGAGTGTTGACCCCTGGTCGTGTTCGCCTCTTGCTCCATAGAGGTAATAGGACTATTCTGAGTCCTTTTCTATTTCGTTGATTATTTAGAGATTATAGTAAAAACCGGATTGGGCTGCACAATCATGTTCTTCATATGGATGCCACATCTAATTGAATATTTTTATAAAGTTGTTCCACCTTGTGTCTTATGACCTGCATATTTGTTATATAACTAGTGTTGGCTATTATTTTTTGAGGAATGCCATGCATTTGTTTCTATAAATCAGGAGTCAATAGTCGTGATTATTTTACAATCTTTGTTGGAGGCTTGTTGAGAAGTTTCATTTCTTTGCTTACTTGAGCAGGAACTCCTTGCTTCCGTGGATATGGAAGGCGCAATGGAGAGCGTAGGAGGAAGTCTGTCCGTGGGTGCATTGTCAGCCCAGACCTCTCTGTTCTTAACTTGGTAATTGTGAAGAAGGGTGACAATGATTTACCAGGCCTGACAGATGTTGAGAAGCCAAGGATGAGGGGTCCAAAGAGAGCATCCAAAATCCGCAAGTTGTTCAACCTGTCTAAGGATGACGATGTGAGGAAGTATGTCAACACATACCGCCGAACATTTACAACTAAAGCTGGTAAAGTTTCTTGCCTCTATAGTGTAAATGTTTTTATCTAGATTTGTCATGCTATTAAGAAGCTAATGTAGTTAATGAAAAGTGTTCGGGGTTTAACCTGTATTTTGTCACATCACAACTGCCTATTTCGACGAACTTATCCAAATTGATTGTCCACTCACAGAGCTGTCATGCGTGTGCGCGTAGCACAAAATGGTGCTTTTATAAATATCATTTCCTTGAGAACCCTGACAAGTTAGTACAAACTGTTATGAAACTAATTCCTATATAATCTCGCCGTAATTTGAAACTCATGTTTTGTATATTTATGTTACTGTTTGAATTGGGAGATGGAGACACCCATTTGAATAGGAGATTATTTTTTGACATAATTTGTGGGTTTATAATTTTGTCATTGTCTCTAGTCTTAACATTTTTCTGGCTGCAGGGAAAAAGGTGAGCAAAGCTCCGAAGATACAACGACTGGTCACTCCCCTGACACTTCAAAGGAAGCGGGCACGTATTGCTGATAAGAAGAAGAGAATTGCCAAAGCAAAATCAGAGGCAGCAGAGTACCAGAAACTTCTTGCCTCCAGGTTGAAGGAGCAAAGGGATCGCCGCAGCGAGAGTTTGGCTAAGAGGAGATCAAAGCTTTCAAGTGCTACTAAGCAAGCTACCACAGCATAGATTGCTTTCATAACCATGGTGAAGTTTAATCTTCGCCCTAGTTTTTGTTAGTGTTATTTCATGATACCTGTGCAATGGGATTTTGCCGTTCAAGTACACTTTTTTTTTAAAAAATATTTATAATATGTTGTGTTTGGCAGTTGAATGGAATTTTAAGTTTTTACCTGGTTAGTATTAGCGGCCCTCTGACATTTGTACCTCCCTATGCATGCAACCTTTGATTTCTCTTAGCCGTACTTCCATATTATCACAGACACATGGGAATCAGAACTCGAGACTCGAGAGTTATAAGAGGACAATCGTGTTGAATGGAAAAGTCCGTTTTTATTTTTTTCGTTATGAAACCCATCATACCTTGCTGGACTCAGTAATCACAAGGAAAATAACTACATAAATACACAAGGAGTTTTGCGCTGTGGCCAAAATTTCCCGAGAGATACACATTCTTCAATTTTTCTGCGATTTTGGTACTACTGAAACAGAAAGTAGTTTGTTTCCTGAAATAGATTATACTCGCATGTTGCTACACAATCAAAGGGATTTACTAAACATATTCTTGTACAATCAACAAATGCAAGGATCATTTTTTTTTTTGCAAGGTATCTTAGAGCATGCGAATCAGTATAGATCGGTAGGTATCATTTAGTGGAGGAAATCTTGCTTGAGATCATGTTACTAATGAAAAATTGGCAGCATTTTAAATGACAGAATTTAACCAATTTTAACATTCGAGTGCTCGGTCTAGTACCAATAATCATTTACCATTTTTCTAGCTCCAAAAAAATTGGTAGAAGAAAACTATTATCTTAGTCTAGGAAATCAAGCTCAAGATGGAAGGGTACATGATTAATAAATTCATTGAGATAACCCTTGATGACAATAATTTTCCTCAATAATCTTGCGGTTACTTTCATAAATAGAAAATGGCCAATCTAATTGATTCCCGACTGAAAACTAAGGTTCTTGCAACAAAAGAAGATATGTTCATTATATCGGAAATAGATTTTTTCATATTATTTTTTCACATGAGAAATGTAAGGTATTTCACTATCAATATCTTAATTGTCTATGTTGTACAAAATTCTCATATTTTTAATAAATGATAAGAGATTAAACATTTATTATGTGAAAAAATAATATGAGAACACCTACTTTCTTTAAATTTATTTTAGTATTGTTATATCTATTCACATTTTTCTTTCTTTCCCTTAACTACTTGTACATGAGTTTATCTTAAAGTGAGAAAGAAAGACCAATATGAAAAGAGAAATTATAGTAGAACTCACAATAAAATCGTGCATTTTTGTGCGTATGATTATTTCAAATTATTATCATTATAACGTTACCCGTATAAACATAACGTTATCATATTTATTACTTGAGATTCATAGTTATCATAAGTTAGTAGAGTGTTAGATGGGATCTCCCCTTATTGTCCAACAATAAATGTCAAGTTAGTTGAAAGGTCTCCCAAACACATTGTTCTTATTGAAATCTTTAATCTATCTATTTAATTTCAATCCGAATAAAAAAAACGGTGTTTGAAATAAAATGAAATGCGGGTTAATTTTTTTCTTGTCATTCCGGATAACAGCAACACCCTAAAGAGTGGTAGTGTCTATCAACCCAGCAAAGGAAAAACGTGTCAATTTGCTTCTCACACGTGGCAAACTGCACCACACATGGCAGCAGCCTTGTTTGCCACCCTACCATTCTCACATGCAGCTCTCGGAAAATGGTGACAAACCATTCAGTCTTATAAACTGATCAAAATTTTTCCAGAAGAACACAGAGCAAACAAAGTTTGGAGAAAAAGATAACACAATCATATATTCACATGGCATCTATGTTGATAACCAGAAACGCAATGGCAGCAATGTTCATCACCAGGAACGCACTCTTCCGCTGCTCAAAGCCTCTCCCTTACTCCCTCAGATTCTCCCACAAACCTTCCAGGGTCGTCTTCGCCTCTGCCTCCAACAACTATTCAGATGTAACAGATCCTCAACCAGCTTAACTTTCTTACTAGTAGTTCTTACAAAAACAAAAATAGTTAAACTTTTGATTTTCTCATGAGTAATGTTATTTATACTATTTCAGTTTAATTTTTATGCATTATTTGTGTAAAAATATTTGATACTGGCATGTAATTATATGTTGCTATATATATATATCTTGGCACAGAAAATTGAGGTTTGGAGGGATAAGAATTTTGTCAAAGAAATTTGAGAATGGAGGTTTACTCATTTGTTTAGTAATCATTTTTCAGTGGAGAAATGCAGCAGAAGGAAAGAGAGATTCAAGGAGCGATTGGAACTACGATGCCACAAAGGCAAGAAGCGAGGCAGAGGAGAGAGACAGGGAGACAATGAAGAAAGGCGTGGAGCGGGCGAGAGAGGGAGCACAAGAAATGAAAGAGTACGCCCATGAGACGGAGGAGGATGCCAAGGACGCCGCCAAAGAAGGAACGAGCAGAGCGGCAGAGAAAACAAGAGAGTATGCGCACGACGCCGCGGATAAGGCTAAGGAAGGCGTTGATAAGACCGGGGAGACGCTCAGGAATGTTGGGGAGAAGGCCAAGGAGACGGTGCAAGGGGCTTGGGAGGCAACCAAGGACACCACGCACAAGATCAAGGAAACTGTGGTTGGGAAGGATCATCATCATGATCATGATCATCATGGCGATGGTGGTGCAGCAATGGATGAGGATGTCGTTGAGCTGAGGAAGAATGCTGAAAAGGTTTACGGTGAGAGGAAGGACTACTAGATACAAAATGTTATTTGGTGTATCAAACATTGTGTTAGACTCACTCTACTCCAAGAATGAGTTGTCAGGCACCATATACATGAGTACAACCAAGGAAGGAAGACTTAGTGTAGTATAAAATATGGTGTATTGTTTTACTTTTCAACATGTTAACTTGTTTGTATGCTTCCTACCAAAAAAATAAATAATAAAAAAAAAAGGATCCGTTTGTGTACGTGGCCTTGTGCACCATACTTGGTGTGTGCTGTGCACACGTTGTATCCTCTTAGAATAACAAGTTAATATTTGTGCATGTTGTATTGCTTACCAATTCCAACACCGTTGTTCCGTTTCTCCCAACAATTTAGCTAGAAATCATGCGTTCAAATGTTGTTCTACAGGTAGCACTTCCTTATTTCAAATCAAACCCTAGCATAGTTTGTACATATTTTGTTGATCATCAACTATGTTAAAAGCATGGGGATTTATGTTTAAAACTAGGAAGAATTCAGGTAAGTGATAAAATCCGGGGGCGGAAAGTCACAACTGATATCGAGAGTGGTGGTAAGAGATGGATTGGTTGGAAACTTGGTAAGTGATAATGAAAGTGGTGGTGACATACGAATTAGAAAAAACGCTAATTTTTTACCCGAGAGTAAAAATTTAAATGTTGACGGAAACGACATGTAGGTAATTGGTCCAATAGTTGCTAAACCTTTAAAAAAATCGTTCTGACTTGACTTTGCCCAGTGAGAATATTGGTGGTGATCTTCGTTGAAGATAACAGTGTTTTAAAGAGGGTGTGAAAGAGAAATTTGCAACGGACTTGAATGATAAAGTCAACACAATTGGGGGAACAATAGACCAGATTTACTTTTGTCCTTGTATGTATGTATGTATGTATGTATGGTGTGAGCAGGATGAGAGGAGTGTGACCTCAAGAGGTTCTGCATAGTGGTCACGACTAGCCACATTCTCGTGGTAGTGGCGTTGGACACGTTTTACGTGTACTCTTGTCAAGTTAGACTCATTGGATGAGAGGAGTGTGATCCTCAAGAAATGCTGAGTAAATGGTCTCTGGAATTATTTTCACAGTACAACGACTATCCACTTTCTCGTGGAAGTGGCATTGGGCACGTTTTACGCGTCAANATAACCTCTTTGAACTTAATATTGGGCCTAAAAGGTTTGCTCCGACACAAAAACAAAAAAAAAAATATATATATATATATATATAACAATTAAAAAGTAAATTAAATATTATGATCAGTAGATGCAATAAATATTTACGGTGATATTTTTTCATAAACAACTATTTCGTCAGGATATCCATTAGGAAATATTTCGTTATTTCGTTTGATAAATAATTCAATTTTTCTTTGTCTTTCAGTTTCTATTTTTTGGCGATATGTCAGAATTATATGGACAATTATATATCACGTCTTCAGTTATTTGTGAGTCTAGTTGCGACGACTTTTATATCTTTAGTGACATGTGGGGTGGATTGTAAATACAAATAGAATAACGTGTTAATTTTTAGGAAGTTTGGGGTCGAGAATTAATTTTTATAAAATTATTTGGGGTTAAGTATCATTTCAACCAACCTCGAGAAACGGAAATGTTATTTATCCAATATATTTACTCTGATGAATATTTTATATTGGACACAAATATACTTTAGAGCAAAGTAGACAACTTCGCTTATTTTTAACATTTTGGTTCCAAGAAGTTCTTAGAAGAATTAGAAAATAGGAAAAAGGATGGGCACATATAGAGAGATCGAACCTATGATTTAACATCAACAACCCATAGAGGCATTGACATAACAACTAAGAAGATGTCACTTGAGTCACAACTCTACACCTCATTTGTAAATAGTCCTATTCATTAAAATAATAAAATTTATGTATAAGAAACAAGTGGCATGAGTTATAAAATAAGAAATGTGTGTCATGAAAAACACGTAAATTAAAATCTCTATCATCTATTTCATTTCTTTTCTCTTTATTTTTTTAATTTTTAATTTTTCATTCCATATGCAAGTTCTTTGGCCTTTCTTATAAGTTTAAGCCAATTGTATATCTTTTTTTTATTTGAAATTAAAGATTTAAATTTATGATTATATTGGATAGTAATTATGAGAGTTTAATATTTCAATTTTGTAACGTGAATGTTGGACTAGGAATTCAACCGTAATTGGTTAATGTAGAATTGTATTTTAACTTCAAGTAAGTTAGGGCTTATTCGGTTTTAAGTTTTGATATTTTAAACTTAAGTTTGGTAAACTGAAAATGACTTTGTAAGTCATCTTGTTTTAATTATTTTTCAGTTCACTAAACTTAAGTTTGACAACTAAAAGACAAACTTGCTTTTTAATTTACTTTTGAAATTGAAAATGGGAGATTACATTTTTATCTTTCAAAATATTAATTCAAACTATATTAATTTATCTTAAAACTATATTATGTATTTTTTGGTAATTTTATCTCCAAAAGTACTTTTACTTTATTTCATCCAAACAAAAATCAATTCTTCCAAACTTAATTTCTCTAAAAGTAATTTTACAAACTTAATTATTTCAAACTTAATTCCTCCAAAAATTAAACTTAATGGACCCTTAATTATTATTATAACGTTAGAGGTTCAAATTTGATAATCGTTACTTCAAAAGAGGCATTGTGTATTATTATTATTATTATTATTATTATTATTATTATTTATTTTTTTATTTTATTAAACTCCACCCAAAAATGGGAAGAAAAAGCACAATGCCACAAAAGCATTGGTCCAAAGTGTTTCAGTTTACAAAAAGAGGCTTTATGTGATCATTCCCTACTCTCAATTTGAAATTATGTAAATAATTCATCAATAACTATTATTGAAACGGTCCTTGTTAAAATTAATTAAACTATCAAAATTTTCAACACATAACATAACTTGATAATATTATTCACAACAATCTAGCAATGTTGCTTTGTTTTTCAGACAGCAAATTATCATCCTCGAGGGAATCAAACTCTTCGTAGATAGTTCCGACAATGTAGTCAATAGCCCAGCATCATCTTCATGGGAATTGGTCAAATTGTGTCAAACAGAAGCCACGGAAGCACAAAACATGATGTCATAACGATAAAATGAAAATCATAAAACGTTACAATTATCTGACAGAACATTTTAATATTAAATTTTCCACTCTTTTCTTTCTTTCCTTAGGTGCAATATCTATTCTTCATTTGATCATTAATGTTAGTTCACCAAAATCATACCGATACATTGTCACTCATCTCATAACACATCATAAAATCTACCGTGTATTTAGTGAGTTTATGATGTGTTGTGAAATAAATGACGAAGTTTTTTTTACACATTTTCAATAATCCAAATAGAACTACTTTTTGAATAATAATAGTGTTATATGTACACAAATCTTGATGTAAACATCAATATTTATGTTCAAATAACATTTTTGTTTGAATAATGTTAAACTATCTTATTTTTTGATATAATGATTCGATGAAATAAAATAATATGATCTACTTATCAATTTAAAGGTTATTATATGTCACATTATTCTAACAATTAAATTCAGCCAAATGTTATAATATTTTAATTTATTTTTTTAACCGTAATCATATCATATAATCTCTAGTTCTCCTCACACTAAATTCATGAACCTTTGCCCCCTNGTCATTAATAAAATTGATTGCTTAGTGAGATTATGTGAGAATTAATGGTATCTTATTAAATTAATACTATATACTTGCAGATTTTATTGAAAACTTTCTTTAATGAAACTTGAGAAAACCATAAGTTGTTTCTTTTTTTTTTTTTGGTTTTTTCTGCTATTGTGGGTAGGTGAGAAACATGCACAAGGTAATAATCGCCGTAGTTTTGGTCATTGTAGATTCTCTCTCACATTTCAGTGACACGTAGAGATACTCTTCTATGCTCCATCCATAGCCAAAGCACCAACCCCCAACAATAGTATGTTGTTATAAATACACAGAGCAACCCACCCCACATACACAATACAATACAGAGTCAAATTTTCTGTGAAAAAAAGAGAGTCATGGAGCAAGGAGAATATGGCAGAGGTGTTGGTGGAGACGGAGGAGACATGAATCAGCAGCAAGCCTTGAATCAGAGGCAAAATGAGGTGATGCAGCAAGGCGATGGACAACCTCAGCCTCAATCTCAGCCACAACCACAACCACAACCTGAGTTTGAGCCTGAGCCTGAGCCTCAAGTTGATGAAGTTCAATTTGTTCGGCTTCCTCAACAGCCTTTGCAGTGTCCACGTTGCAATTCTCTGAACACCAAGTTCTGCTACTACAACAACTACAGCCTGACACAACCAAGACACTTTTGCAAGTCTTGCAAGAGGTATTGGACTCAAGGTGGAACCCTGAGGAATGTCCCGTTTGGTGGTGGTTGCCGCAGGGCAAAGCGGGCGAGGAATTCTTCATCAACGTATCCCTTTGGTGAGAGTTCCTCTTCTCGCTCTCAACAGCAGCAGCAACCACTACCACCACCACCAACACCACCAAACCTGACAACTTTGATAGGGGCTTTAGACCCTACATCTCTTGTTGGAGGGATTCCTTCTATTGCACCTTTTTATTATCAAGGTGGTGTTGGTGGGTACCTGTCTTCTATTGGAGGGCTTCCCTACCCAATGAACCCACAACACCCTTTTGATCAAACCCTAAACACTATTGGTGGTGGCAGTGGGTCTAATCTGGGTGTTATGCCTGGTTTCAATGTGTCGTCTCTTGGATCACAACTCCAAATTCATACCTCTGCAACAGAACAACAAGGCTTGATCCAATCAACCATGTCCATGGCTAGCGGCAACAGTGTTGCACCTTCTCATTATGATTGGGCCCCCACATTCATAAACAATATTGCTGGTAACAATAGAGCCCCTATTGGCTCCCTATGGAGCACTGTCAGCACCACTTCTATTGGTAGTACCTCAGAAAAGAATGCTATTGGTGGAGCTGGTTCTTCTGCATTGAATACTGTTGCTGCTGCTGGGTCTGGTTATTCTATTTTGGATGTTGTTGGTGGGGCCGGTTCTTCTGCTTTGATGCCAAGTCAGCAGTGGCCTAATGTGCCAGGGCATGGCCCTCCTCCCCCATATTTTTGATCAGTTGTTGTTGCTGCATGCTTGGAATTCATAATAGAAGTCCTTTTTATGAGGAAAATTCAATTTATCTTGTTCACATGAAACTCGTCTGCTTATTGTCTTTTAAGCATCAATGGGATAATTTGTTTTCCTTTTAAACTTTTTAGTACAGGGTGGATTGGTTTGGATGACAATGCAATACATCAAACAATATAGTATGGAAATTTGTGTTTTGGGTTTTGGGTTTGGAGTGGTTGGTGTAAATCAAGGATAAGCTACCATAGCATTTTTATTTCTAGTGTCATAGATAAATGGGTATAGAAATTATGGGTTGGGTTTGGTTGTTACAAAAGTTTATTTCATTATACAATTATCAAATGAAGTTTTAGTGAGTTTTTATTTTTAGCCTTCCTACTCAATGTCTTGCTTAGAGCAATCTGTGTTTTGATTTGTGGTTTGAAATGAAGTCCGAAAGTAAAGTTAAATTGTTGTAATCAATGAGGAGAATTACATTTATCTGTAAACAAGAAACGTCGTGCTCAATATGTTCCTAATTGTATGCATAGCGATATTCTAACTTGAAGTATTAAGAGTACTCACCACTAATTTTGAAACGTCAAAGAATATAAAAAAAAATGAAGCATTATGATTAACGTGTATTTCTTCTGTTTTAAAAATAATCGTCAAATTCGAGTTAATACATAAATTAATAAAAACAACAAATGATCTTGGTAATGGTACTAAATATATTAAGTGGACAAAAGTATTCCTGTCAATTTCACTAATGTAGTTAATATTCTAATCTCTTTGTTCATGTATTCATTAATAAGTAAATTTTAATTAAGAGTATTATTTGAAAATAAAAATTTCTCTACCATAATTTGAAGTTAACCTTGAAAACCTATATAATATATATATATATATATA
>QANU01076928.1:539139-607757 GCA_003254905.1 Nissolia schottii | reverse complement strand
TATATATATATATATGTATATATGCTGAAGAGGGAGGAATACACGCACTTTGCAGGCTGCAGCTGACATGATCGCTCCGATCCAAACCCCACTTAATTACACCTTAATTAATTTTATAAATAACCAGCTTAATTTCCCAAGTATCTATCTCTTTCTTCTGTAAAAAAGGCAAAAGCCAAGCCATTAATCTGAACCAAAAGAAAAGCAAAGAGAGGTCAAATTAAAGGAGGGGGATCAGAGAGGCAAATTTGAAAACCATAGATGCTCTTATTGATTGTTGTTTGTTCTAGATGAGAGAAGTGAGTGATGCAGGAGCAATGAAATTAGGTTGATCATTCCAATTATAAAGCAGCGGATTACTATTACTAATAGGATCCCACGGTGATGCTGATGACTCCATCATCTGCTTTTGTCCTCCTTCTACTTTCACGCCTTTCAAAGTCCCCATCTGCAGAGGAGGAGGCTGCTGCTCTCGTGGGGCTAATAAGCCCTGAGCATCATTGACGAGACTGATCTGTTGTTGCATCAGATCAGTAGATCCCAGCAGTGAAGAAGAAGAAGAAGAAGAAGTACTGAAGATGGATAGAAGCGCGCTATTATTTGAAGAAGCAAACCCATTCATGTAACCGTTATTATCAAGATCGTAATTCATGAACCTCGGGAATCCAAGACTATTATTCATATCGTAAAACAACGGGGAAGCGGAGGCAGCGTCGATCTTGTGTGATGACGTGCCACTAGAAGCGGTGGTGTCAAGACCAGTTGGAGCTGTTGTTGTTGAAGTGGGGCGCTTGAGGCGCTTCTGTTTCCTGCAGCCGCCGCCGACGGGGACGTTGCGGAGGGTGCCGCCTCTGGTCCAGTAGCGCTTGCAGGATTTGCACAAGTGCCGCGGCTGCGACAGGCTGTAGTTGTTGTAGTAACAGAATTTGGTGTTGGATGAGTCGCACCGAGGGCACTTGAGTACTGCTTGCTGATTCATTGAGGCCTTGTGTTCATCATCTACCTGATCAGTGCAAAGAAAGAAAGAGAGAGACGGAAGAATAATTAAATTACGAAGAAGATTAAAGAAAGAAAGATCGAGTATGTATGTATGTATGTATGTATGAGCTAGGTAGGCGTGTTTCTAGGTTTATTGGTGATTTATATTCTCTTTCCAAGAGGAAACCAACAAAAATAACCTGTTGTGGGCATTGGAGGTTGGGCGTGGTGACTAGTGCCATGTACGTTCTCATAAAGGGCTTTGGAAGGGAAGATTAAGCAAGCAGACAATTATTATGAAACAGCACAGGCCGATCTCACCTCACCTTCATATGGGGTTGCTGACAGACTGAGAGGCCCAGAACTTGACTGATTGAAGGGACCTTCAACATGCTCACACATTATTATTTAATTAATTAACATGGTAACAACAATAATATGTATATAATAGTCCTACATGTTAATTATGTATAGCTTCGCGTTAAGGGTCTGATTTAAAATCTAATTTGGATGATTAATTGATTGATCAGGAAAATGCTCTTTTAAACCTATAAAAGAATGTTTATATTTTGACATTCTTCTCATTTTATAGTATATCATGAGATCCACTTCTTATAAGATGAATCCCATAAAATGTTGTAAGAGGAATGATAAAATATCTACACTTTTATATGTTAACTTCGCAAAGTTGATTAATTAATTAGTATAATGGAATTGGAATAGTGAAAGGAATATAACGAGGACATTCGAAATCCAGGATGAGGACACAAAGGTAAAGCTGAATTCCGGTATGAATCTTGAGTGCTTCAAGAAAGATAAAGCCAGAAGGACAAACTAGATATTGGTACATGTAAACAATTTTTTTTATCAATTGTCTTAATAACACTTATTGGAAGCAGAAGTAAAACAAATGTTTTCAACACATTTAAAAATTTTATTGGCGTTGCTATTTGGACATTATAGGTGTCTAAACACCTTATACACACTATATATTAGAAGGGAAAAAGATAAAAATGTTGTATTTAATACAATAAATAATATCTCAGATGCATATATGGTATTAATGTATGTGCATATAATATTAACACTCATGCATATGATATCAAATCATGTTGAGAAATGTATTAACATAATTATTTTTAAGTCTTTTGAACATATTCTCTCTCCATTACGTCATACTGACTCTTTGTCAGAGTAAACTTTCTTTCCTCTACTCTCACTCATTTGTGAAGCTCACACGCTAGGTATCAGCATAATAGTAATAGATATCATTGTAACAGAAATAGATATCAACATATTATAAATTAAAGGTATCAACTTGATAGCTTTTTTTTTCCTCTTCATCAAGTCAAATTTTCTCTCCTTTACTATCACTTTCTCACTCCAACGTCAAGTTCATTCACTCTGTAAGTATCAACATAATAAAGATATGTATAGTCATAATAGACATAAGTGTTAACATAAGCATAAGTATTAACACATCATACAAGTATATATCAACATTTATAAAACAAAAATATCAATGTTATTTTTTTATATATATGTTGATACATATTTTATCATGTTGATATTTATCTTTATTAAGTTGATATCTATTTTTATTATGTTGATGTTCACGGGTTTTAAATAGTGTAAAGATTACGAATAAAAGAGAGAGTGATTAAATTTTTTATTATAGTTTATGATCTTCATTAAATATTATGTTATAATATTTTAAGATGTAGATTTATTTTAGTGTAAAAAAATTATTTGTCAAATTTTATTCTTTAATAAATTCCTTTCTCTTTATTAATTCGTTAACAAATGTGGATAGAATACTTAATAACAAAACCCTACATATGATATAATATTCACATTAATTCCCCGCATCTCTACGTAACATTCCGTTGCACAGATCGAGAGAGAGAATCGTATGAACATGTACGTATAGGAAATCCCTAGCCAAGAAGAGCTCAATTCAAAGCCCAATGCTGTCTACAAGTGGCAAATCCCACTTCAACTTTAATTTCCTCTAATTATTTAATTACTACTTTAGTAATTTCCCTCGATAATATACAACACTACAACAATATTTACATTTAAATGGCCCCAAAATTTTTTTAATTCCGTATTATGGTCCAAGAAAAATATTTACGAATGTATGGTTTTGGGTCTAAAATCGTCACTTCCTATGGCGATTTCAAACCCCAGAATTTTTTTTTTAAAAAGTCTGAAATCGCCACACCCTGTGGCAATTTCAGACTTTTTTAATTTTTTTTAAAAAAATGTCTAAAATAGCCACAGGGTAAAAAAAAATTCTGAAATCGCCACACCCTGTGGCGATTTCAGACCAAAACCCATACATTTGTAAATTTTTCTTTCAACCCATATTTTAGTATACAAGTTATACCAAATGGCATAGAAATATAAAGAGGCCTAGATTTTTTATTACGAGAAATTATTCTAGAGATATTGTTAGGTGACTATCTAATATTTTATTCTGGTGTACACTTATAATAAAAATAAATCTTCTATAATAGTATATTGATATATAATAAAAGTAATAACATTAATCTTCAAATAATTATACTTATAAAAATACGAAGTGTGATTGTGTAAAGATTGTCTAAAAATAGTTCTTTTAATAATTTGACTCTTTGAATAATTCTACTTTTTGTTTGGTCAAAAACATTACGAGATATTCTTGAATAGGCACGCATTTAAGCTTAAGAATTATCTCTTAGAGACACATAAAAATGTGATAAGTCTCACAATTATGTACAGTCATCTTTAACTATAATTGTGAGATCTATATTTTATGTGTTTAAGAAATAATTCTTAACCACGTGTCTATACAAGAATATCTCGAACATTCATGGCAAATCTCTGCGTGACCAAAAACGAGACCATGCAATTCATATTACTAACCATATATACGTAAGAAAAGTACATAAAACATGAGGATATTAAGCAACAAACACGCCTTCTCTTTTTTCACTTGAATTAATAAGGGTGAGACAAAGTATTTAAGAAAGCATAACGTGGTAAGGAACATAAAAGTGAGAACTGTATATTCGTGCCGTGTGTGTGTATATATATAATGGACCTAAAGCTCCAAATGAAAGGGACAAAACAACCACCATGTGGATGTCTATCTTCTCTTGACTAAAACATAGCTAGGAAGACCATCTTGCTCTTTGTGCTTGTTCGTTTTTCTCTCAGCCATACGTACCCACATTAATTGGCCACGGTTATATATTTTGGTATACTATATAAGTCGGGTTTAGTCTTGTAGTGGCATTATTTTTGGTTTGGTCTCTTAATTAATATGAGTGAAGCACTTCTTTCTCTTCTAAACAATGAAGGATTTGTTTTGATGGGAGATTTTGATTAAGCTCCTTTCATGCTTGCCGAGTATTATCAAGACTCGATGGGTTATGAGTTTTTATTGATGTATCTCTTTGTCTGTTATTTGGGTCTTTTAATGTTAATGGCATATCATGCGCCTGTTAGCGGAAAAAATATATATGTTTTTTTGGTTTTCCTTTAATATTTTTTTCTCTCTTTAATCAAAGACAATAAACCGTTAATGGGGGTGTCAGAGAGAGGGACAGAAGAGAAGAGATGGAGGCTTGCATTGAGGTGCAGAACCATGTGGGTGGGCAGCTCAGCTTCTAAGGGAAAAAAGCAAAAGCACTTACGGGGAACAAACGGATTTTGTAGTCTCCCAAGGGATCTTCTTCTCCTCCCTCCTTTCCTTCCCGTATCATTATTCTTCAGCAGTTGATCTCTTTTGTTATTAAAATAAGGAAATGTTGAGATCGATTTTTAAAGGTGTAATATAGTCTTTGACATCCATTTTTTTTTTTTTTACTATTAATCTCTAATATTAGATAGGTGTTTAAACATTAATAACTCTCGCGTGTAGAGGAGAGTCACGTATTATTGATTTTTAGTTTTTAGATTACAAGTATTTTTATATTGAAACTAATCATGTTTAAGTTGAATAAGATTTTTTTAGACGACAAAGTTTTTTTTTATTTTAAGATTTAATACAGGTGCATATTATGTACTCAAACTCAATTGAAATATTTGATTAAGTTAGAATTGTAACAATAAACATGATGGAAAGAGGGAGTGACTTGGGTAAATCAAGGTTTACTAATTACAAATATAATTATAAGAAAAAATGTTAAATATATTCATTTTATATATGATATTATACTGATTTAAATCTCATTATTTACCCTTGTATAAAAATAAATGGTGTGAGTATTATTAAGATTTTATTCAAAATTAAATACATTTTTTTTTACTATAAGTTAACATAATATTTCATATAAAATAATATACAGAATACAACTCTAACCATAATACCAATTACAAATGAGGAGGTAGAGGCTGCACCAGTCAGGACCCCATCATCAGTGGACAAGAGATTCCACTTTGCAAGCATGAAAGAAACCCAACGCGCACGTTTAAAGGGGAGCCTGTAATTTCTGAGAACAAAAAGAGGGAGAGGTTTAGAGAGAGAATACGAAGATTAAGGGGACCAAAGCATCATGTCCTAGCCAACTGTAACCATCAAAAGTTGACAACAATGCACCCCTAAACAATATGCAGACAAAAATATCTCACTCTCCGTTACGGATTGATGTTTACTCTTTCACAAATAAAAATCGTTTAAAATTTTTGTGCACATATTAAAATAACATTAAAATTATATTTCTCTAATAAAAACACTCTTATAAATAATCGTATGCGGTAACTTTGAAATATTCCTTAAAAAGAATTGAAATGAATAGTTAGTTATTAATAAATATGTGAAAAAGACATGTAAATAAACTTGAAAAAATTTAATTAATGCAACATTAAAATTTTAAAATGACAATTATTTGTGAATAAATTTTTTTCGCTAAAAACACTCTTATTTATAAACAAATAGAGTGTTTGATTAAAAATAGTTTTATTTTTACTTATTTATGGAGACTTTTAAAGAGAGATCTCGATATATATATCCCTTAATCATTATTGGTTCAAAAGAAAAATTAGAATTTATAAATTCTTGATCAATGTTAAGGACTATTTCATTATACTTTTTCAATAACGTTTTATAAATAAATACAAATACCATAATGTCTTGATTGTTCATGGCAAAAAATATGGACATTCGCTTTCTTACTTGTGACCAATGACCATCATGTCATGTCTTAAGATGAAAATACCTCGCTGCCCTCCTTTTTATGTTGTCCTTTCCTTGCAAGAGGCCTAAGCCAATGAGCCTAGACTGACAATGCCGTTCTGATATATACATGTAACAGGCTAATTAATTACTTCTTTTTCTAGATTATCTTTTTGCATAATATTGTTTATGCTAATAACATTAAAAAAAAAAAAAAATCAACGGATTTTGTTGGTGCACATATTGTGGACTAACACATCATGTTCCTCCTGTACTTATTATTCATAGACTATGATGGCTGTCTTTGTAATCCAAAGATATTAGACCACAAGAGGAAAAACCACATGCTCATAAATTATGATGTTCTATGTATGGTTTCATGATAACTGAACAGACAATTTTGATGGTGAAATAAGATGGACATTTTGATCATTTGAGTCTCTCTCTCAAGTTCTCTCAACCATAATTCAACTCATTGACAACCCCGTGGGCTTTAAATCTAGTGAATATAATTCACAAATCGTATGGTTGCTTTGCCTACCTTAAAATTAATGTTTGAACCTTTCCATGAGAAAAATGGATGCCACGAATTAAGGTTGTACTATGACTTTGGGGGTGAATTCACTAACATTTTTGCCATGCAAGGCGTAACTTTTTGGGTTCAAGCCAATTCCAATGAACCATGTAAAAACAAAAGAAGTCTTGACATGTACCCAAAGATGTAATAATAATATAGACTATCAATGATATCCACTAGCTCTTGTCGTCAATAACAACAAAAACACACGAGGCTGCAAAATTAACCATTTACGCTGTTTCATATCCCTGATTTTTTATCCTCCTTGAAATCTTGTTAATTTTTCTACAGAATTACTCCTCCAACTTCAACAATTACATGTAGATGTCCACCAATAGACATTTAGAGAAGTTATAAACCATAATGAGAAGTTATTTATCATAATTTGACACTTTTTTGAATGAAAACGAGAAATTATGGTCGATACTTTTACACCATCATTAAATAAAAACTATTCAATTATTATTATTATTAATTGATTAATGCTTGTTAATTTTTAGGAGATGTCCACTTTTCACAACAATTAATCTCCTTTGATGCTAAAAAATTATTAAAGTAAATATGTTACTTTCAACAAAAACTTTTTTTATACTACTGGGCGTGACGGTAATATAAAATGGATTAGGCTCGCATTGGACATTAATAATTAGCAGGCAACAGTGAGGAACTGGTTTTAAAAGATCTTTTGATATAGAATCTATGATCACTAAAATCAAATCACTGTTATGGCTTGGACTGTTGCATGCTTATGAAAGTTTTAACTGTCTCCAACAACCTGTGAGGTCTAAGAAAGTTTTGGGGGGAAGGAAGGACTATTCTACAGTATTATATAGTACAGAGATGCCTATAATAAATATTTTAATGTTTTCCTCTTTCAATAGCCATCAATTTGTTTCGAGATTCTTCCACTTTCACAATCCTATATGAAAATAATTCTGAATAAGTATGAAAATGGGAAAAGAAAAAAAAGGACTAATGATCACAAGCAGCCTGTCCCGTCAATAAGTCTTACTAGCAAACAAATACGAAATCTTGGTGTCGATATTATTAATGATTAAAATGTTATGATTATTATGTGCTTACACACACATTCCCTTCATTTGTAGTCTTCTTCGTTGTCTAATATACGCAGCAGCTGCAAAGCATTGTATAAGGCCACAAATCATCAATTTTCAGAGAGTAAAATATTTTTTGTTCAAGTTATGGGCCCTATTTAGGATTTCAAAGAAAGTATCAAAGTTAGTTCCATGATCCCTTACACGACAATGGTTTTCATAGAAAAATTCAATTCCTATGATAAGATGTAATTCTAATAAGGCAGTGTTTAGTTCATGTTTAGGGTTTGGTTCATGTTCTGACGTTAGAAACAAAAATGTGTTAGAAGAAATGAGAGATAGAAGTACTAAATTTAAGATTATTTTTGTTTTGAAATATTTTTTAAGTTAATTTTTATACCTCCAAAATAAAGAAACACATTAGACATTTTTCAGGAACAAATTACTAGATAATTTTTATACATCTAAAATGAAGAGACGCTGAAGATTCGTCTCCATTGTCTCATTATATCCGTCTTTTTTGTCTCCGGACAAAAATCAAAGACTAACTAAGTGAAGGGTTATGACCCCACTTAAGCAAATCTTACTAGAATAAATATAAAATGTTGTAGCTTTACTATATCCCATCCTTGAAAGGTTTGGTCATAAAATCTTTGATGGCATATAAGCATGTATCAGAACCTGATCTTCCAGTTGGATTTTGGCCATTAAAACTTTATGGTATATCACAAACAATTACAAGTAGCAGCAAGCAGTGGAGCGTAGTACTACAAACAAGAAGCTAAAAGCTAAAAATTGTATGGCTCCTCGTCATCTTTGCAAAAGACAAGTTGCAGATTCAATAACATAGAGCAACAATATTCTCATTTGCACAAAGTGATATACCATAAAATGCTCCTTATTTTAATCTAGCCATCTCCCATTATTAATAAAAGGCAAAAACGAGGCTTAAGTGTGACAAGACGAAACTAGTAACCTCTTTTTTTAAAAAAAAAAAATTTGAGAATAATCTCCAGCTGAAAAAGTCTGAATTCACATGTACTGCAGATACACGCACTTGATTTATCATCAATAGTACCAATTGCATACCCTGCAATATACACCAATAATGTTATGTCAAATTAATTGACATATTTGTTGATGAAATTAAACACCGTTCATAGTTGATTTGGTCGGTCCATCACATGAGATTGGACTTGCACAAACATTTCTGATTCCTCCATCGATTAATTCAAGCTTGCTACTATCTGAGCCCTATTGATTAGGAATAAATGATTTTAAATTTGAGAGTTGGTCCTAACATTAGACTAAGAGATTGTTTTTGCTGTTATATTTTAAGCCACTACTTCCTTTTTTCAGTCTATGAATTAGTTAATTCAATTATTTGCTTAGTGTCCCAGAGAATCATTTCAGGATCACAACGTTGGACTTATGAGTAATATATACCTTACAAAAAGCATATGTATAGAGGAATGATTAAACACAACAAATCCTTATCACCAGCTTTTTTCCTTACCTTTGTTAGTCGTTACAGCTATTCCTCACTAGGACAACTACTGTTTCGCCACCAAAATTACTTGTACCCTTCATTTATAAACTACTTTGTGTTTCATATTGTTCTCGATTTAAAGAATTCATCACTTGATAATATTTTTAATTAAAATATTTTATTTCAACCTTTAAAATGTCTTCAAAGATACAAGTATAACGTGGTAGATTCTAAACCTTTTTTAAAGTGTTTTAAGTGTAGCATTACTTCTCCGTATAAGATCTCCGTAGTACATGTGCTGTGCAAAGTTTGGAATATCTTTTAATTACTTTTTCTTTTTTTTTTTTTAACGAATTGAGCCAAGACATATAGAGATATTCTTGCATCGATTAAGGTTTATTGATTAGTTTTATTGTGAATATCTAAGGTTAAAATTGTATCTATTCAAGTAACATCACAGATGATTGCTTCTCGTTCAGGTTGTAGGAATTGGCTTCTCAGCCACTTATACCAACTTCTGTATTTATTAAGCACATAATTTGACTATTGTTGTCTCATCATGATAATGATAGTGAAAATGATTTTATATTTTATTTTCAATTCTAATGGCGAAATATATATAGTTGCCCTATATCGTGATAAGTCCGACTTGTGATATATTAGCAATAGCAACTAGCTTCCCACGATTATAAAAATGTGGCAAACAGCGAAGTGACATTAGGAGCACCAAATAAAATAAGCAATAATGCTGAAAAAGGTTGGCAAGATCCAATTTTCTCTGCTTGGACAAGAAATGAGAGAATGTTTGGCCAAAGAATATAGTCATATGTATAAAAAGCTGCATTATTTATAGGTAAGGTACATGATTAGTTTTGTCAGCAAAAATATAGAACGCGTAATAATCTAGATAAAGCCATTAATCAAGCCGCGTTAATTAAGCTACATGGAGGACCATAATACTTTAATATTAGACTTTAGACTATAATTAATGGGGTCACCTAGTCAGCACCCCTTGATCAAACATGGCCTACCAGAAAGAAAATTACTCTTTTCTTCTTTTATTCTGTGTTTTGAGACTCAAGAATTGGATATTAACAGATGTACTTGGAGACACAACAATGATGATAGATAAATCGGGACTAAGATCCTCTCATGTGTAAAATGAACACAAAATGGTCATGTTCATATCTCCTATCCTATTAATATGACCCTCTCATGTCATTATAACTTTGGTTATGCTAATGAAAGATAGAGATATAAATGTAACTCTTCCATGTTTATTCTACACATCAGATAATTCTCATTCGACAAATCATGTGTAAAAAAAATCATTAATGTATTCCTAAATTAGCACCGAGTGCTCCCTCTTTGGTAGCTTGTCTCATTTTTATGTCCCTCTCCTTGTTGTAATGAAAATTTGACATTGGTCGTAGAATAATAGGTAATTATAAAAAAGAAATGGGTGGTTTCTTAAAAAAAAAATTGTGTGACTGTGTGTAGGGTGGCGGTCATTTAGTGGCGGTTGAGGACCGCACAACGCCGCTATTCGACAAATGAAAGGCACATAACTGCCGTTTGTAGTAACCGCCACGAAATTCAAGAATTTGTGGCAGCTTATTGCTACTAGCGGCGGTTCCTAGGTTTTTTTTTTTTGATAAAAAAAAGATAAAGGGCAAACACTCGAACGGCTTTCTCTCTCTCTCTCACCTTCTTCCTCCAACGACTCGCCATCCAACCACACGCAACTGAAACCTCCCAAAGTTCCATTCTCAGCACATCAAGCGGTGACGAAGACGACGTGAAAGATCCAGTCGCGACGGCAGCGACGAGGAATCGCATCAGCGACTACGACGACACGGAATCGCAGTAGCGACGACGGCGACGAGGAATGGCAGCAGCGGCGGCGGCGTCAGCGATAGGAACCATCATGGGCACCCGAATCTTCCGGGAGACCGGAAACCAGACGGCGGCGACTTGAAGGACAAGAAGTTCGAGTTTTTGGGTTGTGCAATCTTGATGCATAATAAGGTTAGGGTTTCTCTTTCTTATCATGCTAATTCTTGATTTTTCGATTGGGCGAGGGAATATTATTTGATGATATTGTGTTTTTAGGGTTTGGTGGGTGAATTGTGTTTATTGCTCTGCAATTGGTCAAGACCCCATTGAGGAAGCTTGTGAGAATGGGTTTGGATCGGTTGAAGAGAGGCATAGGACCCCTCATGGTGAAGAGTGTGGCAGGGACCGTCCTTGTGGTGCTCTTGTCCAGTTTGTACAGCATTCTCAAGATTCAAAAGCGTGGGATCGAGGATGGTGCTGCTTTTCTCAACCCCACTGATCAGGTTCTCATGGCCAAGCACCTCCTTGAATCAACACTCATGGGTATTCATTGACTTTTCTATTTTTGTTCTAATTTAGTGAGTTGGGAGATTTTTAGTTTGATATGAATTGATTAGCATTGCCATTTTTGAGTTATTGAGGGTGTCTTAAGTGAAATGTGAGGCCTTGGTGAATTGATGATTGTGTGTGATTCATGCAGCGTTCGTGTTTGCATTGAATTTGGTTGCTTGTGGATGCTTGGTACTGGTTTGTGGTTATGGATAGTGGAATTAATGTTTGAGAAACTTGAGCTTCTTAATCAGATAGCACATGTGAGCCTTGAGAGTTTGTACTGGTTTAGCAGCTAGCATACCAGAATCGTCAAGGAGATCCAAGGCATACTTTCTTTGGTAGAGATGAATTTAAGAATTTGACACAGCAACCTATGGCTCTCTTATGAGATGGTAACTTGGTAAGTATCCGTGTTTGATTTTTAGCTAGAGCAGTCAATTCTGCTCTAATGGCTTCTTGCCAACACTCATGATATGCAGCCTCCTTATAAGACTTAGGTTCAGAGAGAGATGATACAACTAGGCTACAGTGTTTGTGTGTGAATTGGCCAGTGCACAGTGATATTCCTGCAAGTAGGATGGAGGTTTTCTGGTTCTAAGAGATCTTCTAGTTGGGCAAATCACCTACTTGCAAGAACTGTATGTTCATTGTTTCTATCTATCTCCTAACCACACGTCTTAGTAGATACTGAGTCTGAATTGCATATGAATATAAAAGTGTATATATATATATACAATGGTTGGATGTTTGGCTTATTTTATTGTTGAATTTATTAATTGCATCACAGGTATCAGCGCACATATATTTATGACAGTGGAATGAAAAAAATGTAATTTCAGATGTGGATGGAACTATTACCAATTAAGACTACTGATTATACACTTTAGGATACTGATGTTATTCTTCTTTAACACCTCCTTGTTACCTACTTCCCCACTTAATTGGACACTTACATTAACTTTTTAATGTTCATCTCTCATTTTTCCATTGTTAAAGTTTCTAAGGTTTTCCCCCTTGCAGATATTAAAGGGTTTATTACTGATGTTAAGCCTGCATTCTCTCCTCTGCAGTCTGCAGCACACAATAACCCCATAAAGGCTCCATCCATCAAGTGNCGAGTGCTCCCTCTTTGGTAGCTTGTCTCATTTTTATGTCCCTCTCCTTGTTGTAATGAAAATTTGACATTGGTCGTAGAATAATAGGTAATTATAAAAAAGAAATGGGTGGTTTCTTAAAAAAAAAATTGTGTGACTGTGTGTAGGGTGGCGGTCATTTAGTGGCGGTTGAGGACCGCACAACGCCGCTATTCGACAAATGAAAGGCACATAACTGCCGTTTGTAGTAACCGCCACGAAATTCAAGAATTTGTGGCAGCTTATTGCTACTAGCGGCGGTTCCTAGGTTTTTTTTTTTTGATAAAAAAAAGATAAAGGGCAAACACTCGAACGGCTTTCTCTCTCTCTCTCACCTTCTTCCTCCAACGACTCGCCATCCAACCACACGCAACTGAAACCTCCCAAAGTTCCATTCTCAGCACATCAAGCGGTGACGAAGACGACGTGAAAGATCCAGTCGCGACGGCAGCGACGAGGAATCGCATCAGCGACTACGACGACACGGAATCGCAGTAGCGACGACGGCGACGAGGAATGGCAGCAGCGGCGGCGGCGTCAGCGATAGGAACCATCATGGGCACCCGAATCTTCCGGGAGACCGGAAACCAGACGGCGGCGACTTGAAGGACAAGAAGTTCGAGTTTTTGGGTTGTGCAATCTTGATGCATAATAAGGTTAGGGTTTCTCTTTCTTATCATGCTAATTCTTGATTTTTCGATTGGGCGAGGGAATATTATTTGATGATATTGTGTTTTTAGGGTTTGGTGGGTGAATTGTGTTTATTGCTCTGCAATTGGTCAAGACCCCATTGAGGAAGCTTGTGAGAATGGGTTTGGATCGGTTGAAGAGAGGCATAGGACCCCTCATGGTGAAGAGTGTGGCAGGGACCGTCCTTGTGGTGCTCTTGTCCAGTTTGTACAGCATTCTCAAGATTCAAAAGCGTGGGATCGAGGATGGTGCTGCTTTTCTCAACCCCACTGATCAGGTTCTCATGGCCAAGCACCTCCTTGAATCAACACTCATGGGTATTCATTGACTTTTCTATTTTTGTTCTAATTTAGTGAGTTGGGAGATTTTTAGTTTGATATGAATTGATTAGCATTGCCATTTTTGGGTTATTGAGGGTGTCTTAAGTGAAATGTGAGGCCTTGGTGAATTGATGATTGTGTGTGATTCATGCAGCGTTCGTGTTTGCATTGAATTTGGTTGCTTGTGGATGCTTGGTACTGGTTTGTGGTTATGGATAGTGGAATTAATGTNTCTACATTTACTAACAAACAATGCTTACAACTTGTTTGATGAAATGTCTAAACCATAATTATTTTCTAATTTTATAGTAAGGAAGTTTGTATTTCTTTATGTTAGACGTTTAGTTTATATTGTAGTTTGCAGAAAAGCAACAAATAATATTTTGGTCTCTTTTGGCATGCTCACTCAATTAATAGTAATTAAAAATATATATAATTACAACATAAACCACAATTTTTTAAATATTCGTGGTTTCTATGCCGCTAAATTTCCAGGGCACTTGGTGGCAATTATTCCAATAGTTACAATGAACGGTTACAAAACTATTGCAATTTGCTTTATTAGGTGGTTCAAACCCGCTGCAAAGTGTCAGTTTTCTTGTAATGACTCTAATTTTTCTTTGCGATTGATCACCAATGATCAATTAATTTTCTATTTTTATTTCTTTTTCCTATGTTTTCTGATAGGTTAGTGAAACAACAAAAATAATAAAATCTTATATCTTGTTTTTATTTTTTTGTATTCACTATTTTCTTCACAAAATCTTAAAGCAGAAAATAATATTTTAGTGTTTTCACTATTTTTCCTATTTCCTCCACAAACATTTGAAAACATAAATTACATAAAATGAAAACAAAAATTTAACAGATCATTAATAATAAGTTGTAATAAAAATTTGGGTAGAGTATAATTTTAAAAAACTTTAAATGTGATTTGTGCAATTTACCTTAAAAAAGGAATAATATCATTTTTATTTAACTTGGCAAACTTTTATTAACGTGTTTGGAATGCTCTGAAATTCAATTTTCTCAGGAATCGGAATTCAATTTCTTGTTTCGGTACATAATGTCATGAATTGAATTAACACAAAAATTAAATTATCATATTTTGGCCTAAAGTAAATCAGACCCAAATGGGTTTGATTTGCAATTCTCTCTTCACCCATTTCTATCTCAACAAGTAAAAACCAAAAATACTTTGATCCTCCCTTCTCTCTCTTTCTCTCTCCTCCATCTCAACACTCTCCCTCTCTCTCTCTCCTCTATGTTTTGCTTTCATCAAGTTGGGGAATATCATAACGCTTCTGTGATTGCTAGCTTAAACAACTACAATGATGTCCATGTGTTCAAGATGGAAGAGAATTTTTAATCCTTTTTAGAAAGTTGTGTTTTTTCTTTCTTTCTTTTTTTTCGTTTTCTTTCTTTCTTTGTTAACACCTCTTATTTAATATTGTATTGTATTTCTTAGGTTAGATGCCTTAACATTTTAGTCATTGAGTGTAGTGAGCGTTTGTGCTCAAACTTTAATTTAATCGATTTTTTTTAGTGTTACTTGTTTATACCCAAGAGAACAAAGTTTTGTTTGTTGTTGTGTAACAATAATGACTTTGTTTGTCAGTGAGAGTAATAAGTGTGAGAGAGGACGAGAGCTTGTGAGAGATGGAAAAAAGAAAAAAAATAATTCTTGGGAGAGTTCATGGGCAAAATAATAAAAACAATTAAATTCAATTATTTACTTTATTATTCATTCTAAATACAAGAATTCAATTCCACTACGTTACTAAAGGGTTCAAACAGGTGTGAAGGATGAAGGAGGAGGCAGAAAAATTGGTTTGTGAGATTTAGATCCATTAGCTGTGACCGGTCTAATGCATTTCGAAACTGAAAAGCCCAAAAGTTTGTCTTTTCACATATTTTGAGTTTGTATTGGGCCAAGCCCAATGTCGCAGTCTTAGATCCATCTACTGTTTTGGTCCAATGGGCCCAATTCTGATCATTCATGCTGTTTACGTATTCAATGTCTCATGACAAAAAAACAAAAGAACATTCAATTATTTGATGAGGATAAATATTTGAGCAATATATGCATCCGTATAAATTTTTTTAAATACATATTTCAAAAATAAAAATCTCTTCTACTCTCTCTCTATATATTTTTAAAATTCCGTCGTTCATTTTAAAAGTATTCTCACAAGCTTGTTAAAATTTATAATTAAAGTAAACTATTGAAACTAAATTAATTTACACCTCTTAGAAGTAGCTAAAAGACACATAGTTAAGATTTTTTTTTTCTCATAAGGGGTTTGTCGCCGATAAGAACTAATTCCCTTCAAGATTTTAAAATTACCAAAATAAATATACCTCTCTCAACTAAGCTTCTTCCATATTTAAGACGGTGGACTTTCAATTTGATATCTAAAAGTAGCTAGGTAGAGGTAAGATTCTATTTAACCTTTTAGTTTTCAATATAAACTTCACATGCTGAAGACTGAGACGTAAAATGACATGCATTATAGGAACTGAAAATAAAGGGAAGCAAAGGGAATATTCACCAAATAAAGAGTTTGGTAGGTGAAGTGGTAAGCAATTTTGACTCCTTCCGAGGAGAATATATTTTCAAATTTTGGTTGAGTAACTTTATACTCTCTCAATCAAATGAGAAATAATTATTCTTATAAGTAGTTCAAATGGCCAATTATAAAGATATTTAGTGATCTTACAAAGGAAAAGAACAAAAAAAAAGTTGCAAATCAAAGGAAAACTATGTGGTTTCAGTGTGCTCTCCCACGTGATATATTCCACAAGCTTTTGAATCGATGTTATTATCTTTGGTGACGAACATATTCTATGTCAATTCCATTGGAGATACAGCAAATCTAGCAAGTAGCAATATAGCTAGCGACACAATGATGCATGTCCCTCGTGATCAAATGCATCTCGTGGGCTAGTGGCACTTATCTTCGGGTATATATGTTTGGTTTAAATTTTAGAGAAATTATTTTTGAAATAATTAGGTTTAAAAATATTAATTTTAAAAGATTGAAGTTGAAATAATTAATTTGTGTTTAATTTAAGTTTTAGAAAAATTAATATTAAGGACCGTTAATGATGCTTAATTAACTAAAGGGACCATTTATATTATAATTAGTAAGGACTAAGGACAAAATACCATGTTGTTTAAGGAAAAGGGTCAAACAAATTTTTTTAGTAAACATCAATAATCTTTATATTTTGTTGCATTCATCCCCAATTATTCATCCTCTTGCCTCCCATTTTCCTTTCACTGCACTCACATTTTTTTAGATAGTTTTTATAAAATTAAAAGTGGAAAATTAATAACGAAAACTTATGAGGTAAATTTGGATAACAATTCAACACGAATGTATGAGTATAGTGCGTTTGTGTGAACTTGGTTGTTTGATTGTGTTCAATAGGAGTTTATGGTTTGAAAAGTGAAGAGAGGTTGGGAAATAAAGAGTGAAGGGAACATATCAAAAGTGGATGGACTGGAGGGCACATGAGATGAGGTGAGGCCATGTGTAGTTGCTGAGAAAGTCAAACAACGAAAAGGAATTGTGGGTGCAGTGAAATTGTCTATTGTCTCCTCTCATCAATAAAAAGAAAAAAGAAAAAGGAAATTGCCTCCTACGATTTCGTGTATATGAGTGCAGCAATATTATTCATCCCCTATGAAAATTTTTATTTTATAAAAATGATCAATTTTCAAAGATGAAAAATAAAAAATTGTGAGTGCAGCAAAAGATGGAAAAGTAAGGATGAACAAGTGAGAATGAATGCTACATAAGATGAAGGATATTGATGTCTACTAAAAAAAATATCGAGATCCTTCTCATTAAATAATGTGGTATTCGGTCTTTATTAATAATTATAGTATAATTCGTCTATTTCATTAATTAAGCATCTTAATGGTTCTTAATATTAATTGTTCTTAGGTTTTTAAAAGTAACCTTAAAAAAATCATTTTTGTTTGGATGTGACAAAACAAAATTGTGTAAGTTGAGTAATTATTAATGCGTAAAATTCATCTCAAAAGTAATTCTCTTAAAATAAAAAATAATTTTAAGAATATTTCTCTTTCTCCTAAAGATAATTTTAATTAGTTGACTAAAAACATTGAGTTTTTAAAAAATATAATGCTGGGATTCTAAAATTGAGTGTTGATTCTCCTTTAATTAGCTAGGGTTAGCCAATTAAACTCTTTTCCTCCTCTTAGATTTTTTCTATTGAGTTTTCTCTAGAGGAGATTTTTAGTGAGCCTTGGCTGGCACTAGCCAAGCATTAAAAGTCTTGGTGGGTTTCTCTTTTGTATTTGCTTACCCTATCATGTTCAAGCCTTAAATGAAACCATCAAAGTAAAAAAATCAAAAGTATTTTTAAATGGTTAAAAAAGATATAACCAAACATACTCTTAATTGGTTGGTCTTAACTAAAATAAAAAATAAAATGATGAACCTCGTACATCGTGACTATATGTATGCGTCTATTGTCACTTGAACTACTTTCTTATGTCATCAATTGATGGGATGGTAATTAGACTTATTATTTATTAATGTTTAAATCTAATCAATTTAAGTCACTAGAATTAGTCTATTAATAAAATATTTGAATAATATGCATGAATTGAAAGAATCAAACACACGATCCCTCAAGTGAGAATTTTCATCCTTATTAATATAAATATAAACAAATTCATACGAATATATTATATGAAATTGGATTGGAACACTAAACTTCTATGTTAAAGACATGATTATATTACCAATATGTAAACACAAAGGCTACTTACGTGGTCCGGGTGGTTACTCAGACCAATCCAGGTATTAAAAAATTAAGAAAAAAAATCACAAAATCACTATTATACCGCTCTTTTCTCTTCCTCTCTCACTCCCTCAACTCCACTCTTTCTCCCCATTTGTTCTCTCTCCTCCTTCTCTTTTTCTCTTAGGTTCACCCTTTCCCACTCTCGGCTTCTCTCTCGTTCTCAACTCCTGTTGTTTGATGTTGTTGTCGCTGAGAAAGCTCGCCCTCGTGGCGGCTTCTCCTCCTCCTCATCTATTTTCCTTTGTCTATTTCGATTTCTCTCTGGTCTCCATCTCACTCTCTCTCCGCGTCTTCATGGGGGGATGTTGTTGAAAGCTTTTTACACTCTTTCTATTATTTTTCCTATCTACTGTTTGCTTTCAAATCCTCAAGGGATTCAATTGCAGTACAACGGATGGGTTGTCGTCCTCTGGGAGTTATGATAAATAGTCATTCTTGAGTTCCGTTAATTAAACAATATGGTGTTGATTTGTAAAATTTATTTTAGAACAAATAAATTAACACAAAAGATAAAATGACAACGAATAAGAATCAACTAAGGAAGCTTGCTGAGAATTGAATCATATTATAGTTTTCATATATTCATTTACTCAATGCATATGAATTATCAAATCTTTGATTTCTCACCACCAGTTCTTATATTACTCATCTCTTTCAAGCATGAGAAGATCATTCGGTTCCCGTTATTAATTGTCAATGTCTCACACGATTAATAAAGCAAACCGATATAGCTTCAGGTGTTAAAACGACTAATAAACCTAACTCTATGTCTAGAAATTAGGAATATTCGATGAATTGATCTAGATCCAACTCAATAATGTTGTTGTCGCGCACAAAATCAAATCTTAAATCAAGTTATAGTTGATCAGGCTAAAAATGCATTAAGCATAAGATCAAATCATGCAAATCATAGAAATCGATAGATTCATACATACAAGAGTTACATGGATACAATCAAACCACAATACTCATCAAATCCCAATAATAAGAGGATTAACTATCCATCTTACAAGAAGAAATCAAAGGGCAAGGTGATGGACGCTCACCATGACACGTTCTCACGCTGCTATGGTAAGTGTCGTCGTGCTCCTCGACAACTCTTGGCTCATCTCTGATTCCTCCTTCGTTCTCAGCTCTTTTCTGTTGTCTATGTAGGAATTGGAGTGAATGAATGTTGAATGTCTCGGGTTTGGTCTCCTTTTATAGAGTTTTTTAGGTTCAGGCCGCTCAGCAGATTGCAGAGGTTACTGAGCGGCCTAGGCAGTTGAGGATTGCTTCAGCTTGAAGTTTCTTCATCCTTAAGCAAGCTTAGAGGTCGCTTAGCGAGTTGGTGATGTCGCTCAGCTAGTCGGTGGGCACAACAGTTAATAAAATCGCGATAACTTCAGCTACAGATCTCGGATTGAGGTGATTCAAATCTCCAATTAAATCTAAGAGATAGATTTACAACTTTGTAGTTGACATTAAATCGAGATTCAATCTCCATCCTTGTGAAAAATCCATGGAAAAGTCAGCATTAATTCTTTCTGTTCTTCTTGTTGTGTAGTTCTTTTGATTCATGCCTCTGATATATATGGGAAATTGACAAGAATTGCATCAATTTACACATATATGTATCCATTCTTTAAAACTTGATAAAATCATATAAAGATGGAGAAATTGGCTTGTAAATTCATATAAAACAATCCATATAAGTGTCATTGAAACCTATAGAAATACCAAAATATGACACTTATCAGCTGTCATCGCCATGGCAGGTTGCCGGCGACAGTGAGTTTCCCCCTCCCTCTCGGTTTCCTTATCTTTTTCCTTTTCTCTATCCAGATCCATTTCTCTCTCTTCGTGCTCTCTCTATTTCTTTCTCTATCTCTCTCAGTTTCCTTATCTTTTTTCACTCTCTCTGTCTAGATCCATTTTTCTTTGTGCTCTCTGTTTCTTTCTCTATCTCCTCTCAGTTTCCTTCTCTCTACGACTTTAGGGGGTTGTCGCCGCCACGGCAGATCATCGACGGCAGTGAGCTTTGCCCCCTCTCTCTCAGATCTGTTATCTTTCTCTCGTCCTATGTCCGTCTCTCTTTGTTCTCCCTCCAGTTTCACTTTTTCAATCTCATCTCTCGATCTCCCTTTCTCTCTTGGTTGTTGTGTATGTGTATGTTTGTGTGGTGAGGGTGATGGGATTTCCAGTGACTGAGGGTGGTGGTAAAGGTTGTTGAGGGTGGTTTTGGTGGCAATTAGTGGTCGTTCTGGGATGTGCCTAGGGTCTCGGGTTTGGGTTCTGGGTAATGATCGTGATGTTTAGTGGCTGATGGTAGACTTATCGTTTTGGTTCTATTTTTTCTAGATTCTGTTTGTATTTTCTCTGCAGGTGGCCGTGGTGTGTAGTGGTGAGAATAGTATTGTGGATTTGGGTTCTATTTGCTAGATTTTCTGTTCTGTTTAGTTTTCTTTGTTTGTAAGTATGGATGTGTGGTGAAGCTTGGTTTTTCAGGTTACTGTGAAGGTGGTAGCTGATGGTGATGAGGGATTGGTTTCGGGGTGGGATTTCTGTGGGGGTTGGGTTCCTGGTGGCTGATGGGTGTGTGAGGAGGATGGAGGGTGGTGATGGTGGGGGTTGTTAATGGAAGATGGTGGTGGTGGTGATGATGATAGGTAGAGGCGGCGTCGGCGCCGACGCCGCCAATGTGGGCGGAGGTGGAGGAGGAGTAAGAGTTAAGACAAGATTAGAAAATTAAAAGGATGGAGAGAGATAAAATTAGTAAATGAAATAAAATATTATTAAAATATAAATAAAAATTATTATATATTATTAGATAATTATTTGTTAGATTTAATCTTAACTATCCATTTATATTTTGGACGATTAAGATTTGAGGACCATATAGCCAAAGCTTGTAAACACAAACCGTCACTCCCATCGTGAAAAACTCAAACCTATAAATGTCAATGGTTAGAATTAGGATTTTCTCTACCGTTCACACACTTTTTGACACAATTCTCAATGGGACGAGCTTTAATTAGAGGGCTATGCACAACAATTGAAAAAGCTTTGTTTCAACTGCATGCGTGCTTGCCGGCAATTCAATTAATTGTGAGATTGAGTCCATGGTTAAAACTTAACACCACTACGTACCGTAGCAACTTTGATAAATTTTCATGTACAAGTATATATGGGTTACATTAATTACATTGGGCGTTGAATATTCTTGTGTGAACAAAAACAAAACAAGCTCGCTTTTCAAAAACAGTTTCCCTCGTACAATTGTGAGGGGGGACCAACATAAGAAACGACAAAAAAGTGAATATATATAAAAAGGTGGTCCTAGCTAGCAACAGGCGCAGATAAGGGAAGGGTTAACCCAGGCGAGTTAAGATGAGTTAAAGGGCTATAACTGCCCATACATCATTAATTAAAAAATATGTAAAATTATTAAATTACGTACATTTTTTATCTACATGAACTTTTGAAAGCAATAGTTATTGACGTGATAGCAGAATTATTACGATAAGGAGATCAATAGTTCAAAAGCGTGTAAAGAAATACACAAAACCATTAAATTACCTATCCTAATTGGAGTCGGTCACTGCAGTTGGAGTTTGGAATTGCACCAAAAACTGCAAAGTTAGGGAACAAATTGCAAGTAAAACAAAAGATGCAAAGACGACCATGCAATAAGAGGCACTCGTACGTATAGCTAAAAAGCACCATGTAGGACAACACTTGTTAAATCAATTGTATAAGCATCACACCCACACCCGCGTCTCTTGTTAAAAATGTTACGCGTACAACGTAAACGTGGATAATAAAATTAACTCTCGCAAAAATGTATGTCGTAGCATATCCATATTTTTTCTTTTTACAAGAAACTCATATTTTTGTGAAAGAGTTAATTCTTATTATTTAGATTTGTGTTGTACGCATAGCATTTTTGATGTATATATGATTCCCTTTTGTTTCGTTTTGCAATAATGCAGATTCATTCACGCCCTTGGTTGAGCTAGCATTATGGAATCGTCCCCCACACACCCCTCACCCCTCTTCCCCTCTTGCTCCGCGAAAAGGACTATCTTGTGATCATCATATTATATATATTGAAGTTTGAAAGAGAAAGAGAGGGAGAGAGACAAGAAGAAAGGGGCTCCACTTTTAATTTCTTTCTCGAACAATTCTAATAATTGGTCATTTGCCACTTGCCTTGTAGCTACATGACAGAAAAAAAATAAAGGAAAACGAAAAAAAACAAAGCAAAAAATTTGTCGACGCCAACGACAAGATACTTAACCAATGCATCGATATCAGTGTTTCTTTCCTTTCTTTACTATTGGTTCTTATGTGTCTTCAATCTAGTTTACGATCAGAATAAATCTTTTCATGTTTAAAGAGTAGTGTTATATAAACATCAATTTTGGTGTAATCATTCAATTTTTTTCTCTCACTATGTGTCTTATGATGTATGTGAGAAGGAAAATTTAATGTCCACACCAAGGTTCTTGACCCAATTAGGGTAAAATTCTGCTTCATTATAGATAATTATCCATGCTGACAATCGTCCAAAATTACCCGCACAAATTAAGATTCACATAAACCCGTTGAAACCCTACATACAACCCACACGCGCGCGTGTGTATATATACATATATTAATTAGAGATATTGTGGTATTTAGTTTGATTTATGATTTTGTAAGTTGGAAAGGTTATTTTTGTTTAACTTTATGAATAGTTTAGTTTGTTAATTTAAATTGTGTTGCTGGTATGCATTAAAATATATATATATATATATATATATATATATATATATTTGTAATTGACACTTATTATAATGCGCAAACATAAAACATTTTTTCATAAAATAGCGGGTAGAGTGAGATGAATGTTTAGATATTCTTATAGGTGATAGTTGACCATAGACTTGCGGGATAAATTACACATTCTTACTAACTTTATTCATTTTTAATACTTTTTAAAATTAAACTCATTGAACGGTGTCATTATTTCATGTTTCATAGGATCTTGACAAACTCTTCACTAATTAAATCATTAAAATAACCAACTTTTCACTAGTGGTTTCTCTAGTGTTATGCAGAATATTTATTTCTCCCTACTAAATTTGTTCATTTTCAACGATTTTTGAAATTACATTAACATAAAATCATAAAATGATGACAAATTCAGTGAGTTTAGTACGTAAAATTTGTTTAAAATGAACAAATTTAATAGAGAGTAATAAATACTCTGAGACATGTGAGAAACATCCATTTTTTATGGGTAAGATTAAAATTTTTATTTTTAAACCCACTAATAAGGACAGAATAATTTGTTTTTTTTATTCAATAAACTAAAGATATAGTTAAGATTAAGTCAAAATTCTATCCAATCCTACGTATTCACATCCTAAATGTACATATATAATATTGATGGCTGCAGTGTATTATAAATAAGTCAACAAGTCAACTTGCAGCTATTGAAATAAAAATATACTATATTAGTATCTTCTTCTTGTTTCTGTTTTTCTAACAGGTCTTTGCTCACTTAAACGGTGACGGTGATAAAAAGCAAGCTGCCATGAAAGGAAGTAGAGGCTTCAATTTAATAGTACAGGGCCACTAAATATGGAAACATTTTTTTTTTCCACCAAATAAAAAAGAATCACTCAATCCACTCTCTCTAAGCTATATCATTATCTACACAAAACTCCTGCCCGGCTAAAATCCAAAGGAACCAGAGTGAGAGGAATAAGAGTTTTAAAGTCTTCCCTATAGGTCTTCTTTTCCTGTTCATACCTGTCAAGACGTAGGGCTATAACTTTATTAAGTACTTATTCTTTTCGGGTGGATCATCTTTACCGTTCATTCTTGTCACATTTTTTAACACCAATTTAATGGTACAAGATGTGAAGAGTTATCTTTTTCAAAATACTCTTGCACAATTGAATGATTTTAAGTGTCTTTTTATACATTCTTCTACGCAAGAGTTAGCTTATAGGGGTGGATATCTTATTTGAAGTGGAGTAAGTGAAGATCGAACTCTTGACTTATTAATTACAATAACTTTAATATTAGGTATAGAAATCATTTTTTCCAAAAGTCATGCAACAGGAACATGTTACTTTTTTGAAATGAGGTTAATAATGATCGAACTTTTAACTTATTGATTATAATAACTTTGATATTAGATTAAAAATCATTTTTCTCAACTTTTAAATAGAGACAATGAAATGATTTTATACTTCATTTTACATATTCGTGTGAGTGCGAAGGATGGATCTCTCATCCACCACTAAGATGTAAGAATTTCACTTGCTTACAACCATTTTTACTATTACCCTCAACTTGGCAACCAGTTATAACTGGAGACCATATTAAATGTGGTCCTCACACCCAACTACTAGTACTACCCTTTGTTGTTGTTTTTCTATTTATATCAAGCTTGTGTGGTCGTCTTCTTCTCCTCCTTAACTTCTCCACATAAACCTTTCCCTCTGTGTCTTTTCTTTTATCTTTCAACCAATTCCCTCTGTTGCTTTTGCATCATGGACAGAACCTGGGGCCATGAGGAAAAGTACAAGGTGGAGGAAGAAGACGACGAAGAAGAGGAAGAAGAAGAGGAGGAGGAAGAGGAAGATGGAGGGAGGAAGAAGAGGGTGGTGGTGACAGATCTCTACAGACGGAGATCAGGAGGGTCGAGGTCGGCCGGAGGATCGGCACCTCTGGCTTGTCAAGTGGACGGCTGCAACGCCGATCTGAGCAGTGCGAAGCAGTACCACAGGAGGCACAAGGTGTGTGAGTACCATGCCAAGGCACCTGCTGTACTCATCTCTGACCTTCAGCAAAGGTTTTGCCAGCAATGCAGCAGGTTTGTTCATCACAAAACCCTAATCTATTTGATATATATACTTTTCTTTTGTGCTAAAAAATTTAGGTGAGGTTAGAAACTATTATCTCACCTAGGTCTAGACATATGTCTAGACTCTTTAAATATTTACAAAAATACTTACATATCACTCACCAATAAGGCATTCATGAGTTTTTTTTGTTTTTTTATAGTTTGTGTGTGTGAATCTAATTGTGGTATTTGAGAAGGTAAGAGGTAATTTGATTAGAATTGTGCTGTGTGTAACAAATTTGTACTTCTCTCAACCAGCCCTAGCTAGCTAACTATAGCTAGAGGAGTTACATGAAAACAACAACTCTTCTTAGGGTGTGAATGGTTGAAGTTTGTAACTTAGCTTAAAAAAATAAATGAGATGTGCCTAGCCTTGTATAATTGTATTGTGCTTCAAATGTTGTTCATTTGACCTTCATTCCTACCAATTATGCAGTTAGCTACCCTAGCTATCTAGTAATTAATATTGTGACTAATATTATTGCTTTAGTTTTTCAAAGATTAAGCAACTGTCCAAATAATGGAAAAATTATTGGATTATTGACATAACCCCGTTTGTTGCCCATTTTGCGCAGACATTACTCATGGGCAAAAATTATAAGCTCGAATTCAGTCCTTTCACCCTAACATTCTGAATTGAGGTAGGAATTGTAGGTTACCTGCTATTTGTATTAGGACGGAGTGATCTGCCTTCAAGAATAAAAATAATATGGTATAGAGTCAGTCTGAGTTGCATTTATCAAATAATTAGCAATGTTATTCTTACACTTGAATTTGTGCATTTTCCATTTACACGTATCTTTTTCTGAGGACAAAGAGAGAGAGAGAGAGAGAGAGAGAGAGAGAGAGAGAGAGAAGTAGGTTTCACACTCTTCCACTTTGCCAAAAAATGAAAGTGCACAAAGGAAAGGTAAACAGGAGTAACACTTTTGTTAACCAATGTCAAATATGTATTTACTGGTCACTTAGCTTTGAAGTCGTGATTTTAATCCATGAAGTTGATTTTTATTTTATTTTTTACGGTACAACCATGAATTTGATATAACACAATGTTTTAATTGGTTTTGCCTTTTTTAAATAAAAAAAAATTAGAAGATCCTCTATGGAGATGGCACATCAAGATGAGTTTCAAACAACCGTTTACTTATCGATTTTCAAGACACGTCTTTTTTCTCTTCTTTCTTTTATCTTTATGATTTCCAGTATACATGATGTGAGCTCCGAAGGTACTTAATAAAATCTTTTTCTCTTCTAGTTAAAGGTATATTTAGAAAACTTCTTATACAAATACAGTTATAACACATTCAGGCATATTTAAAAAAAAGTAAATGAGACAAAGAAAGAGAAATTCTTCCTTAGATTTAGTCTAGCACTTTATATTTGGATATACACACTATATAAAAGTGAGTTTTAGTCAATGAGATTAAAAAATATTTGATAGAACACACAATAAAAGTGAAAGAACTCACTTTTATAACTCACTTTTATTGTGTGTTTAAATTTGAGGTGTTAAACTTGTCCAGGTAAGAATTTCTGGACAAAAGTCCAAGTAAGAATTTTAGACAAAAAACAAGTGAATGTATATTATCAATAAAATTGATGAGACACACTTTTATTGTGAATATGTGCACAAACCTCGTGTTAGAATTATATATATGCAAAAATCTCTTAACGTGTCTCTTCTATAAACTAAATAAGCTCCAATGTTTGAACTTGTCCTTGTATAAAGTACTCACTCCGTTTCGTTATATCTATTCATTTTTTACATTTTAGGGTTTCATAATATTTAGGTAACATTAATTTTTTTTGTTCCGTTTATACTCCTAGTTATAGTGGACATTTATTAATATAAGTAGATATGAGGAGAGTAATAATTATAGTGGAAAGAGAATTTTAAATTTTTTTATGGAATGATAACTTTGTCAACTCATATAATTTTATACATTTACCAATATATTTGCTTTGCTTGTGTGCTTTAATTTGTGTGTAGTTTGATTTTAAATAGATATATTGAAACAAAGAGAGCACTAAATTAATTATCATTAACCAATGATCATTTATCAATGTTCTTCATGAGAACAAATTCAATGTGTAGAGAATTTCCCTTGACAACTGTATATAAAACTTAGCTTTCAGATTTTTTTTCTTTTCAGGTTCCATGAACTATCAGAATTTGATGAATCAAAAAGGAGTTGTAGAAGGCGTTTAGCCGGACATAATGAGAGGCGTCGCAAAAATGCAACTGACTATAATGCATGAGAGGCCACATTAAGACTAAAGCAACATCTGATTAATTCAAATAAATTAAGTCTCGGCATGAATCATTCATGTTCAAATTAATGCTATTGCTCTATGTGAGGAGCTCTCTCTCTTCTGTCAATCTTTGGCCTATATATATTTATGGAATGTTGTCGCTGTTAGATATTAAATATGAGTACATTTTCACCTAGTATACATATCATAAAAATCTTGCTTGCAAGACCTTTGAATATCTATGCTTTAAAGACTGATGATAAATTTCCTAAACTCTTACAAGAAGCCTTGTCCAAATTATGTGGCATTCTAATTAAGCATTTTTGTATGATCAATCAATTTTTTTTTCTTTTCGATAAACAATTTTTTTTAAAAAAATATTAAATGCCATTTTGATTAAGAATATAACAAAGTCTTTATATTACAGAATTAAATTAGACTACTCAATTTTAAGATAGTATGTCTATTATGTGTTTGCTATTGTGTCACCGACAGATATTTGGTCCTCTAAGATAGATTTTATAATAGTTTCCTCTCCATTGATTAACTTTTAAGATTGCATTAGACTCCTTCAAGTGTAAGATTAAAATCAAAATAAAACTGTTCACATGGCAAAGATTTTAGCCCTGTTTGTTTTATTATCCATAATGTAGCATAGCATATCAATTAGCCAATAATTTTCATAGAAGTGTTTTGAGAACAATCTGTGGTCTCTATTTTCTTTTCTTTGATTTAGTTTGTTTTCTTTTTATCAGAATTTTATGTAAGAAATAATAAAAACAAAAAATAAATAAGATTTTCTTGTTTTTCCGTGCTTACGTCATAACATTTTAAAAAACATAAAATTAACAAATTAACTGTAAAAAATGAAGGAAAAAAAAATCAAATGGAATTGTAACACACTCATCTATCGCTTTCACCAGTGATGTGCTCGTGCTGTATTATTATGCACTCAAGTTTTAAACCTGGAGACCATGTTTCAACACCAGCTTAACCCTTTGTCTTTGTTGACAAACTTGTCCTTGAAGTTTGAGTATCCAGCATATAACCAGAGCATAGCTAGGTATCATGTACACTTATGAGACTTCCATGTCCGTGTGTCTAATATAATGTTTTGATATTTGAGAACACTCGTCCAACACTCATGTCCCACATATATGAAAGTGTCCAAATAAAAAGTTTATGATTTACGGTGCCCACGTGCGTCCGGTTATATCTAAAAGTTTTTTGGCTTGTATCTAAGTCGTGTCCAAGCAAAATAATATTTTAAATACTAAAATAATTTACAATAATATAGACCTTTGAAAAATTAATATGTACGTATTTACACATGAAACTATTTAGAATATTCCATAAGATTTAGAAAGCATTGAAAAAAATGATAGTTTAACACTAATGAAAATATCAAATATTATTATAGATCTTGAATTTTATACATATGTGTGTGTGGTGTTCATGCTCTATAAATATTTTTAACTAGTGTGTCTCTGTCTCCCGTGACATGTCGTGTTAGGTGTTTGTATCTGTGGGGCTAATTAGGTGTATATTATATATTGCATGAAGGAATAATAAGTGGGTCCATGGATCATTATAATCAAACATGATATAGATTGCCAATGGCGCCGGAGCATAGAATTAGTGCCCTTTTCTTTTCTTTCTTTGTTTCTCGTTTGCTTGTCATGCACGCTAGCCAAAGGACAATGCTCCAAAACTAAAAGACTAATGACAAGATACATGCATCCCCCCTCACTCATTTCACGTTTCAAGATAGTTATGTTCTCTCATTTATCATCATACCGTGTAACGAATTTCATGCTTTGCATATTGTGTACCGAATCCTCTTTAAAAGGGTAGTTGTAATTTAATCATACACACAAAAAGAAAAAGAAAAAAAAGGCAACCAAGTACTGAAACTAACCGCGTACTTGTTGTTGTTCCCATATCGCGTACCGAGTTAACTATATATGTTGTAAAACTTAATATATACTTGCTACTTACACCTCAACTATGTGTGGAGCAGTGATCAGTTGTAAGTTGTAGACGAATTTTCCTGAATAGCATTGAATATGATTTCAGCAACTCCATGGACTACAATCTAAGGAAAGTTGTCCCCTGACAGAGTTTTCACAGCCACATTCAATCCATGAAATAAGGCTGTACGTAGTACCCTGTCTTCATTTTGGCCTTTAATTTTATGGGCAAAATAACTATGTACCATTTTTTCTTTATCTCCCACACGAGTGACGGATGATGCTCATTTTCAAGGGTAATTTGAAGCTCTAAGGTAAAGGTTACAAAGCATGTTTAACAAATAATTTATTTCCGGTTAATCATGATGTAAGTAAATAATGTTGGAAAAAATTGTTAGTTGTACCAACACATATTTGGTTCAGGTAATTAGACACTTATTTATTTAATTAAGCAAGGTTTCAAGTTAACACTCCACTTAAACATTCAACTTGGAATCTTGAATCCTTAATTTTCTAGACTTTGGAAGGTAAAAAACGTTCAACATAAAATGTCAGGGATCGAGGGCCGACACAAGGTGAAAAATAAAAAATGCAATGTCAATGTCAATGTCAATGAGCCAAGACAAACGATGTTTCAAGACTTTAAGTGATGAGATGATATAATGGAATCAGTGCTCACGTGGGCTGATATGCAGTGCTCACGTGGGTTAATATGCATTATGCAGAGAGGAGCAGAGGTCATAAAAAGGTAGCACCAGTTAGCTGTCTAATAGTCCAAGAAAGTAGTAGGCTTTTATGGATTCATTGGTGGTTGGTACATGCATGCTCCATGCATTTCCCATATATATGCGGGTCCGGGTCGGGTTTAGGAGTTCAAATCCGAGACTCGACCTGTCTAACCAAGCGGATCTGGCTGGTCTGACCCGCCATAACCCGACCCGAGGTGGTCGGATTGTGTTGGTTTGGTGGGTTGGGTACAACCCGTGTTCACCCCTAAATCTCACTAATTTACATGAAAAAACGAGAAAAGGAAACACAAAAAAGCTAGTGAAAATATTGCTCTTTTATTACTAATCCAAGAAGAATATGATAAGGTTATGTTTATTTATAGGCTTAGAACAACAAATTAACAATTTAATTTTTATCTACTGAAAGTATAAAGTATTTTTATACTATCATTTAATTAAATATTGTCATATTAAAACAAATGGTTGGCTTTATCTCTTACTCCTTCAAAAGTTATATATATTAAAAGATCTTATACAATAGAAATTAAACTCATAAATTAAACATAATAATATAATCTATTTAATATCAAACTAAACAAATATAAATTTATCACGAGATATTTTAAATATTATTTTATTCTAACAATGAACAACAAGTTGCTTCAAACACAATGTTGAAAAACACCGTGGCTTTTGAGTTTTGATCTAGAATGGAGTATCTGCAAAAATACTCTGACACTCTAGTTAGTGTATGAGTGATATGAGATAATATTGAATAAAAACATACAATACAATGAATACATTGAGTAGGATTATGATTTATGTTTATATATTATGCTTGAATGAGTTCTGTTTGGTCCTTTGGTATGTTTAGTAATCATAGTTGTGATATCATTATGAGATCATCATAACTCAATAATGCTTTATATGGTGTCTTAGGAAAGCAAGTTCAATTATGTTTCCCTCGAAGGTTGAGCAGTTACATGTCAACGCTTGACTTATCGTGTAACTTTTGGGCTTCTGCTCCAATACGTTGGGCCGAGTTTTTTGTGTGAGGATGGGTAGTAGATATCTCAGCCCATCATTATGGAAAATGGATCTCGGATTTAGAATTTAACCATAACGCATTCAATGTTGGTAATTCTCTTTTTGTAAGGATGAAGGCCTTCTTCTAATTTCTTTAACCAACTCACTAATTTACACAGTGAATTGTTAAACATAAAAGAAAAAGCGAGAAAAGGAAACACAAAAAAGATAATGAAAAAATATTGTTCTTTTTTATATTCCAAGAATATGATAAGGTTATGTTTATTTATAGACTTAGGACAATAAATTAAGAGTTTAATTTTTATCAATTGATAGTATAAAGTATTTTTACACAATCAACTAATTAAATATTATCACATTAGAATAAATAATTAGTTTTATCACTTACTCTTTCAAAAGTCATATACATTAAAAGATTTTATTGTATTAAAAATAAATTCATAAATTAAACATAATAATAAAATCTATTTAATATCAAACTAAGCAAATATAAATTAATCACCAGATATTCTAAATATTATTTTATTCTAACAGCGAACAACAAGTTGCTTCAAATGCAATGCTGAAAAAGGGGAAAGAGATTGGAATACAAAAGCACTTCCAAGGAAAAACGTGCATTATCTTAAAAGCATCCTTCTCTATGTTCAATTTTGAATTAATGTGTCACACTAGCTTCATGAAAGCACACTTGAACTTTGATGTTGGTATTATTTGCAACAGAAATACTTGGTTTTTACCTGAATTTAAGTTTTAAAACGTGTCCTAGGTTAAAATTGTCAGCCAAAACTTGTAGAACAACTTTTTTTTACACAACCGGATAATTCATTGATGCAAGTCCAGTAACTAATCCTTAACTCGTTGGCTTGTAAACTTGAAGAACAATTAAGTAAGCAAAAAATGGAAGTTTTGATTAAAAAAAAATGTTTTTGAAATTTTTAGTGCATGGAAAACACTTGAAAACTTTTTTATATTGTTTTTCCGTTTGGCACATCGCGGATTAGGCTGGATTAGATAAGCTTAACCAGTCTATTATTACTTTATATGACACACTAAATTAGATAAATTAATCCATTAAAGTATCTTTATCCATCATTTTAATAGATAATTTAATCTAGCTTATAGGATGAGATTAAACTTGATAAGATTGTGATAGATAAAAAAAATAATGGAATAATAATAATAATTATTATTATTCATAATAATATTAATCATAATAATAATAAATAATAATAACACTACTAATAAAATAATAATAATAATAATAATAATAATAGTAATAACAATAATAAAATCAAATAAAATAAACTGATTTATTCTATCAGGCATTATTCTATGTCATTCTAAACGTTGTATTAATTTAATCAGGTTTTATCTTATTCACATTTATTTTATCAGTCTTTATCATATTCGGCATGTCAAACAGACCCTAAAATTAAAGATTCACTAGGATTAATAGTATGATTAGTTGTCAATCACTAAAAGCAAAGGTTGAGTTGTCAAGATGCTTATAACCACAACACCAATGATCCAAATTCAATTCCCATGTCAACCAAGTTGTTGTAATTGGATAAGGCAGCTTTGGAAAGTGATTGGGAAAGCATGTGATGAAAAGCACATACGCATATATACACTAAAAGAGACAGCATGCCCTGAAGATTCTATAAGCAATGATGAAGAACCTCCACGCCCTTGAAGTGCATTCTATCGGCTATTACACACATTGATCATAATGTCACAGAACGTGGCAATCATATATCATATATACTCCTTAAAATTCACCTACAGATTCCTCTACATACTAAATATACAATGAAGTAAAAGTAAATATAAAAGATGTCTTATAATCTTAAAAATAATCAACACTCATTTAACATGTAAGAAAATTTTTAGTAGGACATATTAATACTCCTCACTGTTCACAGTTTCAAGGATGGGACAACTATAAATTTTGATTGTTCAAGCGGTGTCTACCATTAATATTAAAAGTGATTAATCCCCCCTTAAAATTTGAAGTAAATTGAAGTGAATGCATCTCTCCTAATAAAATTTTATTTTATACACATTACTAAAAATCAAATCACTAACCAAATGTTTTAACAAGTCATTCATCTATCACGTGTAAGCTTATTTAGTAGACAACCATATCTATGGATTATTGCCATTTTAAGAAAAGGAGATGGTAAATGAATTGGCCCATTTAGCTCAAGTTTAGGAGATCGTGATAAAAATAAATTGATTTTACTTTAATCCACCACCATTTAACAATTAAACGGATCAACCCAATCTACATATGATTTATGAATTCTCTAATGTTAAATATGATTATGTTTAGTCATATTAAAAGAGAAAAATACATAAAAATTTTAAATAAATAAAATCCTTTTAAAATAGATAGGATCTAATTTAAATTTTTATATTTTTCTCTCTCATGACATAACAAAACATGACCATATTTAATATAAGATGATCCATAGTTTCATTTCAAATTCAAATTAAACCTTAACATTGTCCAAACAATTCCACCCGGGTAAAAAAGATTGAACACCCGGACCGATTGAACAAGAAGAAATTCTTGCATGAATACAATTATAACACATCACATTTTATTACTGAGTTTTCCTAAATTTGAAATGTTAGCATTGTATATATACAAGAATTTTTCTAGAAGCAATTGAACATAAAAATGGTGCGGAACAAGTAAAAGATTTATGTGGATGCAATAGTTGTTGCTAGCTTAGAGAAAATGCACAAAGATGGTAATTATTTATGAAAAACCAGTCTTGAATTCTAATAAAGTACAAGCATTATTACTTTAGAGACTATAAAGAATTTATTTCCTTGACTTTCATTTCACTCATAATCCAATCTCGAAAATTATAGATCACAAGGGAAATGCACCCTCCACAACAACACATTATATTAGCAATGTTTTCTCATCACTCCATCAGAGGTCATAGCTTACTAGGGATAACTTCCTTAGAAAGCACCCTACTCTTTCCAATATGAGATGATGGCCCATTGAAAATATCCTTTCTTTCAGCAATGAACTTGGCAAACCGAGAACCCTTCTCTTCTTTGCCTTTGATGTCTACAAGAGACTGAGGTGGATCAGGAACAGGATGAAGCTTGGGGGACGACGGCCGCATCAATGCCCATACCAATGAAAGGTATTCGTCCGGTTCGTCTAGAATCCGTAGAACTGATAAATCCTGCATATCTGCAGTACAAGATCCAATATCATAAGATGTGTAGAAAAGAAAAAAATTGAAGTTTTGCTGAAACCAAGTACTCTAAAAGCACACCTTTCGAGAACTTGACGATGGGCGTCAAAGCTGCGGATGGAATGCTAAAATTAAGATGAGGTATTATCGCTCCTCCACCATGCCTTGCGTTGCTGTGTCAAAAAACATCACATGTTATAATTAAATAGCAAAGTTTAATCTACAATCATGTGGTTTTTTTATATGCTGGAATAGGATAAGCTTGTAATTTTAATTATACATAAAAGTTGGTGGCATCACCTTGTAACCAGGCCAATCATGTGACCATCTGAATTGATAACAGCACCGCCACTAGCACCAGGATGAACAGCAGCTGTTGTTTCGAGCATCGCTGGGAATTGTCCATGGGTGAGCATGTGCTCCACTTGAATGGACTGATATGATTGAGGAGTCTTTGCTTCAACCACTTTTGCTACCACACCAGAGCAAACAGATGGGAAGAAACCTGATGAAAATAGATGACTTCCAAGGTTAAACAAAGTAATAGACAAAAAATTATCATACAAAAATAACATATGGCGTAGCTGCATAAGTCGAGAATAACAAAGGACATACCACACTTAGGGCCAAATAATCCATGGCCAACGACATATGCCTTTGATCCTGTGGACGGCCTTGAAAAATCCATTACAATAGGCGAAAGCTTATCTGGAATAGATTTAAGCTGCAGTAAGGCAACGTCCCACGGTCCTTTACAGACATACAGTACTTTAGCATCACACCAGACCCAAGGTTTGACATGATCAAGACGGATGCGTAGGTTAATATGATTGTAGTAAGTTGGATTCAACTTATATCCGTCCTGCTCGTTGGTAGCAAAAGGATAAAGAATAGCCATCTTTGTCGGTGAAGTTTGAGTCTCTTGATTGCACTCAATTCCATTGCCAAGAGATGTAGCTCTCCTCAACATGAAGGGAAGTTTTTCTGAGCTAGTTCCATGTCCTCCACCACTTACATGTGTTTTGCCAAATCTCCATGGCTCCAACAGGTGGGCATTTGTAAGTATGAGACCTTCACAGTTTAGCAAAACGCCAGATGCCCATACCCCATCACCGACAGTGACAAGACAGATGGAAGCCATTGCCTTCTCAATTGGTAATGGTGAGGAGCTACCGAAACTTAATTGCTTGTGTTCATTCCTAGACGCTACGTCTAACTTGTCAGTATCAATAAAAGGTTCCTTTCCCTCAACATAAGGATTTGCCTCCTGATTGTATAACCCTTCCACAGTGTTCTGAGGCGACTTCCGCAACAGGCCACTAGAAGCAGTCACAATGGCTTCCCATGGAATCACCAGCTGTTACCAAAAGCTAGAGTGTCGCATGATGAGTAAAAGTTTTAGAAGGTTTAGATAATTTATACAAAGAGGCGGATGTATTTGAGGCACCTGGATTTCCGCCCCACTTGTATTCTGCCGCAATGGTCTGATGAGGATACCAGTAAGACATGCATGATCACTGAAAACTGGGCTACCTTCCATTCCTGGCAGATAAAGTGTGTCAAAATTGAACCAGAACCAATTACACAAATGGCGAATTGATTATGCAACAGATAAATGGCTCACACCAGGAAGACTGCGTATGTCGGCCATCAGCAATGATCCATCTGATGAATTAGGAGGATAGCAGTTTGCAATGCATCCTACTGATATACTGATTCAAGCAAGCAACCAAATCAAAAGACAGAATGACAAAAAAAATGTGAAACATTGATATCTACTTCACCGCAGCATTAGAGACAAAATAGCTGCCTGTACAACTCAACAACACACAGTTGATCCTGAAAGTTCATGGAAATATTTTTGACAGAAAATGATAAAGCACATGTTACATCTGAGTGTTTAAACTAATTTACAGTGAGAGGAGTGTTTAAACATTTTGGAAGCAGCTTACAAATTTTTTTAATCTTTCATTTTTCTTCTTTTAGCCAGACAAAAAATAATAATACCTGTTAAAGAAGTGAGTAGGTGACAGGACCCCAAAAGGAGAGCCAACTGCCAGAAGAAAATTACCCCTTTTATTCATGGAAGATACTGTACTCTCCAGCAAGTCCTATGTTACAACAATCAACCAGTTATTCTCATGAGTCCAAAAGTAAAAACAAAGAATACCAGTAGAAAAAATTCATTCTGTTTGTAATCATTAGAGTATCATATCTCTGACAGAAGAAAAATAAAAAGTCAGAAAGACACCTTGAAAGATAAAGAAACACTAAGAATGACCATTCTAGTAAGTGATTTGTACATGAGGTTCGCACCACTAGATCCTCCCACTGCCAATCTTCCCTGGCATTTGACAGAGAGATTTATCAGGCTCCGTACAAAATGACTGAGTTTGCTTCTTCGCATCATGCTCACATATATGTCATTCCCACAGACAATTTATAGCATCAAGATTCATGAAGAAGAACAAATCTTTGATAATTTATAAAAAGAGGACCAAAAGTGGTAGATACAACTTTCTAGACAAGTGAAATTACATTAGCCAATGAACAAATGATATCAGTTACCCTTGCACCAATATTTTTTTCACACAAGACATACAAACGTGTCATTAGAGATAAAAAAAAATGTATACAAACATATCTTAATAAATAACTATGGTGAGTACAAAATACTATTTGATCTAATACAGAGATAACATGATTAATCTACACTAAAATTCAAACGAAAACATATTATAGCTATTAAACATACCTGTCATCACAACAAATAAATAAAACAAATCTGCCAAGGCATAATTTTCTAACACTTTCATTAATCATAATCTACATTAAAAGTAATAAAAAAGTTTAAATAACCTATCAACCACTTCAAAGAGGATAGGAAGGAGGAAACTAGAACTAGAGATAAAAATAAAAAAAATGCAGGTGTGGAAGAACCATGATGAGCTAGGATCATAGTTATGATTGTGTCCAAAAGCACTAGCCACCAAGGCTCACTTTTTTATATCCCCATTTTCGTCTTTTGACAATCAGTCTGCAAAGTACTTCACTACACTGTATTCAGCTTTAGCTTCTCACCACACTAAAAGCCTACAAGCTAAAAACTTGAGCATAATAAAATAGGTTTACAAGACACCTCAAGAGACATTGAAGAACCCTTGTAAGCCATTTCTAAGCTTAACTAAGTGGTCCCTTTGAAGCCCACTAAAGATAAAGTTTCAACAAAAATCAGCTAATACCTGCAGTCATGGAATGATCATCATTCTTTGATCTCATGGCCTAGAATAATAATTCAGTTATGGTGCCTTCAAGTTGCAGGACCAACGAGCAAAACTTTCCAGGTGTTAAAATTGACTGTTTTCTCCCAGAAGCAACAGACAAATACATGCTACAATTTAATTCGGAGTTTAGCTATTCAATTTAGACAAGCATAATACAAAGCAACATGCAAGCCATATTATCAAATTTATGAATGCAGAAATGCACTTTTCTTAAGGCATTTGGATATACTTCCTGTGTTATTCTTGAACATAAATAGCTGAAGGAGAAAGCACAGTCATAAAGAGCAAAAACGGCTAACCTGAGTTTGAAAAAAATCTTTAGATGGTTGAGGATCATTATTGTGAGATGCCAAAGACCAGCCAACCTCCCATTCATGTTCTGCCAAGCCCACAGATGTTCCTATAAGTGACTGGAGACACAGGGCTGAAGAAGGAACATCAACCTGCATAATTTATAAATCTGATTAGCATTGAACTAACGCATAATGATTTGAAAAAGTATCAAAAACAAAAAATAAAAAAAAATCCCTGCACATTAATAAACAAGTGTAACAAATTGTCAATAACAGAAATGAAATATAAATACAGAGGCCATCAAGGTTGTCAAACTCGAGAGTTTAAGCAAACTCGAGGGTTTATGTAAACTCGTGGAGTCTTAGCAAACTCGAATCTCGTATACGAGTTTACAAACGTAAAAAAAAAAACGTTATAAGCAATATAATTAGAAACTAAAATTGATTAAATATTGTATTTATAATTGAAAATGAATAATGTTAACTTTAAATTAAATTAATGAAAGAAATATCATAAAATACACCTTAATGTATGACACTTAGTGGTTATGTCATACTTTATTCAATATCTGTATTATTTTATAGTTCAATAAAACATAGCTCAACTATGATAAATATATGAAATTAGCTAAATAAACTCAATATATATTATCTAATATAAACAAAGTTAGGTAAGTATCAAACAAAGTTACAAAATTTGTACATTTTGAGGTAAACTCGTAAACTCGTAGATAGATTTTAACTCGTAAACTCGCTAGTAGACTCGTACGAGTTTACCAAAAGAGAGTTTACATAAGTGTTAACTTGTTTTGTGTAGTAAAATCGTAAATTCGTAAGAGTTTACGAGTTAACTCGAGAGTTTAACAACCATAGAGGCCATTATGATCCCTGACGCTAAATTATAGCCAAAAAGATATGATGCTATGAACTGAAAGTTAACCATTATCTTTAAGATAATGAGTTGCTGTGTCAAACAACTAGAAGGAACCAACATCAAACTACATACATGATCCAGAAACAAAGTGGGAAATTAAATGATATTAGAGATTAGACTAAACTAGCATGAACATGAACCTTGATCAGTCTCACTGACTAAACACAATCACAGCAATGGATGTGTTATAAAACTCGATCAGTCAATTAAATTACTCGATCAGTCAATTAAATTACAAAATGTGAGGTGCACCACATCATTAATTGTCAAGAAGACTGCATAATAAGAAACAACGTAAAAGAAGTTCAAAATGCCTACTGATGACAAGAGCTGAGCTGCAAGCCAACGAGGTGTTCCATCATTAGATTTTTCATCGGTTCTCTCCGTCATAACATCAATCTGAACACCAGAAATCAACTGAGGCCTACCCTGAACAGCATAACAGAGAAAGTTAAAACATGTATACATATACACAAAGCAAATATAAATAAAAGCAAATGAAGTTAGGTACTTCTAGTAAGAACTCTTATGACCACCAACCTGAGGAATATTCTGTCTGTGTTGAGGGGATAGAAAAGGCTCAACAACTGATGCAACAGTCACAACAAATACCCTACCCTCACAACAATTGTCACCATAGAGAGTCCTAGCTACTTGAGCGTCACAAAGGGTATCAGGCACCAGCAACCCAGAAGCCGAAAGAGTCGTTTCTCCAGAACTACACATACCCAGAAGGAGAAAACCCCACATAAATGCTAAAAAATCAAAACTTCGAGAAAAGAAACAAAAAAATTACATTGTTGAATGAATGAACTAACCGGTATTGATGAAAAGCGTGTCTTCTCATCTTCATCCCTTTTGGGTCCTGAAAAAAAAAATTTTCAATCTGGTGTAACCCCATGATTCAATCTGTGGTATACACAACACAATAGTGGGAGAGAGAGAGACTTACAGAACCACGAACTCTGACCATAACTGCGAAATTGCGAGCAAAATCAACGGTTTCTGACAAACCCATTTTGAAGACCGAAGGCGGTTAATGTTCTTGTTAACGGGAGCTTCAATTGATTTTGATTAATGGTGCAGCAGCATCATAATCATGTAATCAGGTGTATGCGAACAATAGGAAAGGGAACAAGAGGACTGGATTAGTGATTGAGGATAAGGGTGGAGGAGGCACTGCGGCGGAATTGAATTCCTGACAAACGCATTAGACATTTTTTATATAAAAGGAAAAGACTTGCATAAAGTTTTCTTATGATCATCATTTCATCTCATTCCCATATCCCATGTAAATATTTTTTATTATTATTTTTCTTCTTCTCAGGATATAGGATATTTACAAGCGGAACTAAACACTAGGTATATTGTAGAATTATTTAAGAGAGAAATGTTGAACACGAATTTTAAATTTTAAAATAAATATCATGTATGGTTTTATATATCTGAGTGAGAAAAAAGATAAAATTGTTATATTTGATACAATGAATAATATTTTTAATGTGTATGATAGTAACACATGTGTGTATAGTATAAACACTTGTGCATGTAATATCAACGCATGTTATAAAAGATATCTATGTAATTTATTCTTAGTCTTTTGAACACATTTTGTCTCCTTCACGTCATACTAACTTTTTGTTAGAGTAGACTTTTTCTTCTCCTCTCTCACTCTCTCACTTTCGCGTGGAGCTCACATGCCATGATGGTATCAACATAATAGTAATAGGTAAACATAATAGAAATGTGCATTAACATATTACAAAATGTGTCAACATGATACATTTTTATCTCTCATATACTCCCACTCTTTCACTTCAGTGTCAAATTCATTCACCCCATAGATATCAACATAATAAAAATATGTATCAATGTAATAGGCATGAGAATCAACATAATGGAATTAGGTATCAATATATTCTCTCTCTAGATATCAATGTCATATACATAGATATCAACATAATTAAATAAATTATAAAGATAAATTAACGTTTATAAAGAAAAGTATTAACGTTCTCTTTTTTTATAATGTTGATACTTTTGTAATATGTTGATATTTATTTCATTATGTTAGTATCTATATATATTATTTTGATGCATATTTTTATTATGTTAATACTCGCGTGTTTTAAATGAAGTGGAGAGGTTGAGAACAAAAGAGAAAAAAAAAAAGAGTGATTTAATAGAGAAAAAATTATTGAAGTTTTTATTATATTTTATGGTCTTGACTAAATATCATTATCAAATTTAGGATGTTAAAGTATTTTGGTGTGAAAATATATTTTTTTTTTCACTTGTGTTATTGAAGGTAAACCTATTGATTAGAATTTTGAGTTTAACGGTGAATCTTGTATAAATAATTACTTGACTAAGAAATCTGAAAAGATAGAACCTTTAGATTGTTTGCTTAAATAATTGATGGCTTAATTAAGTTTTTATCCCCTGTAAAATTTTAAAGTTTGTTTTTAGTCCCTATGTAAAATTTTTAGTCTTGGTAAAATTTCAAAGTTTGTTTTTAGTCTTTGTGCCTGACTGGGGTTAACAGTGCTGATACGTGGCACAAACTTTAAAATTTTACCGGGACTAAAAACAAACCTTAAAATTTTACAGAGGCTAAAAACTAAATTTTATCTAAATAATTTTTTTGTGCCTATGAAAGGGTAAAACCAACATCAAACAATTTTTTGTTTTATATTTATTTTAAATAATTTTAACCGTATATTTAATAATTTAAATAATTTTGGTTTTTATTAATATGAACGTGAAGTAGCAGTTTAAATTATTTAAAGTTTGTTAAAATAATTATATATATATATATATTTTACTTGATATTAGTTAGTATAAATATTAAATATATATTTGGAATATGGTGGCAATATACAAAGAAGATTACATAAGTATTGACATAAATATGGTGACATAAAGTTTTTGTTATGCCATGTGGCACGCCACGTCAGCGCAGTTAACCCCAGCCAGACACAGGGACTAAAAACAAACTTTAAAATTTTATCGGGACTAAAAACAAACTTTGAAATTTTACAGAGGCTAAAAACTAAATTTTATTTACATAATTTTTTTGCGCTTATGAAAGGGTAAAACCAACATCAAACAATTTTTTGTTTTATATTTATTTTAAATAATTTTAATCACATATTTAATAATTTAAATAATTTTGTTTTTTTTATTAATATGAACATGATGTAGTAGTTTAAATTATTTAAAGTTTGTTAAAACAATTATATATATTTTTTTTTACTTGATATTAGTTAGTATAAATATTGAATATATATTTGGAATATGGTGGCAATATACAAAGAAGATTACATAAGTATTGAGTAAGAGTATGTTCTTTGTATATTGCCACATGTTCCAAATATATATTTAATATTTATACTAACTAATATCAAGTAAAAAAAGTATATATAATTATTTCAACAAACTTTAAATAATTTAAACTACTAAATCATGTTCATATTAATAAAAAAATGTCAAAATTATTTAAAATTATTTCAATAATTTTAGTTAAAATTATTTAAAATAAATATAAAACAAAAAATTGTTTGATGTTGGTTTTACCCTTTCATAGACACAAAAAAATTATTTAAATAAAATTTAGTTTTTAACCTCTGTAAAATTTCAAAGTTTGTTTTTAATCCTTATAAAATTTCAAAGTTTGTTTTTAGTTCATGTGTCTAGCTGAGGTTAACTGCTCTGACGTGGCATGCCACATGGCATAACAAAAACTTTATGCCACGTGGCACGACCACGTCAGCGCCGTTAACGGCCACGTCATCACCGTTAACCCCAGCCAGACACGGACTAAAAATAAATTTTGAAATTTTACATGAACTAAAAATAAGCTTTGAAAATTTACAGGGGCTAAAAACTTAATTAAGTCATAATTGATTGTGTGAATTTAATATTTTAAAATAGGTAAAAATGCATATTAAAAAGTAAAGGCTTGCTTAATTGTACTCTGAATTCGAAATTGTGTGAGCAATCAAAAAAAGAAAAATTAAATCTATCCATATTTTGAAAATTAATGGCACATAAACTTTATTTTATTAGCTCCAAACCGCAGTTAGTAATCTAATCAGTGTTGTGTAGACTAGTGCAAGATGCACGAGATAATTAATTAAAAATAATAATAATTTTGCATCCTCCTTCTGCGAGATATTAAAATGATCTTGGCATGTTTGTTGCAATCTATTTCTATTTCTATGATGTGTATATAGGCCTGGATTAGGCGAAATAACTCGGAACACTTAAACCTTTTAACACACACTGTGAACTCACAAACATAGGCTCTCAAGCTCACAAAAACTTAGGCTCTCAAGCTCACAAAAACCACACTCAAAAGTGTTTTGCAAATACTTAGAGCAACTCTAACGTTAATATTTTTTCGGTCTTTGGATTGTTTTAGGACGAGAGATGCCAAGGAGGGATGGGATTTACAATGGAGCAATAAGCTGAGGTTGCTCAAAGCCAACAAAAGTGGGAAGTGTCCAATCTCGCTTTGATATTGACACACATTTCATTTGCCAATATCAAAGTAGGATTGACTCTCTTCTTTTTATCAAGAGGCATATCACTTTTATAGATTTTGAATTATCTCCCTTACTGCTTCAATGATTAGTCTTATTCCTTTTTAACATCTCTCTTCTCAAAGTAGATCAAGAGTCATGTCAACTTATACTCTATCTATCGTTAAATAAGATTTTAATGGAATACACATTTTTATATATCATCTAACAATGGATGAATTCTAAGTCAGCCAATATTGCATACAAAATGAGTACAGCAATGACGGCCTAAGCCCAAAATAAAAGGCAACCACTGTAGAAATAGTGATACTGGCATTTTCATAATACAAAAATAAATTAGCATTATCACGGGCCATGGACAAAGATGGCATAGCATTGTCTAATTTGCGGAAAAGAGGTATTAATGATTTTCATTCTCCCAATTTAATTGTCAAGGGTTTTACTTTTAGATCAATAATCTTTTAAAGTGAAAAATTCACTTTAAAAAGTAAAATGTAACTTTTTTATTTTTAGATTAATAGAGGGTTAATGAGTCTCACTTTTCACTCTATGAATTTAAAGGTGAAAAGTCCACTTTAAATAATCCAAATCCTTAATTTCAACAACCACTGTGGGCTAAGAGAATAGACCCTTTCAAAATTTAAAATAGATCGGTTCAATTGCAAATCAATATGAGAAAATGAAAGAATGTGTGTTTAAGCTTACGCCAAGGATACCATGGTAGCCCACGTGTTTGGTACCCTGATTTTGGTTAAAATTTTAGTTTGTAAATCACACTCTGACTCACCGCCTCACATATTAATGAATGAACTCTCTAAAATTTGTAAACACATCCCTAGCCACTTTTCATCTTGCAAACACAACCCCCACTTTTCTTCCTCCTCCGCAATGCCAACCACTACAAGATGACCAATTCGTACAACGCTCTCGCCTTTTCTATAGGTCTGACTACTTTGCTGACTCCCATCGGGTCGTTCAGACAAGACATGCAGTTGGAGACCTCCGTCAAAGCCACGCTCGCAAACACAACCCTTGTAGATCCAGTAGCATTGGAGAACAACCTACGAATATGACGGAGGAGATGTGGCCGCTCGCAGAACTGGTGGCAGAGACTCACGGTTTAGCGACTGTGGCTCTCAGGCAAGCAACAACAGCTTCAATGGTTGTCCACGGTGGCGTTCACTCAACTCTTCTCTGGCAGCAAACACAACGACAACTCTGTCTACGACATTGTGGATAATTTGTTTTGGATCTACGTTTTGAAAGCTTCCACTACAAGAGAGGGGGGTTTGGATCTCCACCACATTGGAGATGAATGATGGCTTTTGTGTGTGTTGGGATCTTTTCCTTTTTTCTTGATGAGAATATTGTTTTTTTTTACTTTCATTTTCTATAAAATTCTTAATTAGCTTTGTTGTTTTTCTTCAAAATTGGGGGTTTTGTACCTTAGTTCCAAGATTGTAAATTTTTTGTTTTATCATATGAATTCAAATGAATCTTTTTAATTGGTTCTTTATGACTTGATTTATCCCTTCGTTTTTATTGATGACTGACATAGTTGCTATCTAATGGTTTGCAACCTTTATTGCTCATATATTCTATTGTTGCGAAAGAAGCCTATAAGACATTGTTGTGTTAACATTCAAAGACAGAAATTATTTTTTATTTATTTATTTTGCTTCTACTGAATCTAATGGGACCCAATAGTAATTGAAGAAGAGTGTGTGTCAATGAGTAAACGGAGTGGGGAAGGGACAAGAGAGTAAAGATGTGTTCTATTACTATATATCAAAGGTCTTAGTGGATATCCATAATGGCACTATCTTATCACATATCTTAGTAAGATTAAATATTCTATATGAATTTTTAGCCCAAAAAATAAATATAGCAGCATCAAATGAATATTTTGATAACTTTTAATATAAAATTGCAATTCATTTTTTTTTGGGTAAAGTTGTATACGTTATGAGTGATTACACTAGTTCCAATATCCAAAAGAACAAATTTTTGACACATTTTTTTTATTTATTTATCTTAACAATATAAGATTAAGCCATCACTCACCAAAGAGGAAGACAAAAATAAAGGGAAAAAAAATAAAATTTAACCCATCGCCAAAGTTCACGGCGGATTACGCTAACAAAGCTTTAAACACAAAGCAAAACATACTTAATTATTAAGCATTTAATTTATATACTCATTCACTTGCTAATAAGAACCAAGCGCTCATTCAGTCGCGGCAACAGACCAATCAGAACACGACGCGTAATGGCATCTAAGGACACGTGGCAGGAAAAGAGAGGACACTATTTACACGGAGGCGGACGGTGGTGAGTTGGCCGTTCGCCGTCACCTCAGCGGTGCTTGCTCCTGGACTCCCCGCTGTAAAGCCTGCGATCACATGCAACACAATTCATTTTAGCACAATCATATATCAGCCGTTGATTGATGATTCTGTTAGATCAAACGGCTCATATCTTAATAAGCCCATAACATAAATTATGGTACAACTTTGCTTTTGAAAAAATCACATAACAAAATACAAATAGTTATTTGAGTGACTGAATTGTGAATAGTGAATCATAGGATTTTATTTTTTTTATAAAAATAGATTGGTTGAACATTTTTTTGGTTCGTTTAGCAAATGTCAACATTATGCGAAAGAGTTGAATACAACTTTAAATGCTTAATACAATGTAGGATCAACCACTAATCAACCCCATTGAATCGTATGTTAATCATCCAATGTTTAACTGGAGTTAGAAATCCTAAGTACCATAGGTTTTTTTCCTTTCTAATTTTACTCTAAACGAGATGAATTTTTCATTAAGTAGCACTATAGCCTATCCTTATGTTACAATTTAATCGTGTATTTCATATTATAATGATAATTAACTTGATTTTAGATATGCATGCATAAATGTTGATTAGAGATGACCATCTCTCCTAAAAGCTTAATCCTAAGGCTGATGAGTAGAAAAAATTAAATAAATTTATATTTTAATAATAAGAAAATAAACATAAAAACGCAGCAATAATTATAATAATTAAGAAGGCATGAGATATATATACCAATCATAGACGGTGGGAGTGTTTGGGAGTGGTTTGTCAAACATCTGACCACCAAGGTTCTTGGTGGCAGAGTTACTGCCTGGGTGGAACACGCTCCTCCAAACGTTATCCACTTTACGTCCGGAGCCCGGTGATGTCCCCGGTGTCGTCGGAGTTGTCGGTGTCGCCGGCATTGACGCGCTCCTCATGAAGCTGCTGCCTTCTCCTTCCTCTGCACCCAACAAGTAACAACACTAATTACAATAACACCATTATTACATAAGCGTCACAAAATATACACCATCATTGAAATTGGATCTATATATAACATATAGTTACAAAATATACGCTAGATATTAATTAATTACTATAAGAAGCTAAATTATATATACCTTTGATGGAGGTGGTGAGTTTCCTGAGCCTGCCAAGGCCACGCTCAGGTTGAGGGCCAGCTACAACATCATCCCAAAGCTTCTCTAGCAGAACCATCTTGCAATTTCTTGGTATTGAATTATTTGATCAAGGCTTTCTAATGAGGGCGTTCTCAACGTGTTTGTGCAACCCTATTATATATAGAGCGTGATGCTTAAAGTATCTCTCACAGGATTAGGAGTTATTTTATTTTATTTATTTATAGTATGACTAAAGCTGGGAGAAAGTGTTTTGCTACTTCCAAGTGTAGCTTAATTTAGTCTTGTTGTGATTGTGAGTGGCAATAGTGAAACGAGAAGGAAGTGGATAAGGTTGAAGACTTGGTAATTATGGGACCCCCAAAATATAATATCTTCGTGAGATGGGAAAGATGTGGGTCAGGGCTGCCTCACATAGTTTGTCCTTTGTCCTATTCTTCAGAGCCATGTGTCCATGGTGATGTGATATATGGGACCCTGGGAATTGGTGGTGGACCCCATTTCTTGTCTTCATGCTTTCGTAACCTTTTGTTTGGAGAGAACACAAGAGAAAGGAACACGAAAGAAAAGAAAAGGTTAATTTTTTCTTGCATTGTTTGGCTAGATAAAAGAGTGAAAAGAAAATGTAATTTAATATAATAACTTAAATATTTTTAATATTTTAATTATATTATCTACGTGGTAATTAGTTATATGAGTGATAAAAATTTCATTTAAACCCATTAAAGCATCCTTCTTTCATTTTCTCCTCATAATTGAAGAGAACTTTTTGAATAGATTCCACCATAATATTTTCTCTTTTAACCAAACATGAAAAAATTACATTGTCTCTCCCCATTTTCTTTCCTACCAAATTCTCTTAAACCAAACCATGTGTTAATGCAAAGATTAATTATTTTTTTATTTTTTACAAAATGGATCAATGGAATTCGTTTCATTGCATAAAATAAAAATAAGGTTTATCCCATTTACAGTAGGAAGAAGTAAAGAAGAACAAAGCAGTCCAGTCAACAAGATGGTAAGGTCATTACTATCTTGATACAACAAATGATATCCAAGTTACAATCAAAGATCATTTCTAATATGGAATTCGCACATGACAGTATTATATTATTATATGCTCATCTCTATTATTTGACTTACATTGAAAGGATTAAAGTTCAAAAAGGGAATGATTGAAATGTGTGCATGACAAAATTTCTCCATGAAATATCCTCTCCCCATCAAATCATTATCATTAAATATTTTCGTAACATTAAAAATTTTCTAATTGTTTGGATTATGTATGCCTATAAAAACTATACACATGGTTATCAAACTCGCGAGTTTAAGTAAACTCGTGGAGCTTCCGTAAACTCGAATCGTAAACTAGGATCGTAAACTCGTACCAGTTTACCTATTATTAAAAAAATATTAAAAAATATTTTAAAAAATTATTATGCTACAAAAATATATTTAATAAAACTTGAAATTCATAAATACATTTACCTCCATAACAAAGCACAAATAAAGATGAAATATATGAGTTCTAAGTTCAATTCATACATAATACATATAACATAATACATAGTATTGACTACTGAACATCACAAGAAGCGAGTTTGTGACGATGATGTCTTCAATCTAGAACACTAAAGCACAAATAGCAATGCAGAGGTCACGCACCCTGGTGGGAAAGATCCCTGAGCAAAGGATGAAATACATACGATGGACCAGCGACGGAACACAAGCAACGACGGAGCACAACGGAACACGATTGTAGGCACAACTGTAAATGATAACTCTAAACTACTTAAATGACCTAAATCTAAAAACTCATAGATATGCAAAACAATATCTAACTTGTTTTGTTTCTAAAAAAATAAATAAAAAAAACAAAAAAAAAACCTGCTTGTGGGTAAACTCATAAAATCAGGAGTAAACTCGCGATTTTATGCGAGTTTACACGAGTTTACCCGATTTTACTCAAAAACGAGTTTACACGCGAGTTAGCTCGATTTTACAACCTAAACTCGTAAAATCGTACGATTTTACGTGTTAAATCGCGATTTTAATAACTATAACTATACATAACCCTAATATTTCTTTTTTCGTTTTAATGATTTTTGAAGAAAGAAGAAGACCATTCGATTTTGCTATTGGACCCAAAAGAGGTAATATCCCGTTCAATTTTGCTATAAAGGAGGGTCATACGTAAGCATTAAAAAATAAAAAGTGGGTTATACGTTGGTCCAAACCTATCTTCTAACTAGCAGTGTAAATGCCACCAAATCCATGTTTCGGTCTGAATAGGGTTGGGCCTCAGGCACTTTTTCTTCTAAGTTTTTGTCTGAATACTGTTGGGCCTCAGCACAGCCCAGCCCAATGAGAACCCAATCAACTTGTTTCTGAATCATCACCAACCCAGTTAAACAAGACGTAATCAACCAGTTCCAAAACAACCGCATTATTTTTCTCATATATCAAATACAAAGATGAAATAAAACGTCACACGTCAACGCGTCCTCGAGCTTACGCAAAAATCAGAATAGAAAAAGACAACAATGTAACTTATTAATGAGAGAGAATTTCACAACAGACACCCATAAATAAATCAATAAAAACCTCTTGCCCACACTTAATCGATCAATACTTATCGTCCTAATTGGATCAGCCGCTTGAGCAAGATAGAGACACACACATCAAAGACAAGTTTAAGATTATAACTTTGTCATATAAGCTGATTGAGATTTGACAATGACCTTAAGATTGAGACAGGTATTTTATACCATATACTATATCACTCCACCTTGGTAATATCCCACCAATAAAGGATGCGCCTCTATGAATGTTGGATTGGCCATATTGAAGCCTGGAAAGTCATTTATAAGATGCTGCTGGTATTTAAGATAATTGATGAAATGATAAAGGATCAGTAAGTTATGTAATGGTGAATATGCCAATTATGTAACTTGATCTTTGATCATCATTACTTGTCAAATTATCCTTAATCCAACATGTTGACTTCACAAGAATTTACCCAAAAAATTGTATAGGCTTACACCATGCTTCACAAAGGGGACAAATAGAAAAGGAAAGGACAAAAATTGAAAACGAACAACTTCAAGTCGGCAAAACACAATCCAATCAGACTTAAAAAGTGCGTCCAACTTGCAGCAAGTTTCTGCATATATAAGTTTTCAACCCACATAATCAATTTGGCACAAAATCAATGGCCACCCAGCAAGGAAACAGGCATACCTCGCATGTCGCGGCCGATAGAGTTTCCCCAGACTCGCTCTCTTTTAGTGGCCTTGTTTCCATTCAACAAGAGCAATCAAAGCTCCCTTCTCCTAACCGGGCGGCTAATGACTACAACAAGGTAAGCCAGCACAACCCAGAATTCGAATTTACCAGCACTAAACCAAACTTAAATTCTGCAGTCAACACAATCAAGATCACACATGCTGATATGCTTATTAGCAATGGTCAACTTCAACCACAAGCACTTGCATTTCAAACAAGTGAGCCTTCGATCCGAAATCCACCTAGTAACTTAGGCTCATTACTAGCAACTCATAGCAGAAGTGGTAATATGTCAAGTGGGAAAACAGGCAGTGCACTGAAAAATCATGAACAACTTGACAAAGAAAGCAGGCATACAAACAAGGAATGCACCTTGACAAGGACATGGTTTGGCCAGAAAATGAAGAGTTTTCTATCACCATGCCGAGAATGTCAAGCCATTAAGCCAGGCAATGCTAAAGCACAAACAGTTCCATGAGAAATTTTCAGAATTTACTGAAACGAGGTTTATTCTCTATGCAAATCTTTCTTGCAAGACCAGAAAATGTAATCAGAAATTTTAACCTTTACTAGTTCAGGAATCAGTTGTGTCTGAGAAGAATAAATGTGACGCAATTAGTTTCAACGTCGGTCACTGCAGTGACATTGTCAAAATTTTAAACTATGGATATTTTTCTATGCTTTTTAAAAAAAAAAATTATTTAGCTATCCAAAGCTATAAATAATCTATCCATTTAACTTGCGACCATCTGGCATTTTTGGAAAAAATAAACTTGCTAATGACCAAAAGCAAATGTCACAGAAATCATGGATGAGAAAACCCTTAATACAAAACATGAACATCATGAAAATACTGAACTAAATTTTACAAGGAAAATGACATTTATGAGTATAGGCATTTAAAAGGATGGAACAACCTATACTATCTGTGATCAAGTATAATGAGAATGAGTACCTTAATAAATTTCTGAATTTCTCCTCATACTAGCATAGTTCAGGGTTGAAGAGCAACACAAATATCTATAAAGCTAGGAAGCTGAAATCCGCAGCTAAAAATTTATGATAAATAAAATAACGTGACTACAAATCATGTTTTGTCATGATAAATACTAGAGACTTCAACAATCAACATGCAACTGATTTACAAAATTTTGTATGCAGTGAATCAACAATAAACATAACTACAAACTCAACTAAGACATTAAGAAAGCCTACCCAACATATTGCAAGTTCAAAAACCCCAAATCTATGATATGTCAGCAATTAGTTAAACTCTATAGCATGGGAAATTGATTTATTTACAGTAACTTGCAGAAGATACAGCATAAACCCCACCAGTCTTTCCAAGTTGTGCTCCATTGTGTTCAGATGCCAATGAATATTTTATTCTTGCATAAAAGAAGAATTATATTGAGATGAAGAAAGGAAGATTGCAAAGATTTAGGAGGACAAGATCCTCTTTACAAGAAGAGAAGATATCGAAAGAGAAAAGCATAAAAAAATCAAAGCTTTCCGATCTCTCAACATTTCTGAGAGAGAAATCCCTCTATAAAATTCATGAGCTTTACACCAAATGGAGGCCAAATGCATAATCTTATCCCACAGGACTTGCTTATCAGAAAATTTGTCATTAAAAATGCGAGAATTACGCTTCAACCAAGTATACCATATATTGGTATAGACTCCCATTGCCACGAGGATTTAGCTTCCTACCTTTTCCCAAATCCAACAAACTAATCAACAGGAATTGATCCAAATTTCTAGGACAAACCCAACTCTCACCAACAATATCAAACAAAGAAATCCATAATGGTTCCACGACAAAACAGTGCAAAAATAGGTATGGAACAGACTCAACTCACACAGCACATAACACACATCAGGGGAGATAGCCCTATGTGGCCTTCGAACCTGCAACATATCATTAGTATTAATTTCATTAAGCACTACTGCCCAAATGAAGGATTTAACCTTAGAGGAACCTTTGGAATTCCAAATAGGTTTATCAAAAATGGAGGATATTCTATTTAAGGAATGAGTTAGGAACTGAAATTAGGATTTACAAGAAAGGGTGCCACATAATTAAACAATATGTTATTAAACAATTGTTAATTACGCACGTGATTAACATGTGTGGCATGGAAATGTGTAGCTGTCATGTGGTTATTATGGCATCAGAAACATTAGGCTCTTAGGAAATATTCTGTCATTAATTATTGTGTCTTGAAAATATGCCATGTATTTATTTCTTAATGACTATTTTGAGAAATTCTTATGTTCTCATGGAGCTTCATGGTAGATATGATCCTTGTTCTAGCCCATTATTCATCAGCCCCATGCGCCCTGTACTGTTATTTGGCAGTCCCAAGTGCTCGGCCCGCTATCTGGTATTCTCACGCACTTGACCCGTTATTCAACAGTCCTTAGCACTTGGCCCCATCCAATGGCTTCCACAAGGTTGTTGCTGGACTTCGAGGACTTGTCTATGATTGTCTGCTAGAAAATCTCAGCTGAAGATCATTCCAGCATCCATTGCCTCACCACTCGTTTTTTATGTAGTTTTCTTTGTATTTTCTTATTGTTAAGGGATATTAGGGAACAAGCCTAAAGCTCAACAAACTTTAGTTTGAGGGGAAAGTTAGAAATGATGCACATGATTAGCATGTGTGGCATTGGGATGTATAACTATCATGTTATTAATTTGTGGCGTGGGAACGTGTTGTTGTCATGTGGTTAAAATATGACATTAAACATTGGGCTCTTAGGAAATACTAGCAACTAGTCATCAATTATTGTTTCTTGAAAATATGCCATGTATTTATTTCCTAGCTGAGAGGTGCTGATAAGTGTCAATACTAAGCACCTAAGAATCCAAGCATTTTCAGCCACACAACTTTTCACTTCTCTTGTGTTCTCTTTTCTCTCTCAGCATCTCTTTCAACAAAAATGAAATGTAATTATGAAAGTATTGTTGATATATCATCTAATTAATATCATGAATCCTTAAAAACCATGCAATTCAAGCAAGTCTATGCCAGACGGAACAAGCAAAAAAGCACCGATAAAACATCAAGCTAACATCTTAGAGAATTCAAAATATTCCAAATCAACCTTGACCACGAAACAGATAGCCTCAGATAGAAGTTTTGATTAATTAGGATCAGCCAAACTGATCAGGATCTATACAACAAAGGTGCTTGGGTCAGCATATCAAGACTTGCCATATTTATTGACATATCCCTGCAAATAAAAGATATTTCTCTCAAATGCAATTCCATTGACAGATCATAATAACTTCTATAAAATTAATGTCAATGCAATTTCATTGACAAATCATAACTACTGCCACAGAAAAGGACACTTACATTGACCAGCTTTGCAATTTTCAGTCGACATGAAGAAACATATTGTTGAGCGGTATCTATGGTGGCCGGAATCTGGTGAGGCTCTAAGGTGCTAACAACCTTGTCAACTGATTTTTTAACTATCAAAATATGTTGATCCTTGCTGAGACGACCCTCATGCCAAGATGGTTTTAACAACTCTTTGACTAGATCAACAAGAGCTGCACGGAAAGTTCTTACTGCTTTTGTTTCTTTAAGCACACTACCATCCGTCTGAAAGTCAACCTCCATATCATTAATTTTCTTATCCCTATCTACTCTCTTCTTGTGCCCTGAGCCTTCACCATGATGTCTAGCATCATGCTCGGTCCTTTCTCTGTCGGCTTTTGTAACATCTTTCACACCAATGGTATGTTGTCCAATGCCCATTTTACCATTGGGGTAGTTTACACGAGTTCCTGATGTTATCTCCATTTCAGTTGCAAGACACTCTTTTTCACGAGGAACCAAACTTTTGTTTGGCTCATTTTCATAAGACCTATTATGAGAAGATACAGAACTCTTCTCGTCATTACAATCAGACATACGTTTCCCAACTGCAGCAGAATCGCCATATTTCTGCAACTTTGATGATGCCTGGATAGATGATCCACGGATTAAAAGGGAAGCTTTCAAAGACCCATCTCCTATATTTGGTATCTCTATGCTATCACGAAGAGGGTCATACAGATTTCCAGGGGATGATACATTCATAGAAGTAATAATAAGAGATGGTCGAAATGGTACAGAAGGTTCCCAATCATAAGAACATATTTTTGATATAACAGCACTGGAGTGTGTTGGAACCCTAGATGAACTAACTAGAGGAACATCCTCCCGTTCTGAGCCAGAGAAGGTGGACCTAGGCGCATGATATTCTTTGTCATTGTTCAAAAGCTTTTGAGAATCAAAAGTGTTTCCACCTAAAGATGAACTAGAAGGCAATGAACCTCCTGGTTGGGCTAAAATCCTGTGGGATAATGACATACTTGTAGCTGGAATTTTAGTATATCCGTTGTATATATGTTGGTTTCGAACGGTACCCATTCCCTCTGCACAGTTTGAATAGGAAGAAAGATTTGTGCTGAAATAATTGCTTGATGCATTATATGCAAATCTACTCTCTGGAAACAAGCTCTCCCTCAACTGAAACTTATGTGTTTCTTGAGAAGGATGCCAACTTGCACTTTCTTCTTGCTCATTCTGCATACTCATTTTCAAAGGAAAATCAGAAGAATGCAAAGATGTGCTTTCTAGTGAAGCAGTAAATGGAATTGGAGTACTAACCATTCTTGATCTCTGAACATTGTCCCTAATACCTGCTACAAGACAATATTTTTATTAGAAAAGTGTTTACAATGCAGATTCCTGAACAACTTGACTATACAAGTAATATCATGTACCTTCTTCCAATTCTAATTCTCTCTTCTGATTTGCATTAACCAAATCTCCTTCAGCCTCCTTGTCAGTATTCTTCACAGAACCTTTTATATGAAGAAAGCTACAAGAATTACCTCTAATGCACCATCCTTTAGCAAAAAAGTCACATATAAGTTTTTGACGTTTGTTCCCATCCTTCATCTCAGCTTTGGGAGACGGACTTCTAGTCCTCCTATCAGAAGCAGTTATTCAGTAAAAAACAGATGGTAAAAATTAAGCATGAACCAATTTAATCACACTGTTAAAGTGCAAGAAGATACTTCAGAAAGTGGCAGCATGTTGTATAACTTAAACTTCAGTCACATTATAAGAAGATAAGAATAAATAAAAGAACCGACTGAGCCTCAGTAACCAGACCTTGATGTCATTTGTTTCACATCATCCTTTGACTCCAACTCCAACGACACGATTTTTTTCAAGGGATTCTGACCACCATCAGTACCGTCAACAACACAATCTCTCTGTGGGAGGCCAATAGCCACATCTTTTCCAGTATCACTACATGATTTGGTGGCCCCAGAATCAAAATCCATAACACCACCTAAATAAGCTTTGCTATTGTAACTTGGTCCACTGCATCCTTCAAAGGTTTTACTCTGTAGAAGGGTTCCAGCATTTTCAACATCAACCTCTAAAACTTGACTTTTGCCATCTTCAGCAGAAGTCAGTGATTTTGGATGACTTGAAATTTCATGTTTTGGATGAATGTCTTCCTTTTTCAATGTTAGTGTCTCACATGAAGGAACAGAAGCTTTGAGCACGGCATGATTCTCTTCCTTGGAATGCAAACTAGATGAAGGCATTACTGCAGGGTTTTCTGCCACAGCAGAAACTGCCCTCAAGTTCTCCTCTTGCCCCTCAGACTCCATATGTTGGCTTGAGTCTACAACTGAAAAAAAAAAAAAAAAAAAACTAAATCAGATAGATATATATAAATAAAACATTGAATCTTCTTCCCTAAACTAAACCATTTCATAAAGACAAAAGACGAAATTGTATTACCTACCACAATACACATTATGAAAGATTGGACTACCGTAAAAAATACTAGTCAAAGAGCAATGCCATTGGTTTGTATATTTGGAATAGGAACTCCTTTAGCTATGAGCAAAACACCAAAGAGAAGCCAAAAACAAAATCATGCGTGAGAACAAATTAGTGGCAAAGATGCATCCTCACAAATTCAAGCATTCCACTCCAAGGTGCACCAAACAATTGCATGCATGGCACTGCACATCTCCATATCATTGTTCTAACATGCATCTATTCACCATGACTAGACATTCATACAAGTGAACCAATTTGACATATGAAAATGTTTAATGGTGCGAAAGTATTTTGTATGAAACTACTTACGAAAGATTTCGGCCAATGATTTTGCAAAATGGTCGTGTCTATATGATAAAACTGAAACCAGTGTCATGTACTGTTATTATTGCCACATCATCCGCCAGTTTCGTACATCAAACTTCTGTACTGAATAGCAACATTCTTAACATAATTATGTCATTTTTTATATTACCATATATTTATAGAATATTGCATCCAAAAAATATTATAGAATATACAAGTAACGTCCAAATACAGTTTGACTCCAACAGGATTTCAAAATCTCAAACCCTTCTTCTTACTGGCCAGGTTATCAAAATATGTTTTAAGCACCTAGAAGGCCCCTACTTCCCATAAGAGTTATAAGACTATATTAAAAGTACAACATGATGTTATTAAAAGGTCATACAGTACTCTTCCACTGTATTTCAGCTTGAGTTTCCATTTTCTCATACATTCCCGATCCAGAAACTTCTATACACATTTTTAAAAAAAACCGTAAGCTCCGCATGTTAAGTAATTAAACACCTACTATAGACAATGCTAGTCAAGCTCCCATTAAATTAGCTTAGCAGCAAAACCCATAAGGTTCAAAATTCTCAGTCCTCACTAGCATGTGCTTCCTCCCTAGCCCCAACCATTTCCTTTTTCTCTCCAACCCAAACGTAAATTTTCGTTACAACAAAATTGAACTGGCCCAATAGGGTCAGATTGGGAACGGTTGGGTTGGATTCGATCGGTCACTTAAATGCTGCAGTAACCACAGAATGCCAGTCGCCCAGTATTAACATGTGCCGCCTGGCTTTAATGGCCAAAACCGTCACATGAAACCTATGAAATATCCCCTCCCTCAGACTTCGGAGCACATGTTCAGTTAAGCCTAATCATCACGAAACTTGAGGTGCATCCAGCTAGGAATTTCCTCTCCTAAACCCTCTTCCCCCCACCCCAAAATCTAAGCAGTAACGTAAATCACAGAAAAGCAAGTAGAGAGAGCAACATCAGCATGGTGATTGATATATATCATCACAGAGTCACATACAACAATGACAACAACAACTATGTGTGGTCGGCTACATGTATCAAAGGAGGCCATAGTTGGAGGGCTAATCAAACAACATGCAAGCCAACAACAGTGTATCGAAAGCCTAGCTACGAAAACTATATAGCAAAAATTCAGTGCTATAGTGGATATAATTATGAATGAAAATGATAATTAATTGGTGAATTGAGAAACCTTTGCGATCGTTATCGGAGTGGGGTGGAGAATCCGCCACATTGTCCTCCTCCTTCTCTACTTCTTCTTCCTCTTCCTCTACCTCCTCTTCCACCTCCTCTTCTTCTTCCTCTACCTCTTCTTCTTCTTCTTCCTCTTCTTCTACCTCTTCTTCTTCTTCTACCTCTTCAACTTCTTCTTCTTCTTCTTCTACTTCTTCTTCTTCTTCTTCTTCTTCTTCTTCTTCTTCTTCTTGAGGTTCTTCTTCCTCCTCATCCTCTTCTTCTTGAGGTTCTTCTTCTTCATCATCTTCAGAGGCATTGGCGTCAACGTCGGAGTCAGAGACTTCAAGGGATGGATCGGAGTTATCGTCATCGGAGACGGGCGAATGAGAGCGAGACATTGGTGGTCTCGCGGCAGGGTGGAAGTGGTGAGGGCACGAAATCGCAAATCCCAAATTGCAAGCTTTTTTTTTGTAAACTTTTTTTAACGCATAATACCCGAGTTTGTGTGAGTCAAGCAGACAACATAAATTAACTCAAAGGGGAAGGGAAGGGAAGGGAAGGGAAGAGAAGAGAAGGGCACACGAGTCCCCAAACAAACACCAAATACTCATTGATGCGATTGGGATGCACATCTGACGTGTACATCTGAGTCCTAGTTGGACACGTACAGTGTAGGAAAACACCCCCCTCCTTACACCTCTCAGCCCATTAATCCTGCTTCTATTATTTTTGCCGTAGCCCACAGCCCATTTGTGCCTGCAAGTTACGAGCTAGCTTTGGGCCCTCTACTTACTACTGCTTCACCAATTCTCTCACAACTTTCTTCTATTCTTGTATGCCTCGTTGGTTTTCTAGCATTTTTGGTTTGGTTTACCATTTCAAGATTTCAAAATTATGGTTTGAGTAAAAAAAGCTTTTCTGATGATAATTTTCCTTTTATCTAGCCTACAGGTGTACTCTCGCTGGAGGCAATTATTTTCGAACTTCGCTTTAACTGTCAAAATGTGTCCGATACAATTGATAAGGTGAAGGATGTTTGGTGTGAGGGCTCTCCATAATTGCAGGATCTTTACTCTTATGCCTCTTGGTCTCAAAACTTGCACTTTGGGCTTGTTTATTTGGTTGCATCGTGACTTAATTGATTGTTTGACTTGGCTTGATTTAATTGATCTCCTCGTGACGTTCTTGTAGTTTGGCAACCACATGGATTGGTTAGACAATTTCTCTAAATTCCCGAGCTCTCTACTTCTTCGCACAACCTACGATGTTGTCCTTAGTAATAATATTATACCTATTTCTTTTATTTTCCACAACATCCGTACATAGATGGATCAAAGTTCTATTGGTAATTCGGGCCCTGTTAACTTTCGTGGTTTGTTATGTGGTGATGAAGGTTATTGGATTTGTGGTTTCATTGGTGACAACAACTTAATGATTGAACTAAAGGGTTACAAGTTGATTGAGAAAAAGGCTTTTGGAATGTTATTTGTGAGTTTGGTTCATTGGAAGTAATTCATTTAATTTTTTTCTCATTCGATAGGTTTCATGTTGCTCACGTCTTCCTGCGAATTACTTACGATTAGATAAATTAGAATTTGAGATTCAATTTTATTCACGAGAAATGATGAATTAGTCATTTTTAATGTTCCTCTTTTGCATATCCAACATTTTCGTAAAAATGATTTTATATGCATTAGTAGCCACTTTTAATTTTAGGACTCCTTTTCGGTGAAAAAAAATTATTAACAAATATCTTAGAAAAAATTGCACATGCTTCTAATGACAATAAATATATCATTTATTCCAAATCTTTTACTTTACTCCTAAACCTTAATAAAAATGCGAAATGTCCAAATCCTGAAGGAGATTGAAATTCCTTTGTTATTTTGACCCCATCCCCATGCGCTGCGTACGCTGGTGACGCTTGCGAACTACACTAATCTTTCCCCGAAGTCAAAAAATTCAACCAACTCAGCCGTCGACCATTCTCCACCGTCGGATCAAAATATAACATCACATCACGTAATAAAATCCTATGTGCCACTCATCAAGGCAAATCACGTAATTTCAGCTCAGCAGCATAGTAAAATTTGGTGTTATCCCGTGAACCCGTTAATGGCGTTATTCCCTCCTCTCTCTCCTCACGTTGCTTTTGTCGTGTCGCATTCAAAAAAATAAAAAATAAAAGCACAATCCACCTCCTACCAAGAAGAATAAAACACCTTGGAACTAGCAATAATGATAAATTTAACTGCCAAAGCCTTATTTTACATTTTTTTTTTCTGAGAACAGAAAAGTGAGGCTCCACAAGCCCATGGCCCATGGCACACCCCACTCCCCCAAATCTTACATCACAGCTGTAAAAATGTGGACCTACCCCAATAATATCCACATCAATATGCCATCGTCAACATTAATATCATACATTTTTTATGATCAATAATGAGGTGTTGACGATGTTGGTGCGGTACTGCACCGTCGGATTGAGACTGCATCAGATGTGATAAGGCTGAGCAGCAGGGTGACAACTGTTCCCTGCAGCTTCATTCACGAGTCAACCAAACGAAGAAGATTAGTGTGTAGTGTGAATTTATTATTTCCCCCAACTGTGCGTGTAGTAAGTAAAGTGTAATTGCTGCAAAGTGCAGACTCTCTCTCTCTAGAAATAGAAAAGAAAATGATGTGAGAGAGAGAAGGAAAAGAAGAAGAAAGGTTCAAAGTTCAAACGCCACAATGCTTCGATTCCTTCTGCTTTGGATGCTCATCCTGTGCTGCGCTTTCACTGTTCGTGCAGCTAAACGAGGTGAGCTGCGCTGCTAATCTCTACATTGAAGTGGGAAAACCACTGATGCGTTAGGATTTTTTCGTAGTTCTGGATTTGTTTGAATTTTCACTTCGTTTTTGCTTCGAATTGAGATGCCGAGGAACGACGCGTATGCGTTTTTGGGCGTAGAATTAATGTTTGAATCTGAGCAACGAGTCCATGGGATTCCATCTTGCGCCTGAGAAATTGCTGTGGAATGTAGAAAAGGCAAATTAATGCAACTTGTATTCACATTTTCCCCCCTTTTTTGGGATTTTATTCGGAAAAATATGAGAAGAAAAGGAAATTTCGTTGACAAAACAAATTAATACTATTTTTAGCTTATAGTGAACGGTTAGTCAAGTTTGGATGGTTCATGGTAGATATTTCTTCGTAGTTGTATACTTTGTTCTTATGAATGTTAAAAGTAGCCAGCTTGTCTGCAGCAAATTTAGTTTAACCTCATTTTTTTAGCACCATTCTGAATAAGAATAGGTACCGAATTGAAATTTCTTGCCTTAACTCTATGCTAGTCACCATGGTTCATGAAGCTTGCTTTACTGCTTATATATTGCGCGAACTGTTGCATTTTATTAAGCAACATTTAAGGGGTGTGATCAGATTATGCTCCCGCTTTGTGAGTGTAATATACTAACAATCTATAGATGCATGTTGAGATTCATGTACAGCAAGAGGCAATTGCTAAATGGTTGTTGATTTTTTTTTTTTGGGTGAATCTTAGTGTCGATGAAAGCAGCATGGTTGCTTGCACATTCCAGAGGATTAGGATTTTTACAATTTGGTGTGAATATTTTTCATATGGTTTTTCCTTTTTGACTTGGTTCAAGTTTCTGAAACTTTATATTCATTGCAGGGCCATTTGCTATGCGCATAAGCTGCGGGGCTCGCAAAAATGTTGACACAAAACCAACCACTACCCTTTGGCATAAAGACTTTGGATATACAGGAGGCATACCGACTAATGCATCTACATCAAGTTACATTACCCCTCCCCTCAAAACTCTTCGCTATTTCCCTTTGTCTGAAGGTCCTTCAAATTGTTACAACATTAATGGAGTACCAAAGGGGCACTACTCAGTGAGGATATTTTTTGGGCTCGTTGCACAGCCCAGAGCTACCAATGAACCTCTATTTGACATCTCTATTCAAGGAACTCAAATATATTCTTTGAAATCAGGTTGGACCAGTCAGGATGATCAAGCATTTACTGAAGCCCAAGTGTTTCTTACAGATCGTTCTGTCTCAATCTGTTTCCATAGCACAGGTCATGGAGATCCGGCTATCCTTTCAATTGAGATTCTTCAAATTGATGATAAAGCTTATTATTTTGGATCAGAGTGGAATCAAGGGATAATGCTTAGAACAGTTAAAAGACTGAGTTGTGGTTTTGGGCAATCAAAATTTGGCATAGATTATGGTGCGGATCCACGGGGAGGGGACAGATTTTGGCAACACATTAAAACTTTTGGTCAGGATTCTGATCGACCTAGATCCGTTGAAACTAGAATCAAACAAGCTTCACATCCCCCAAACTTCTATCCAGAAACACTTTATCGATCAGCGCTTGTTAGTAGCAGTAGCCAACCTGATTTAACATATACATTGGATGTGGATTCCAACAAAAACTATTCCATTTGGTTACATTTTGCAGAGATTGATAACTCAGTTACTGGCATAGGTCAAAGGGTCTTTGACATTATGATAAATGGTGATGTTGCTTTTCAAGATGTTGACATTGTGAAAATGAGCGGTGACCGGTATACTGCCCTTGTACTGAATAGAACTGTTACTGTTAATGGGAGGATTCTGGCAATAACTTTGAGCCCGAAAAAAGATGGTAGTCTTGCCATAATCAATGCCATTGAGATATTTGAGGTTATAACGGTTGAGTCAAAAACTTTATTAGATGAAGGTACATTTACTGACCCTGTTTATTGTAATGTTTTTCATAGTTAATGTTCATCCTAATCATGTGTCACATTTATTATATGATCAAATAAAATGTGGGTTGAATTTTTAGTGGACTCGAATGATTTTGTAATACCCATGATATACATGCAATCAGGATCTGTGTTAGGTCTTTGTGAATTGAGCTATAACATAATATGCACATTGTTAAGAGCTGTACTAGTCACACAGAATTATACAGTTTCTGGCTTCTTTTTTTTATACTTATTAATTCATGTACCTAAAGCCACTCCATTATTTGTGTTTATGGTTCATTAAGAGTACAGCATGGAATGGGTTTTGACCCTATTATGTGATGGTGCTTGCTACTTTTAGATGTATTATCATGCTTCTTAGGTCTCTTTGTCTCTTCACAGTTCTCCTACATTGATTGTGGCTGTTATTCTTTAATTGTCTCCCTGTCGGAGACGATATTCAAGCTTAGTATTGATTGGTTTCTTTATGATATTGTGCCATTTACTTTTTTTTTCCCACTGATTTCCTGTACTATTAATGATGATGAATTTGGTTTCTGGCAATTCAAATGCATTTAAAATTTTGCTAGTTGATCATTGTTCGGTTACTCTAGTTAGGGCTTTACAAACTTTGAAGAAGGCTTTGGGGCTACCTCCAAGGTTTGGGTGGAATGGTGATCCATGTGTTCCTCAGCAACATCCATGGACTGGAGCAGATTGCCAATTAGACAAAAATAGCAGCAAATGGGTCATTGATGGACTGTAATTTCTTATTACCCTTATTATTTGATTTTTGTTGTACATTTGGTTGTGTGGTAGCATTTAATACCATTTTTTGTCTTATTAGTTCTTTACCTGCTTTTCCTTTCTCAATCTTTTCTTTCTTGTTGTACCAAAACTAAGAATCAATACTTTGTATTCAGTGTCAGAGCTTCTAAATTAACAAATTAGAAGACTTTGGCTTGTTTCTGCACACAAAGAAAGCTCACATTCAAACAAATATATTTTGTTTTCCAGGCATGTTGTCTTCAATCATTTAGCAAGCTTAAATTTTGCTTTGCTTTGTGAAATCAACCTTTTTATGTTCCTTTTCTGAATGGCCTGTATATTGACCCTGTGTTTCTTAAATTATTTTTTGCCCTGATTGCACTAATATATTTTGTTTTACTGGCATGTTGTCTTCCATCATTTGGCAAGCTTAAGTTTTGCTTTGCTTTGTGAAATCAACCTTTTTATGTTCCTTTTCTGAATGGCCCATATATTGACCCTAAACCCAAAACCCTAAACCATATATTGACCCTCCATTTCTTAAATTATTTTTGGCCCTGATTGCACTGAAAATAATTTTAGAACTCCACCCTGCTGCCTGCACTTAGCAAAGAAGTTGGTACCACTAGGGTACAAAGCCATTGTGTTACATTGAAAGCTGTATTGAGTATTTAACCTCTCTATTTGTTACATGGTGCTGCTTCTGTTGATGAACAGTGGTCTTGACAATCAAGGTCTGAAGGGTTTCTTGCCGGATGACATATCCAGACTACACAATCTACAAACCCTGTAAGTTCTAAATAGTCTCTTTTGTATTTCAAGCAAAGATATTGTGCGCCTTCATATTTATGTCAATGCATGGATGTAGAAATTATGCATGATGTATTTGGTGATAATTAAATAACAAATGAGAAGTACTGATATTTGTATATTTTGTCTGATCTTTTATATTTTTCCTTTTCTTAACTCGCTATTCCCTAAAATTTAGAAACAAGCTAAAGAGAAAAAATGTTCATATGTCATTCCTTATGCTTATTTTACTTGCATGTACATCACAGAAACTTGAGTGGAAACAGCATTCGTGGAGCTATACCATCCTCGCTTGGAACAATAACTAGCATGCAAGTGCTGTAAGTGACTTATTTTTCTTTTTGTTAGTTCACATAACTGATTTATTTAGTTGTTTTTATTTTCTAGTGCATAAAATACATGGTACAATGCCAATATGTTTTTCTTTCTCAGCACAGTGAGATTGCAATTTGGTGCCAGCTCCAGTTCATGTGAATTAAGCCTTAGTTCTAGATGAATAAGAATGTATAAAATCTATTTAAAATTTTGAGGCAAGCAAGGTCCGGGGAACAAGATATGGCCAGCATGAAATATGAACTTGTATAAGTATTTTTTCTCCTAAGACTTATTTTTTTCCCCTTATTCTTCATATTAATCTTCATATTTCCTGCAACTCTTGGGTGATTTGTTACTTGGATTGATGCTGATGGATTCTTTCAAACCAATTATATTAAGACCTAAAAATAAAGAACAAAAAGAAAGTAATAAAGGAAATTGTTCCACTGTATGTAATATGTTTGTGAAGTGGATTTTTTCATTGAATAGATAGCAGTATCGTGAATGATCCTTTTCACAAAATTACCCTTATTTGTAAAAGTTAACCAATGGGTAATTTAATTAAAAAAATTACATAGAAAAGGAGTCAGATATTTAGATATATGGTTAATGTTTGGGGTTGACATTTTAGTACTAAATAATGACGGGTTGATTAAGGTGTAAAATTTGGAAATGCTATTTGTACCTCAGTGACTGACATAGATGATTCATGTTCTTTGTGCTTTCTATTTAAACCTCTTGAAAGTATGTTTGAATGTTTGATTATGATGGGGATCACTGACCAGGTATTATCAAGGGATCAGGCCTCTGATTAATGAGCCTTGGTAGTTAGGAAATAGAATTAGTGCCTGTTTGTTTCAGCTTTTGGAAAAATTGATTTTTTTTTAATTGAGCTGAAAAAGCTAAAAACTGATTACTTAAAAAATTTATCCACATGTACGAGATCTGATTTTCTTAGTTAAAGTGATTTTTTTTGGGTTTGCTAAATGAGCTGAAACAAACACACTTAGTAAGCAAAATGTAAATAAGCGGGTATTAGGGAAGCAGAGGGCATCAATTGAGTAGGCAGGAACTATAGAATTAGGGAGAGCTAGAAGATCCCTTGAATATTCCTATCCTATTGTATGTCATTAGTTGTGTTGGCAGGAACTTTAGAATTAGGGAGAGCAAGATCCGTTGAATATCCCTATCCTATCCTATTGTATTTGCATTAGCATCTACATATTTTATTTCATCTCTTGCCATTATTCTGGTCCAGTTGTATCAGATTACTGAAAGATGGAATCTTTGGTTTGGCTATCATGGTGATATCTTTTCTGAATGCCTTGTACTCCTGCAGTGACTTGTCCTATAACTTGTTCAATGGCTCAATTCCAGAAAGCCTTGGACAGATGACATCATTACAGAGGCTGTAAGTTTCTCTAGTTCTTAAAAAACCCATAATACACACAAGAAGCAAGAAGTCTATTGAAATGTGTGCATGCAGGAACCTTAATGGCAACTTCTTGTCTGGAAGGGTCCCAGCAACTCTTGGAGGAAGACTTCTGCACAGAGCTAGCTTCAAGTATGTTGTTATCAATGATTGACTATAGAATGAACTTTACGTTCATTTACTGATTTACATGCTATTTGTCCACTTTCGTTGTGATTAAAGTTGCTAAATCTATTTGCGGGTGCCTGCAGTTTTACTGATAATGCGGGTCTGTGTGGTATACCGGGATTACCTACATGCGGACCTCATCTTTCTACTGGTGGTAAAATTGGTATTGGGATAGGTGCTACTTTTGCATTTCTACTTCTTGCTACCTGTTCAGTGTGCTGGTGGAAAAGGCGGCAGAATATCCTTCGAACTCAGCAAATTGCAGGTAAGGATCTTCCTCATTTGTCTGATACAGTTGTCTTAATACGCTGTGAATGTTAATAGGTTGCGCTTAGACTAGTTGTGCTGCGCTTGTAATTAATTGACTTGTATTATTTAATTTTAATAATACAAATAACTGTACAAGGCCAGCCGTTTATGTATGGATCGTAAAGAATAATTTGTAATATATTGCCTTCTTTTTTTTGTCTCACATCCTCAATTTTCACCTTTCTCTCTTTGTAATCAACAGAAGACATTATTATATGTCTACTCCGTGATATTGATTTGAGTAAATTTAGCAACTCATGGTATTATGTACATATTTGGGTGCAACTTTCTTATTGATGTATTTTTACTTGGAAATCACCATGGATTTGAAAAGGTCTAGTTTCACCTGCGGTCTGAAAATTTGTAACTCCAAACCTGCGTAAAATTAGGGAGAATGGTGAAACTCCCATAGTTAACCTTGCTAAGCATAAAGAAAGTACACTTATCTTTAATATTAATACTGGTGATTTTCTTTTGTAGCAAGGGCAGCTCCATATGCAAAAGCAAGGACCCAGTTCTCACGTGATATCCAGATGACAAGGCATAACAATTATGGCAATGCTCACAATGCTTCCGAGAATGGGCCTATCTTGCTCTCATCATCATAGCATCCCATTGTTCTGGTATATCTTTTGAAGTCTGTCCTAGCATTCTTCTGCTTCTAGCCTTCAATCTCCTTGCTCTTTTTTATTTTCCTGCTCTAATAGAAGAATCTACCTCTTATTTATGCAGGATGAATTCCAGAGTATTCTCATATTGTGATGGTTTCCCCAGAGTTCCATTGAATCATTTCTTACAAGCTGAGAACTCCCCTAATTTGTAAATCAGAATTTTTTTTTGTACATTACCATGTTTAACCCCCCGCCGCCCTCCTATTTTTGTCAGAAAGTCTATATTGATTTTTTATCTTCTATCTTTTAATAGAGGATTTGTAACACGTAGTTCAATTGGAAATAGATAGCACAATGTTCTATAGAAGTACAAATAATTGAGGTTCAATTCACATAGTATATACCAAACTATGTCCCGTTTTTATATTTCAATGTGTGGATCTATGAAGTACAGATCTGAAATCAAACCGCAGGCCTTATCTAAGTCCAACCTCTAAATCAACATCCAATTACAGTCGCTTCAAGCTACACTGCACATGAAGCTTTAAAATATTTTCAATTTTTTTCTTTGATGTTTTTTTGTGAGTTGTGGATTCATGAGTGAGTCTTACGTGTACTGTTATAAATAGAAGCTAGGACACTTAATTTGGGCGAACAAATGGGAACCATTACCGCTGCTGGTTCAACAGATCACTTGGGTGGGTCAGTCTCAGCAGCTTAGCTTGCAGTGTGTTTGCTTATAATTATAGGTGGGACTACTAACAGAAATATATTTCGAAAGAGAAGTTACACTAAATTTCTGAAAATGCCAACTCATTCTGTAAAAAAAGAGTAAAAAATTTTAATTAGAGGTGAGAATATAAAAAGTTCTAACCTTATAAACAATAAATAGTACATTTTCATGCCAAAAAGTAGTGTATATTTTTTCCTGAGTAAATAGATAATTTAGCTCATGGAGATTATTATCCCCTGATTCCCTCCCAACACCAAAGTCCCATCACCTATGCACAGATGCAGTCAAGTCTACTGTATAGTTAGACACAACGAAGTAAACAGTATCCAAACACCCAACACAGCAAACAAAAAGGGAATCAAATAAAAAGTTGCCGTCCTGCCACACACCATACCATACAAAGTGACACCAAAAAAATACAAATAGATAAAAATAATAATAATAATAATAATAATAAAAAAGTAATAATCTTAAGAGACGTGACCTCGTGCAGGGAGGGGGAGAGAATCAACAAAGATGGCCCAAAACGAAAGTGATGATTCTTAAAACTAATAAATCCAACAACAAAGCTTAGTGTTATTCTTACTTCTTGTACATTGAGAAGTCAAGGTTCAACTCTTATTTCTTTCTTCTAACTCATAGCTTAAATGGGAAAAAAAAATAGAAAAGGCTAAGTAGGGATTCACGTGATCATAATTACATCCTTATGTGTAGGCACATACACTGTGGGCTGTGGGCGTCTGCTCCTCCTGCATCCTGCAGTCACTCTGAAAATCTGAATTCCCCCCACCACCACACCACACCACACCACACCACCCAC
>QANU01076928.1:387784-539024 GCA_003254905.1 Nissolia schottii | reverse complement strand
CCCCCACCTCTCCTCTGCTCCCTTCCCCTCCAATCAAGTTCTCACACCTCATCCACTGTACCCTCTTTTTCCCTTTTCCTCATGTCAAACTCAAATTCCCATAAAACCTTTCTTTATTACACCCCCAATTATATCCCCATTAGCCTTCTCCCCCCCTCCAATCCCCAAACACATCACATATTAATTAAACCAGAATTAAATTTTTATTTTTTATTTTTTATTTTTTCTTTTAAAATGTCAGGCGCCGCGCTCAGCCAACTCCGTACAAGATCAGTAGTAGGGCTGACGTCACTCCCGGCGCCCCCTCCCCCCACTCACACGTCTCATCACCCGGCGGCTCTCCCACTGGGTCCCACCCCCATTTTTATCGTCACCCCCCATCACATCTGACCCGTCCGTTTCCCCTGATCAAGATCAACGGCTCGCAGTAAAAGCAACCGTTTTATCCAAAAACTCGTGTATATATAAAACCAAAAGGCGAGGTAGCAGCAAAGTGAGAGAGGGCAGTCGCGCCGGCCAGCCGACGATTACGGGAGGCATATGTGGGTCCCTCCACTCTCATCACAACCACACTCTTCCTTCGCTCCTTCTTCTTCAGCTTTGTTTTATTGACAGTTTTTGCTACCATGGCATCTTCGTCTTCTCCGGGTTCTCGCGAGGGACACTACAGAGGGGTTAGGAAGAGACCCTGGGGACGCTATGCAGCTGAGATTCGCGATCCATGGAAGAAGACACGTGTCTGGCTGGGAACGTTTGATACTCCCGAGGAGGCCGCCCTCGCGTACGACGGCGCCGCCCGTTCTCTCCGTGGAGCCAAGGCCAAGACCAACTTCCCTCCGGCGCCGATGGCCGCCGGATCCGGACTCTGCCTCGACCTCAACGTTCCTTCCTCCGATCACCGCTGGCCGGTAGTCCCCTCCCGCGCCGGCGGAGGAAGCTTCGTCTTCGGCGAGTTCCTCCACACTGGCGTTCTGAAGGACATCAACCGCGTCGATCCGCCTCACGTGGTGCCGGCGCCGCCAGCGCCGGCGTTTTCTCACCTCAGGCGCGGCGAGGTCACCGTGGCTGTTCCCGGAGGAGGTGGACCGGTGACGGCGGAAGGCGCTTCGACGGCGTCGTTCCTAGGGCTGATTCGGCGCGGGATCCCAATCGATTTGAACGAACCCCCGCCGTTGTGGCTTTAAACGGTGAATGAGAGTCATAGAGAAAGTGTAACTGAGTTCACGTTTTGTAGGCTTTAAACGGCGTCGTGTAATTCTCCCTCGTATCTAATCTGCCTTTATTTTTTTCTTTCCACTCATAATCATGCTTTGTGCTTTTAATTAGCGTAGCTCGTTATCGTAGAGGGAGTAGTAGAGTAGTAGTACTTGGTATGTCTGTTTTTATCTAACATTTAAATGAATGAAAAACTTATATATTGTATATACCTTTTTATGTTTCTTCTTATTAATGTGCTTTACAAGTTTTGTTCTACTTTAGCTAGGGTGGTAGTTAGATTATGTTGGTGGTGGATGAAAGTGATTTCTGATTTTGTTAAGCTGTGCTTTGGCTACTTCAATTACTGGACCCGTAGTAGTAGTAGTAGTAATAATAATAATAATAATAGTAATAATAATGATGATGATGATAGTTTGAATTAATGTAATGGATTTGTGTTTAGCTTCACTAGTAGTAGTTGTAATGGTTGGTACTTTAGGAATGTTGGGCGTCGTGGGAAACACCCGGTGAGCGATTCAGAGCCGTTGGATGAAGAAAAGCCATGAGCTGAAGGCGGTGTTTGGCACGCGCGGATTGAGGGGAGGTTGTGGGGATGGTTGGGAGGAGCGGGAACTGGGAAGCGGGCGTGTGGGTGGTGGGTATCCCTGCATAATGGCATCCGCTTTTCTAGTCAGAGATCTGCTTCCTTATCATTTTATCAGACTATGATTTTCCCCCACATTAAAACCCAATCGCTGTCCGAAGCGCGTGTATATTTCTTCCTTACTTTTTTTCCTATTCGAAAGATGAAGCGAGTTAGTAAGCAAGTTTACTTTATGCAACTATCGTGTCATGTGTTCAACTAACACAGGTTGCACATATTTACAAGTCTTTAAATAAAAAAATTATAATTAATTGTGTTTAAGTAAGTTATATTTGAATGTATTTTGAGTTGTATTTGTATATATTTGAGTAAATAATATTTTAAATATTACATAATTTATAATAATATAAATTTTGAAAAATTAATAAGTATTGGTACATAAAAAAATATCTTAAATGTTTCATATATTTTAAAAGAAATTTAAGATGTTTTAAAAATTAGTAGATTGATAAGTATTATAATATTATTATAAATATTTAATTGTATATTTATATATCTTGTGTTTGTGTCTTATAAATTTTTTTTAATTGCTGTGTTGACATGTTGTGGTTTGTGTTACTTTTTAAATTAACACTAATAACATCGTAGTAATTATATTAAATTTATTACTGGATGCATGTTTTACTTGAAGAATACATTTATAGTATGGATGATTATGTAAAATGACATCCTTCACGTTAAATATCAAAAGTGAATGAGTGATTATCTCAATGTAAAATTCATAAAGTAAATAGGTTCTATTTTTTATTTATGAATTTAATGAGATTTTTTATTTTATTTTTTAAAGGGAATGAATCTCACTTTATTTATTATCAAAACACTCATTTAATAACCACTAAAATAGATAAATAAATATTATATAACAGATAAATAAACGTTGATACTAAACATTTTTCATATTTATACACGTGTGAGTTTAATATTATTATAGAAGAGATAAATAAATATTATTGTCAAATATTTTTATGTGTTCATGTATACATGTATTTAATATTATTTATTTTGTTGAATAACTATATTTTTATAGTGTACAAATAACATTTTATATAATGTAATCTTCTCCTATTATGGGGATCTATAACTCTTTCTAGCTCCCATGGGTTATGTTTTTCTATCTCAATTTTTTTTGGCGGTTTTTATTGATACTTTTGCTTTGTCAGTTTGTAATTTTCGGTAGCTTTACGGTCAATTTTCTAGTATAATTTGCTTTTCTTATTAAGCAAAAAATTTATTGATTAAAAATAAAGATGTGCTTGTTGTATATACAAGTTTTTTTTTTATCGGTAGTGTCACTGAGTCTCGTGTGAAATATGTTACCCTGATCTATTTACACAATTTGTCTTGAAATTCTAAATAGGTGCGCAAGCATTTTAGATTATTCCATACGCGAAGTCGTTTGGCTAGCACCATGTCAGGTTGCTGTGGATGAAGATAATTTTGTTGGTCTAACCAAGAATGGTCATTCCGAATCAAATAATTACTAGGAATTTCGGCTTGGTATTATTTATAGATTATATGGCCATCAAGACACGTGATTAGCATTGCCAAGCTAACATTATTACTCTACTTATTCAGTCAAAAATAGCCCAACAAGAAGAAAGTAATTGGTGCTAATTAGGAGCTGAAATGGTGAAGACGACATTTTTGGGTACCCGACGCGCGTGCACGTTCTCCATAAAACTCTCTGCCGGCTTTTATTAAGTTGCTTTTCTCTCGATGCCGTGGCTCATTTTTGTGCAATTTCAAATTAGCCGACATTTTTGTTTGTTCTCTATTTTATGTACATGTTTATTTAAAAAAAAAAAGTTCTTTGCACACTTAATAGAGTATAAAACTTTTCTTAGATATATTATGAAGTTCACATTTTCATGTGATTATAAATTTTATGATGTGTGAGAGGAATACTCAAGCTCATTGGCTGAGTCTAAATGTTTGTTTGATTTTCTGTTTTAATTTTCACAATGAATTTTAAAATGTTAAGAGTGATTATTTTTCACTTTTCTATCCAACCAAAATCAATTTAAGCATCCTCCCATCAAAATATCTAAACATGCACTAAATGAATGATCTTGATCTTTAGTGTAGGTTAAGATAAGTTGCAAGGCAAATTTGATCCTTAAATTTAAATTGGTATCTACATTTGTCCTTAAAAAAATTCCAATTAATTCTTGAACATTTTAAAAATTACTGTCGTTAGTCTTTTTATTTGAAATGTTTAGAAATTAACAAAGGTAACGTTTTAAACGTTCACACTCCCCTCACAGCTCAAGACTAGATGACTGTATTGGCAACATGAAGTTGACAAGACTGAACATATTAAAAAATTAAATTAACCTAACTCAACTCTAAAAATTAATTTAAGAAGTGAAAATTATCTCACACATATAAACACTTATACTTAATATTTGTTGAAGTATTATTATGTACACCAATAAAAATATTTAAAAACCAACTTAGATATTAATCACCTTAACTTATAAATATGACTTTTTGTACCAAGTTTAACCAATCATTACGCCAAGTCTAACAAATTCAACTACAGTTTTTGTTACGTCATCAACACATCAATAGAAATTACTACGTGGTTTGCATTTGCATTTGCATTTATAAGGGGTCAAATTATGGATGCATAGCAGCAGCCTATAGATTTGACACGCAAGCAAATGGTAGAGGACTGCTGATGGTGAATGGAATTGATTGTTCCTTCAGGGTGAAAAAAGTAATACTACTGGGTTCTGACTTTACTTAAGGCTTTTACAAAGGAAATTGATAATTTAACCAATGGATTGCTCCAAGTGATAAGTGGCTTGGCAAGGTCTCGAGTTTGATATCTTGTGTACGCAGTTATTCCGCTGAGAGACTCACCTGCCATAGTCAGGTGTGCGATCCGGGTCGACCCGGATTAGTCAAGGCTTATGCTTGGATACCAAACAGACAACCTAAAAAAAAAGGAAAGTGATAATTTTTATATATAATAAAAAAAAAAAAACTAAAACTAGTTGAAACTATACCATTTTTTTTAGAAAGTGAGTGAATTACAGTTTTAATAAAAATGCATCCAATGCACCATTTTCGCTGTAAAAGTAATTAATTATTATTTAGAATTAATTATAACTCTAATCTAAACCAACCAAAGGAATAACTTTAATCTAAGCAACCTAGCGTTAGGAAGGTTAGAAGAGTGGATAATAGGTATCTGTGTCAAAACCATACTTGATTATACAAAGAATCAGATATTATATAAGTAAACATTGGCTAAACCTAATCGTGTTGTCCTAATCCTAGGTCTATTTTATTTAGATTAATTAATGTTTATAATTGTTTAGTTGAAATGTGTTAAGACCTTTATTCTCAAAAAAAAAAAAAAATTAATGGATGGAGGTGAAAATTTTATCAAAAATAAAATATAAAAATATCTAATTTTCTAGATGAATAAATTTAAAAGTTATTATCAAAATAAATTAATTTTTTATAAAGAGAGTTGCATTGATTTATTTTTAGAATAATTTTTAAATTGATTTATTTGGAGAATTAGAGATTTTCTGTGTTTTATTTTGAGAAATTTTTCGTATAAAGGTAATAGAATAATTTTACAAGTTCTAAAGCATGAACATATTTAAAAATAAAGTAGACAAGAGTGAACTATAAATTTATTGATCAAAGAAATTCAGATGTCATATAAAAAATTATTTCTCGCATATTTTCTTTTTACAATGTAAATCTTAGTTTTATATCTTAACAAAAAGACTTATATATTAGGACAAATTGTTCAAATTACTCTGAAAGTTTGATAAAATTGTAATACACCTCAAATTATGAGCAAATTTTACTATTCACCCTAATTTTTTTCTTTTTGCGACTAGTCACCAATTATTGGTAAAAAATTTATTTCCAATAATAAATTTTATTTCTTTTTTTATTTTATTCACTATTTCCTCTTAAATTTTCTGAAATGAAAAATGAGATTTTTACTATTTTCTATTTTCATTAATTTTTTCATAAACTGTTGAAGACAAAAAAAAATGTGAAATGAAAACATAGGCCTAATAAAACATGGGTGATAAAGGACAATAAAAAACTGGAATGAAATATAATTTTATATATAATTTAAGATGAAGTATAATTTTATTAAATATAAATATTGATTTATGTAATTTATCATATACATTATATAATAAAAATAATAATATAATCCTCTAAATTTAGAGTGTGGGTCGTAGAGGGTGATGGAGATGCAGCAATGTTATTATGAATTTTGCTATTAAGAATTTTACAATATACTTATTAAGAGTATAAATAATAATTTTGTATTATGAATTTTATTTAATAAATATTTTAAAAATATTTGTTAAGATAATATAAATAATAATTTTTTATAAAAATTAAAATTTATGTGCTTTTTATAATATTTAATACTCTAAAAAGTTAAATTATTTTTAGACTTCTTTTAACCATTGCGAGGATATTAATTAGGAAAACTCTATTATTGATGTTGTTGTTGTTGTGGCACGAACGTGAGGGGGACTTCAAAGGGGGGAAAGGGTCAGTTGTCAGGAAACTATAATGAGAGAGCACACAGTTGAGAGTAACAAAAAGACGCAACACTGCAAAAGTGTGTCACCACCCACACGCAACCACCCCTCCCTTACTAGCCCACAATAGTATAGTACAGTACTATATAGTATTTATTTATTTATTATTGTTTCGATAATACGACTTTAGTTAATGACTTAATATTTTAGTTGGTGTCTAAATTTTACATTTATATTTTAATTAGTCTCTTAATCTAAAAAAAAGTAGTAGGTTGACTTTTAAATTTTAGAAATGTTAAATTCATCAGTCTCTATATCATGTTATTAAAAAATTACTTAAAATAATATTATAAATATTTAAAGACTATTTAAAATAACAAATTTAACATTTATAGAGTTGATGATGGATTTGTCACAAAACCAATTAAAATAGTGACGTAAAGTCGATAAACCAAAAGAAAATATTAACCCTTAATTAATTAAATATTGAAAGCAAGCAAGGCAGTGATTGTGATGAAGGGGACGTCAGCAGCACAGAGTGNATTACCTCTTTTTTCTTTTCTCTCTCTTTCTCTATTCTGCCAACTGATTTGACCATTCTTCAATGAGGTCCCCGCCACCGTCTTTCTCTTCCCCTTGCCACTTTCATAATTTTTTCATTTCACTGGTCGCTGTGGCTCACCAAATATTCAAATTCAAGTGGTATTCTAAATATTTACTTATTTGACATTGTGCCAAAGTTATCCTTTTTTTATATATCTTTTATGACAACTAACAAAACTCATCATAATAATAATAATAATTATTATTATTATTATTAGTAGATGGTTGAATTTTTTAAATATTTAGTTAGTGACCATATTTGATGACATGCATAAAAAAGATTTTGTTGGTGAAGAAATATTTACTTCAATAATTTTATAGCCTCCAAAAGAAAATATAATCATGGTTAATGAGAAATTTTTGTATGTTTATGGAGTATATTTAATAAATACTGTATAAACATTATCATTTATTAATTTTAATTTATATTAACTAAAAATTTATTATTGATTTTGGGAAAAAAATTCGCCTAAATTATTTTCGCTAAATTTTATTTAATATTTTTAATTCAAATTTAAAATTTCACTAAACTTACTCTATTCTATCTCACTAAATCTTTCTTAATTTAAAATTAATATTTTCTTATTTTTAACATTTAAAATTACAAAATTAAAATGAAATAATTTATAAAAAAAATTCAACAAATTTAGTATAATTTATATGCATTACGCATGTACTAAACTAATAATATATATGATAAACAATAAATAATAATACTTAAAAAATACGCATTAAATATACTACATAAAACATAAAATTTCTCATAATCTTATATCATTTTCTGTTTTGCTTATGCAATGGATCATCTCCAATATAATATTCTATCATTAATTTAAATTATAAAATATAAAATTAATACATAACATAAATAATAAAAAATACTTTCTGCTTATTTGACATTCTTTAATATATAGTATTTATTTATTTTGTTAAAAATAAGGGGGCCGTGGCATGGAGATAATAGGTGGAGAGGGGCCCACAGGTTTGGGAAAACGTGGCGTGTTTCTGGTGAGAAGCCCCATCACCAGCGAATCTGTCGGCACCAGAGACGTCACGCTGCGCTCTCTCTCTCTCTCTCTCTCTCTCCTCTCTACCATGCATTACCCCCACACGCAAACTACACCACCACCTTCCCCCCTGTTTTCTTCCTATTACGCCCACAAAATTATAATATTATTGTATTCATAAAACAAAAACAAAAATAAAGTGCGCAGAAAGTTTTTTAAAATAATGGTTGTAATTGGTTTTTGAATTTTTTTTATTGATATTCAACTTAGTTTTTTAATAAAATAAAAATTATAATCAATTTTTAATATTTTTAAATTTATCTTCATTAATTCTGTAATATTTTAAACGAAAGAACTCTGACAATTGCAAAAAATATTCAGAAACAAATTAAAAGGTATTTAGAGATGAATTAAAAACTCTTTTTTATTAAGGGATCAATATTAATTCTAATAAAAAGTTTTAAGAATCAATTATTCTTCCCGCTTTATAAAATTACATATTAGAACAAAACACGAAAGCCAAGCGTTGGTCTTTGGTCGTGCTCCTTCTTTTCCCCCTTCTCTCTCTCTCGCGTCATAGTCGTTGTTGTTTGTAGCATTGTCGTTGTCGGTTTATTTCGCTGTTGTTTTGTCGTATGTGAGGTGTGTGAGTGGCGCCGTTTGCGTTCCATCATTACCCATTGACTGCGGCGGCGCACCGATGTCGTTTTGAACCTTTCATTGGTTCGGGGAGCATGTGTGAACGTCCACGCCTCCTTTTTTTCATCTTTTCATTTTTTATTCCAATTTTGCCTTTTTATTTTATTAGTTTATAAGGACTATTACATGGTCATTAAATTATATGCGGCATGTATTCATCCCTCCATGAATCATGGTTAGTGTATCTTTCATGTGTTTTCCGACGTCATGTCATGGTATGCATGCATGTGATATATATCATGTCGTCATTTCATGTGAAGTGGTGGGGGTTTGGTTGTTGACTGGTTCTACGCGCCTTCGTTGGAAGCAAGGCCAAATTAGTCCCATCAATGAAGGTCCCTTACTTGTCACTTTCGTCTTTTTCCCATTCTTCCATAGATAATATATATATATATATATATATATATATATCTTGTAAATTTTAATTAAAATGTGCTATTATTGTAAAAAGAAATTAAAACAATCAATCAATCTTACAGTCATATAATTATTTAATTATATATTTATAGTTAATCTATATCTCAAAATTTACATAATTGATAATTATAATTAAATAAATTTATAAAATTTGTTGGGTGAAAGTGTACGAAAAGTTTTTTTTTTTAAAAAAGAAGAACAGCATTACCTTCGTATAGACTTTATATGGTTCACATGGAAAGTTAAAGGGTTAGCACCTTAAATTTAATTTGTGAAAGAAACGTGAAATGATGACTATTTAATTGTCTAATACGATAGAAATTTTAAACAAGTACGCCTAAACAACTACCATTAAAGTAGAAAAAAAAATCTATTGGAACAAATAATTGTGCATGCTCTTTACAATAGCTTCTTGCTAGATTTTTTTCTTTATGAAAAAGTTCTTATTAGATGTTAAATTGATTTTATCACGTCTATTCTCCTTTGAATTTTATATATATATATATATATATATATATATATAAATTATTTTACCTGTAGAGACCGGATTTATTATCTATATATTCCTCCTAAAGGATTTTAATCTCATAATATGTTTCATGTAAAAAATTTACATATGTGTAGATCTGAGTCTGAAATCATCGATTTCAAACCTTTTTTTCTTTTTTTTTAAATATTTGAAATTAACACACCTTGTAGCGATTTCAGATTTTTTTTTGAATGTCTGAAATCACCGACTCAGACTCATACAATTGTAAATTTGTGTTCCAACCCAATATTTTAGTGTACAAGTTATATTAAATCCATATACAAGTAATGAAGCAGTAGAGACCTGTAGAGTATATAATATTGGGTTATATAATTATAATTATTAGTAATACAAGATATAGGATTAGATGATGATGCTTTTATGAAATTTGAGCTTTGAAGTAAAGCCGCCCTGCCGGCTGTGGATGGTTGGCTTAGAGCGAAAAATCTTACTGGATGATAAAGACAATCCCATTCGTAGATTCTAAGGGCCCACCCAATACTCCAATTTCAACAAATCTGAAAACAAAGTGTGGATGTTAGCTTTTTCTTCCGCAGACTATGCAATGCAGATATTCAATCAACCTACATTATTTGACTTATTCTAAACCTACAAAATATTTGCTTACATTCTAGACCCATTGTTAAGCTATTTGTTTAAAACTTAAGCAATATTAGTACACACATCATAGTCACCCCCATTATTCCCATTATTTTTGTGTATTATTTTTGGGCTCCAAGTGCAAATGAAAAGTTATACGTCAACGAATAATAAATTGAGTAAAGGCTATAAGTCAAAATGTGACGTTTAACTCATTCTTGTGTTTATTACTTAATTTGTTAATTTAAATATTTTTAATATTGGGTTTTTCCTTGAGCCTCACACTTGAGAAAAATATTATATTTTAAGTGTAAGCATAAAATCTCATATTATTGAATGATGAACTAAGTAATATATATATGTGTGTGTGTGAATGATGATCCATATATTTATTATCTTAAAGTTTTTTGTCTCTAACATCCTCACTCCTTCGTACCTAACAATTATAATTGCATCCATCGTTACGCGTGTTAGCGGAAACTTTATTTCATCATTTTACATGAAACTTGTGAGCAAGTATAACCACGACTGTTCCTAAACACATCATTTGAACGTAGATAGATATTAAAGAATTTAGATTGATTTCTCTTGGAATTAGTATTTATCATAACCCCTACTTTTTTAGTTATATTTACATCTCTTACTTTATAAACTATTATTGCACATCAACGCCTTTTTAATGAGAATTGACTCAAACCTAATTAGACTCTGCTACTGCTAGCCAATATTCTTGATTGATTTATCTTTCTGTCACATGCAATCTTGTTCTTATTAAGTTGGAGCGCATTCTATCACAAAGGTTTTATATTCAATAATGGAGCCGCCTCAATTTTTTTAATAGGCAGCATGATATTGCTCGATATCGTGATTCATGTGAGTAGCCATTCCATGATTAACGTTGTTTTTTTAGTATGAAAGTACTCTAGAAGAGGAGAAGTGGGGACCATCCATGTGTTTGCCATATAACCCAGCGCCTTTAATTCAAAAGTTGTTTGTTCAATGGGCCACTTTCTGATCCTCAATTTTTTATTTTTTATTTTTTAATTTTGTCTCATAAGTTATGTAATTCAAAAGACATTCCTCAAAGATCGTATTACAGAATTATCATTCAGCTTTTCTCTAGAGTCAACAAACTGAATGATCTATTCTTGCTTCACTGTAGCTTTAACTTTCAATTGCTCCTTTTTTTCACCTTTTTCTTCTTATTGGATAGTAGGCTTTTCTCATAAAAGAAAATACACCCCATGGAGAAAAGATCACCTTGTAATAAAAGTTCATTAGAAAATGAATATGATTGCCACTTGACGGCCCCAAAGGAATACACAACCGAATTGCATATTAATCCATATATATTATTCATAAAGTTCCACAAGACTGAAATCAGTCATCCACATCAATGACTCAATTGGTCAAACCATACTTTCAAGAAATTGTGAAATGCATTATTACAGAATATCAGAGCCACTGGCATGGATGATACTCACTTTTCATAGTTTGATTTATGTGCAAAGTCATCTATATGTTAATCTGATTAATTATCCATGTAATTCTGAATTATTCAGAGATCAAGAAATATGCTCCAGAGGCAAGAGTGCTATCACAAGATCTACAATTGCTTGAGCTTTGCTTATGATACTTGGCACCAACTTGGGGGATTTTTCCTAAAGTTTCATGTTGATGAATACTAATAATATAATTGCTAGCAACAATACTGAAATTCATGAAAAGAAGCAACTTGCTAAGGGTTATCTGAGTCACTTGAACCAGCACGAGCATCCAAATTCAATTCCTCTCCAGCATCATCAGCTATCCTCCATCTATTGGCATTCATCAACACATATTAGCTTAGATAAGGGTGTTATCAAAATCCATTTCTCCTATTTTTTCTTTCAACTATACCTCTCAAGCACAGACTTCCCTTCCTTGTATCTTTGATTTTTATCATGAGCAATGACCTGAAGGAATCCAAACTAGTTATTAATCAAAACTGCAACGAGCTCATCAAAAGCTGATGCTGATTTGGTCATATAATCGAATACGATTTAAATTTATAGTTTGCGCCCATGTTCAGTAAATATTGACAAAAAATTTAAACTTAGGAACCCTGCCTGCTTGCCCTTGGTCCCAACCCTATATAACTCAATGTTTGTGGAATCCCGGGCTAAATTCTCATTTCTCTAACCAAAGGACACCAATAATAAAAATTCTAGAATTCCTAAATGCCAGGGTTAATTTCCACCTTTAGAATATTCTCATATTTTTAGAATATCAGAATCTTCAGACATGATACTTCTAAAACAAAAAACAGCACTTAGCAAACCTGATTGAATTATTTACTCAAGCACATAAAACTCCCCCACTTATTAATTGCTTAGATCTTTCACAAAATTCCACATTGAACTGATTGCTGCAGAATTCTTATCCATTAAAGTGACCAAATGTATGAAAGGAAAAGAAAGTTGAGTTCCAAAGGTAAAGCTCACATATTTCCATCCGAGAATTTGTCCGCAGCAGCAACAGAATATGTCTTCAACAGTGTGCATGCCAGACATCATCATCCTTTCCTCTTGAGGCCCGAGAGTAACATTCACCCTAACAGAGGCCAGAATTAATAATCAAGGACATTGAACATACAAAAACATCATTTAGGAAGATGATAGATAAGCATTAATTGAATAAAAACTGTGCTGAAAGATTGAAGTAGTGTAGCTCTTGGAATAACTCTCAAGGATTTAATTTCAACCTTAATCAGGAACGGACATATAAGGGAAGAGAGAGGCACTTCACAGCTCACAGTTTATAACTTGAAGGAAAAGTGAGATGATGTTAGGGCCTTAAAGAAAATCCTCAGATTTCTTAAGGTCCAGGAACAGATTACCATTTTCTTTTCCAGTGACAGTAGGAGGTTTTGGTTACCAAAAGGTGTGATTAAGAAGTGAGTACTTTGATAATAACGAGCATCGATATTCAAACAACCCAATTCGTATCCGATGACAAGTGAAGAATATAAGTCACTATTGAAATTAATAAAATCATAATGTATTCAATATTGCTACTAAAATCACAAGATTTCAATCCATTCTCCCATGTGAATAGACAACTATCCACCATTGGATGGGTGAGAAGTGAAACTATTGACCTGGTGGTCCAATGCAAAAAAGCTGAACAGGGTAAAAAAAGGATACCTGTTTAAGTATATGATTATATAAAGGGAGGGAAGGGGGAACGCAGGGTAACTTACACATTGCTAAATAGGTATGCCCTCCCACGACGGCAAGTGAAGGACTGAACATCACAGGAAAAACAAAACAGAGTCAAGCCACTGGGGCATATTAAAATATTAATAAATAGAAAATCAGGTACATTTTTTAAAGTGGAAATGATAGCAATTTACATTAATTATATAGGACAAGGATCAAATTACACAGACAGCAAAAGATAGCCAATATGAGATTCAAGCTCCTAATCATAGAAGCCACACAACAGCACAAGCAAATAACAAGAAATAAACTAACAAATGGAAGGGATGTTGTTGAACTGGGAAATTCTCTATGACCTCTATTAGGTTGGATCAAAGGCTGAATATATCCAAGCACTGGAACAAAGTTGAATATGAATTTATTACAATGTCTAAGTAAGAACTCATGTAAATTCATGTAAACTATATTCATGTCCGAGTTGAATATCCAAGCCTAATTTTAAACGACTTTGAATAGGCTAGTATGTTCAAAGTGTTGTGCAAACAATAGCTCCTTGATAATAACCCATCGCATTAGTAGGTTGCTCAAATTTTCAGGACACTGGGGACAAATTCTTGTAGACAGAAAAGTGGCAAGGATAACAATGATATCATGATCAGAAGAAGTGACTGTCAATAATCTGTGACCTTAAACAAAAGAAAATTAATAAAATAACAAAATTTTAAAGAACATAATGTTCTTAAGGGGAGAAACGGAGAGATATGACGCTCAGTTCCCAATAGAAGACCAAATACAACTGTGTTAGTGATCATGAACTACAAGAAGTTCATCATTTCGACACAGCCTTCCAAAGTTAGAGTATTACCAGCTGCAATCAAGAACAAAGGAAATGGAAGGAATCCAAATAGCAAGGAACCAAAATCATTCTCATGTTCTCTGCTATCAACTTTGCTTTTGGTTTGAATATAAAATGAAACATTCTTGCTACAGGTCATGTAATTGGTGCTTTGCATTGAAAAAGCCAAAAATAGTAAATACCCAGCACATCCTTCCATAGACTCTTTCAGAATGGATCTATCACCTATGTCTTACAGAAAACGGATGATCCAGACAACCCCGCTCTCTATTAACTTCCCTTTTGGTCTGTTGGAATGCACCTCAAGTCCTCCACCCAACCAGAGCATGCAAATTACTGATATCAAATTTGATCCATCATTCCATCTATTTTCTTAAAAATATAAACAATCAGCTAATTAATTTAGCCAAAAAAGTTGCCATAGATCACAAACTCAACAATCTCAAAAACAATTTAATCCCACGCCGTCCAATCAATGAACGCCTAAATTGCCTACAGGGTTTATAAATTTTTCAAAGGAGCAGCCACAATTCAGTCTTTTTACCAATCAAATTCATCATCTGAAGCCCAGCACAGCAATCAACCACAAAACTGAATAATTTTCAAGAATTCAAATTAAAAATTACAAAAACAAAGCAAATTAAGAAGAAAGAGAAAAAGAAGAGTACCCGAGAGAGAACATTCTCAGAGAGGGCAAGAGGGGTATGGCAGCATCCGCATCTGTAAGCACTGCCTTGCAATTCAAGAAGAAAAACCCTACCCATCCAACCCTAACCCTTTTACCCTCAAACCTCAACGTTGCTCTCTCTCTCTCTCTCTCTCTCTCTCCCGTCCCACAACAAACAACAACGTAACAGTGTTCTGCTGCTGACACGATCACCTTCCCTTGATGCTCTACCCACCGGCAACCGGAAATGCAGGTTTTTGATTTGTTTTCCCAATGGTAAAAATGTAAAAACATGTTGGAAAAATTCGAAATTCGAAATTCGAAATTCAATTTTATTTTATTTTTTGTTTTTCATTCATTGACAAATGCTCTGTCCGTTATTAAATAGTTCCCAACTTTGTGTTATTGAAAAATTTGATAGTATTGTGCACATTTGCTTTTATTTAATATGGGTAAATGTAAGTACTCCTAGTTTGAGTTATTATATCATAAATATGTGGAAAAGTGTTGATTTACTGGAAGTATATTATTTGATCTTTGTTGATTTTTATATCTTACGTTTCATCTAAAAATTTGTCTAAAGTTAGTTGTTATTTGATTAGATTAATAAAGTATTAATTATTATATTTTCAATTATATCCTTATTTATTATGAACTTTTTATTATTGTATTAATTATTTTATAATTTTTCATAAGGATAATTTAGTCTAAGCACTTGATTTTTTTTAAGTATGTGCAAATTAATTATTTTCTTAATCTATGTGTATTTGTTAAAAGTGACATATAAAAATAGATGAATGAAGTAAAAATAATAATTAATGTTATTTAAATTTAGAAAGGTGACAAATATTTAGGGGGTGTTTGTTTCAAGTTGTGAAATTACATTTTCAGGAATCACATTCCTATAAATATAATATTAAAAATGTCATTCTTGAGTATTCTAAAAAACTTGTTTGTTTCATTGTTAAAATTCCTATGAATATTTCTATAGATTCTCAAGAATAAATTATAAATATGTTTGGTTGGTGATAATATTCCTATAAATAGGTATGATAATTATCAAAATAATCCTAACAAATTTAATTATATTATTTTTAAATAAAATTGAGTATAAATTAATATTTTTTTACAACATTTTTATTTTTATGACATGTGAATAATATATTCTCAACATCTTATGTAGGAATAAAAAATGCATGTACACTTAAGTATATAGTTTTCCTGAAAATAATTTGTTTCCGATAATAAATTTTTATACCTTAAAATAAACGTGAAAATAAAACCATAGTTATAAAACCTGGCCCGGAACTTGACCGGGCCATCATACTGGGTCATTGGATCAGTTGCTGACTCAGATATAAATAAAATAATAATAAATATGTATAACCTAAAAATATTAAAAAAAATCTTAATAAATAAAATGCATTTATTTAAACATCTATCACAACATAAAATCGCTTAAAATATAGAAGTAACGTTCAAACTTCAAATATCATGTCATACATAAACAATACAAGTTCATCCTAAATCACAAATGACAAGTTCAATTCCAAACATAAATGAACAAACTTTTAAATAAAATATACATAACAACAACAATTCTACATGAGAATTCAATATTTATTACAAGAATTTTTTTAAATGAGGAACAAGAAATGAGGAACGTAAACACATATTTTGTAGGAAAATTAAAAAAAAAATTAGCTCAATCTGACAAATGATAATTTTTTTAAAAAAATTATTGACTAAACGATGTTGTTTGCCTTTTTTTATAAAAAAAACAACAACAACAACAACAACAACGCATGACACAACCGGTTTCACAAAAATCGGTCGGGTCAGTCTGGGTCTGAAACGTGGTCGATCCACTCGAATAATTGGCTCGGTCTCATGGCCGGGTCACCGATTTCCGGGCCGACCCACCCAGGTCGGGCTATATTTTTTAACTATGAATAAAACATTCTTAAGTGCTCATTTTCAAAAATACGTAAACATATCTTGAAATAAATGCTCCTTAGAAAAATATTAAAATAGAAAAGTGGACAATTATTAAAAAATGGTGTGAGGATCTTTCAACATTATTTTTCTTAGTTGTAAGTCATAACTTTTTTAAATCTTTAATTATATCTTTTACATATGACATTAAAAAAATTAATTTATGCATATCGACACAATAAAAGTTTGATATTATCATCCACTCAATTGCTATCGCATAAGAAAAAAATAGTTGATTGAATTTTTCCTTCACTCCTTTAAAAGTCATCAAAATAACAACAAATTAAATGATTGAGTAATAATATAAAATTCTTTACCGTATCAATACATATAAACTAATATCTTAAAAAAGTAATAAGATTAATTTTTATATATCAACAATATAAAAAAATTAATATTATCCTTCAGTTATATATTATTATATAAAAGACATTTTAAATAATGGGTAAAAAAAACTCTGTTGCTTTTACTTAGATGCAGTGATATTATAAAACTTTTTCACATCATAATAATGAAAAATTAATCTAAAATAATACCAAAATACTCACCTTATTAAACTATACAATTAATTTATTTATTGTTTTATTTTATCTTTTATCTAATATTATTTTTCACGTTATTTGGGGATGGCAGGGCATTCTTGCCTTTTACTTTTCAGTCACTCTCACACACTTCTTTAATATTTTGCTCAATTAGTTGTCTGATACCACACCATATCAAGGCCATTCCATTGGGCTCCACAGTCCACACACCACAAATGCCCCTTTTTCTTTATGGTACAAAGCCTTTTTTTTTCTTGTGTTTTTCTAATTAATACTCTTTAAAAAAAAATTAAATGGTAAGGTTTTTTTTTTGGTAAATAAATGACAAGTTTTAAATTTATAAAACATTTATTCTCATTAAAAAAAACATATAAATTTAATTTTTTAATGTAAATTTATTATTTTTATTTTGTTTTCTTAATTAGTGTCCTATTAGTAATTAGAAAAACCATTTTCTTTTTTCTATTTAATATTCAAAGTCACTCATTGCCGGCGTAGCTGTCTGTCTCTTCCCGACACGTCACCCTGTATCACGCAGCTTCATTTCCTCTCTCTTTCTTTTCTCTGCTTCGTAGTCATAATAATATTTTCATTATTTTATTATTAAATTATATTTATTTATTTATTTGGCATGCCCATCAAGCCATCATCCATCCATCCTTTCCATCATCATTCAAATCGTCCCGTGCACCGCATCTCCCCAATCCTGCTTTTATATTTCTTTATTTTTTTAAGACAATTTGGCTTCTTCTATTCTATTATTATTCTATTCTATTGTTATAAAGCATAAAAACCATTGCGGCTATTAGTGGGTTTTGTTAGTTTATTTGATTTACATTAAGTCATTAATTAATTAATTAATTAATATTTTCAGGAGCGACCTCATCTCTCCGTCTAATTTGCCGAATTATATGTGAATATGCACATAAAATTTGTAGCAGTGCTTACTCAGTCTTTGTAAATAACTTCAACTTCAATATGGAAATTAGAAAAGTTATTAGAGTAGTGCTTAAATTGAAACAATAGGGTCAAGTAAAGGCTGTGTACAAATATTTTATTCTGAGCAATGATGATACTGACACGATCGTCCAATTTAGCGGATGGGATAAAGATGTCAAGCAGGCAAGAAGAAGATAACAAAATCCTTATTATTCTATAATAACCAAAACTATTATTGAGAATCCCTCAATTATTTTCCCCACTTGAATAAAGCAGCACGTTGGCATATCAAATCCAAATCAATACCTTATCAAATTGACAAACTAAAGCATGAATCATTTGATTCATCCATACAAATTTTTTATTTATCTTGTAATTAATTAGGCAAAATGTAACGGTGCTTACCCATTCTTGCATGTTAAATTTATTGGTTCCATTGCTTTACTTTTTTCTCACTAGGATTTTAGTTCAGCAATTTCAATTCTTCATCTTTCATGAATTTAAGTCTGCTCGTGAGATGATAAATATTGAAATTATCTTGTGCCGGAGGGGTAGATTGGTAAATGAAGGGTATAGGAGTATGAAGAAGGAGTGGGTCCCACGCTCCCACCAAAAGTAGCAGCTAGGTCTTCTGGATGATTATTTCCCGCTTCTGTCCCCCCCACATCGTGCATAGCACGTGCACGCCAAATGCCGATCTGTGCGAGTGGGTCCGCCACTCAACATCAGCATAATACCCTTTCCGCCTCCTGACCCCCTTCATTCAATTTGATTCATTACTCCACCTCACGCGCCCCTTAATGTATTACCAATATAAAAGAAAAATTATATAATTATGTATGTATTACTAGTACCTTATCAAAAATTATGTTAACTTTAATAATTATAATTTCAAAAATCATGTACTCTGCCTTTTTTACATGTCCAGGAAAATGATTTAAAAATATGAAAGTATGCACCTACAGAACCATGCCAGGCCATGGCTACACATGTTGTGTCATGCATCGATCTCATTCTTTGCACTTGCATTTCAAAAGTGAATGTACATATAGTTCTTTTTTCCATACACTATAAATACATTTTTTGAACATTTTAATTTGACAATAATGAAGGATTGTATATGAATATTTAAAGTTTTCTCTTTTATTTATTTATTGATTCTATCAGTCACACAATATATAAGAATATATATTGATTTAGGTGCACTCAAGATCTCTATCCACAATAAAAATGACTAATATTATTTACAGGGACTGAACTCACACAAAGAGATAAATTATTAATTATAAAAAAAATTTTCATTTTTATGATTAAAATTTTTACCCCTTAATTTTATAATTAAAAGATAATGTGAGCTCTATTGTGTCATTTCTCATATTTACTTAAGAATATATCTGACGGTGTTAATTTTTTTTTTCTTTCAAAAAAACCCTACCATGTTTATGTTTCCAATTACACAAATAAACTTTTTTATCTTTTGGGAGCCGCCTGTTTCACATGAGTTGAACCTTTCAACTAACGAAATTTGCATCTAATCAGAAAAGGCCAAAAAACATTGACAAAAGCAGCAGCACTATGCTAAATATTCCGCGGCAGACGTCTCCTTATTCATCATACAAAATAGTACATAAATGGCCGGTGTGATTGCAACATTTGATGAACTTGTCAGGCTAGGACTCAGCCCAGTGGACCACCACACATTATTCAATCAAAAGGAAAATCAAAGTTTGAAAAGGATAAAAACAACCGTGTTTTCTTTTATACCAAACGAATAATAATAGAACTGCTGCTTGAGTGGTTAGTGCCCAAGATATGAAAAAAAGAAAAAACATGAATGTGAAATCAAAGGTTGGGTTAGTATAATACCCCCAATCTACCGTGAAGCATGCGTACGTGTCGTTTTATTGGGCCTCTTGGGAGTCGGCAGGCGCACAAGCTACGTAAGAGGAAAAGTTCATCTTTTCTTAGTTTTATATCAAGTGGTTTATGGTTTAGCCGGTTTGCTTTTCAGTATTGAATTTGATGGAAAGATATGCTTGTTTGTGGACCGTATATGCGAAGTCAATGCTCATTTTGGTAGATTTTAATATTAAGAAATCATGAGTAAAAAAAATTGTTACAGCTAAATTAAACTATATATATCTAGTAGTCTACCAACTTCATCTAAGCTTAGCCATTGCGAAAAAATTTAATAATTGCTATTATTTCTTTATACAACAACAAAAAAAAAACTATAATTTACAAGTAGACAAACGCATAAAGCAATTGGCAGAGAATTATTATAGTCTAACTAAAAATTTTAGGTTGGAGTCTTAAATATACAATTACTTCAAAATTCAGTGAAAGAAATTTATTACTCAAAAGATTCTACTCGACTTGGGTTGAAATGCCTTAAATAAAGAGATATCTCTAGTTTAAAACAAAAAAAATTACAAACCATTTAAAAGGCCCCACACTCTACCTCAATAATGTTCGGCCTACCAAAAGCCTTTTAGCAATTTAAGTTTTGAAAACGACATGATATATGTTCCTTGTAAACAGTCCAACACGCCAAACATTAAGAATTTGTAGATTGTGCAATGCATCATACATTTTTGCTTGTTAAGACTTAAAACCAAAGAAACCCACGGTAGATATACTATTGTTTTTCTACGTAATTAATTGAATAATAAAGGAGTAGGAGATGGGATATTTTAATTAGAATTTTTCTTTTCTTTTTTATTGCTAAATATCTAAACCAAAGTAGATCAGGGACTAGTTCCAATTTTTATTTTTACTCTTAAGAGGTGTTCGTGGTGATTAAATGCTTACAAAACTCAATCTTCTACCATCTCTATTAAACTTTATTAACAGAAATTAGTTCTACGAATATTAGATACATTCAAGTGATTGATGATTATAGGTTTGTACTTTGGCTTTTACCTACCTTTATTAACTTAATATATTTAAATATATTAAATTAATAATATATTTAAAAATCAAAAAATATTATTAATAGTGGACAAAAATAGTATCTTAAAAGATGGGATTAACCCATGCGGGAGTGGCACTCTGCCACCTGTCCTATCTATTGTTATGTTCTTAGATTAGACCCCACGGCCCAATCAGGACAATGGACTCAGCTTCAGGAGACAAACACGAGCCACCTGTCACGTGGCGGCTGGCCAATCAGTCCATCCACAACAACTAACCACCGCTACTCCTAACAGATTCCGGCAGCTCTCCACTACCACCATCATACCTCACATGATCATAACAATAACACAAAAATAAAAATTAGATGCATAATTCTTAGGGACTCAGTCAAATAAATCCAACTTTCCATGTTAATTTCATAGAAAAGAAAAACTGACTTGCAAAATCAGAAACATTATCATCACAACCGATAATTATAAATCAAGTAACAGTTTCGTAATCTGAATTTTGGAAACAACAGAATTGAAACGGCGTCGTTTCTCTGTCGCAAAAAATTGAACACAATCGCCACCCTAATCTATTCACAAACTACTTTCTTCCGACGCATGCTGCGTGCTATTTTCTCTACTTAGAAATTACAGAGAAATTCACGTTCCGGGTAAAAATTTCCTGAGATTCCGGGTCAAGCGATCTCTTGTGGAGGAGGTTGATTAAGGTCGAGATCGAAGCCTCTTCCGCCTTTAACATCGCCTTCGTGGTGGTTCAGATCGATCACCGACGAAGAGTCCGAGTCGCTCTGTGCTCCGGCAACTGCCGCCAACGGGCGGTTATAGCTGAATCCGAACCGACGGGGACCACCAACCATGCCGGCGCGGAGGACGGCGTCATAATACAACATCTGGTTCGCCGTCGGCATCCCGCCGGGAAAAATCGCGTACTGCTGCTGAAACGGGAATCGAACGGCGGATCCGGCGCCGACCGAGGCGGCGGAGAATCCATCTCCGGCGGGGGCTAAGTTAAGATCGAGCGGCGACGAATCGGCGACAGCGGCGGCGTCGCGGTCGCGGCTGGAGGACTCGACGGTGCTGCTCTGGCTGGGACTCCGGTTGTTGTTCTTGGCGGCGGCGACGACGAGGTTGTCGTCGGAAGGGAGGGGAAAGTTCGTCTTGGCCTTGGGGCCGCGGAACTCGCGTGCCGCGGCGTCATAGGCACGCGCCGCCTCCTCCGCCGTGTCGAAGGTTCCGAGCCAGACGCGGCTCTTCTTGCCTGGATCTCTGATCTCGGCTGCGTACCTCCCCCACGGCCTCTTCCTCACTCCCCTGAAATGCACCTCCTTGACGCCGCAGCGGTCGGCGGCGTTACCCTTGCCGTTTCCCTTAACGCCAACTGTCTTATCCCTCGGCGCCATAATAATAATAATAATAATAATTAACTTGTATTTTTTTTTCCTCTGCGGGAGAGATTAGAGAAGCAGTTTAATTGCAGTGTGTGTGGAAAAGGAAGCAAGATTGGGAATGGGTGAAGGGGAAAGGCCACATAGTAGTGGAGGGAGCAGGTGAGTCTTTATATAGAGGGGGATGGGCATATATGGCTATGGTTGTTGATGATGATCATCATGAATGACAGTAAAAGAGAGAGGGGCATGGACGGTCAACGAGGAATTTGACTGTAATATGCTGTGCTGTGCTGTCAGCCTATCAGCTGAGTGAGGGCAAATTAGTAATTATGAAATTCTAGTCCCCGAATTACGTGGCATGTGGGCTGTCTAAACGGCAGACAAAACCACACGCACCTTTTCTATGATTCTTCCTTCAGGGTTCTCTCTATCTCACGGGCCTAATTTTCTTTTTAATAATATTTTAATTAATTAATTAATCAATTAATCAATCTGAAATAACTAAGTTAACTAAAAGCACGGTAGTTTTGTGGTTACCGTTTTTATTTGCGGAGATAAAGTGGGGATGCATGAATTAGGTAGCGATTTGTCGGAATATGGGCAGCTTTTTACTTGATTGCTCCGCAAATGGAATAGAATACTTCAACACACTTAATTCGTGAAACCGTAATATAATATTTTTAAATACAAATAGATGAATTGGTAACTTTGATTGTCGGCGGAATCTGGTCTCGCCGCGTGACTTGATATGATATAGAGTAGATCCATATATGTGATTGCGATGGAATTAAATTAATGGCAATATAGTAGTAGTAGTCGCGGGGGGGTGGGGGGGTAATTTTACTAATTTAAGAATGAATAAATAATAGTAGTAGTAGGATGATGAGGACCTGATTTGAAATTGGGGGGAGGGACCGCATAGTGGCTGGCTGCTGCAATTGTTTTAGTTAGTGGGGGTAAAGGGGAGAGGCTCCCGCATTGAAATTGGACAAATGAATCTGCGGCGGCTCTTACTATTATTATGAATAATTTAATTGAATGTTTTTTTTGTGTGGNGGGAAGAAGGGAACAGTGCAGTTACGCGTCTTGACTCATGAATCCCACTACTGGCTAGTCTCACAGGACAGAAACTGCATCCTCTTTCCTTTGGAGCTGGTTCCTGACTTCCACCACTTACCATCTCCCACGCCATTCCAACTTTTTCTTTTTTCATTTTTAATCTTATGGTGCACGTTTGTAAATGTATCAAAAGTTCAAAACAATAATTGTTTTTGTTTTAATAAATTGTCATAAAATATATAAGGGTGTTAAAGACATTTGTTAAAAAAATTTAAAATTGTAGGATTTTATTGAAAAACAAAATTAATAAATCTTAATGCAATAAATAATATCAAAATTAACACAACATTTTATTTTAAATTTCTTAACAAATATCTTTATGACACTTATTAATAAAACCTAATATACAATATATTATGCTTAACCTAAAGAGGCACTTTAAATTATGGATTCTTATCGAATGAATAATGGGAAATTTCAAAGTCATCAATGCATACAATGCATTTGAGTTTTATCAATATAATATTTTTAAACAAAACTTTTCATAATTTATTATCACTCGTTTTTAGGGTCGTAAGTCTGATTTTTAATAATTATCACTTGACAAAGTTGATATATTCATAAATTAATGTATTTGACCAAATTAATCAGATACATTAATTTAATAATGTATCAACTTTACCAGATGACATATATAGTGGAACATATGAAATATTCTTGTTAATAAAATCCTTAAATTTGTTATTACCTCTCATTTGGATTATTTGTCACTTTAAGTAAAAAAAAAATGATTGATTTCATACATCGTTCTAACATTTTCATAAAACATTTATTGCAAATTTTACAATTTTACCCTTTATACACAACAAACACATTATTATGCATTCTTGAAATGCTTGAGACAATAACTTTGACGTGACAATAAGGTACAAACTCATTTAATATTGTTTTGACCACATTTATAATTTTATACCTTAAGATTTAGTTGAGGGGTTTAGCTAAATGAATAGTATATGAGCTTTTGTTTAACAACTTTGTGATTGTAAACCTTTCGTTTACATCTTGTGTGTATGTTCATATGATGATCGCTCATCATGTTACTCGATTATGGACTAAATTTGTTCTTCTACTGTCACTATGAACTATTGCAACAAATTTAGGCTATAACAACGTCAAACTTTGCAACGCCTTATAAAAAAACTGTAGCATAATAATATAATTATTATCGACTACATATCAAACTAGCGTTGTTACGAACTAGTGGTATGGTCCAATAAGGTCCACCACATCAACGTACCTTGGGTTAGGTCTAGCCCGTAACTTAGTTCTATTGGACCTCAACAGAGCCTGTGCACTGTGCCCTCTTTAGAGTGCATGCGCCCAACACTAGTTTAAGATGAGTGGGTCCTATCTTCGTAAAAAGAGTAGGTGACCATTCACCCCTTTATCTAATACATAACCTAATTTTTAGGTATGTATCTTACCCTTGCCTACATCTTTGAACCACCTCAAATCTGAGCGCCAAAAGTCTTTGCATGTAAACTTTTATTGTCATCTTTCGTTGAGGAAGGAACATAAAGCCACCTTCTTCCAATCATATCCAAATAATTCAAAACTTGATTTTTCGCTTATTTTCTGTAAATACTAATCATGATTTACTAATTTTTCATATTTAATAATCAGAGGTTTAAAGTGAATGTTTTGAGGTTTCTAAGGTTCTTAGTACATTGAAAATTATTATTATTTTTAAATAAGAAACTCACAATTTCTTCAAAACAATTTTTGATAAAACTTAGAAAAATGTTTGAGCCTTCTAATTATCTGATCTAATTATTCTCCTGATAACTTTATGATTGACACGTAGCAATAGTATTATATTTTCTTATTTTGTTTCTCAAAATTGTAAAATATTTTTTTGTGGTAGTTAGGAAGATGATTAAACTAAATAGTTATGAGACTCTAGTATTTCTCATTTTTATAAGGAGACGTAAGTTTAGTTTGGTAAAACATTTTGATGATGTGCTCCTGCTTTCAAAAGGCACAAGCTAATTTTTTTGTGTTTGGTAAATGAAAAAGTTGTAAAACTTTTGCTTTCGATTTTTGAAAGCCATAGGTGCTCTCAAAAGAGACTTTTCAGAGCTAACTTTGACTCTAAAAAATGTTAAAAGATTCAAATAATCTTAAACTTTAATAAATTTATAATTTTGTCATTCAATAGTTAATGAAACGCATTTTATCTTTTCTTATTTATATTTATTATAATCATTTTTTTAAAAAGTAACTTAACAGTATATCTACTAAACATCATTCATATAGCTTACGTTTTTTATAACAATTTAGTATTATTTTACCAAACAATATTACTATAACTTTTTAATAACAACTTTTAAAGATCTCAAAAAACTCAAAGTTATAGTATTACCAAACTAAACTTTTGATATTTGAAGGAAGTAATTATTTTTAGATTTTCGAAGGGAGTAATTATTTTGAAACGGAGGGAGGATATGTTGCCTAGAATTAATGAGCATTGCAACATTCGTTCATTGCTTGCCTAATTATAGGAATAACATCTAATATTTGTGGCTGTAATTCGTTTAAACAGAAATGCAGAGGTATAAAAAATTAGTACTAATATGTGTGTCAATAACGACGAGGAGGTCACACGTTGAAAATGAAGTAGAAGAACTTTCAAAATGAAGCACATAGTCAATCTTCAACCAAAGGTCAATAATTTCTCTGTTCTCCACCAAGGTGTACACGCTAGCTATAGGCAGACGCTAATAAAATCAAAACCCTCCTCCAAGCAAGAAATAGACAGGCTTCATTAATAAGGGGACAAAAGCAATGGCCATTATACCTCGTGGGCAAAGTACCTATACTCACAATTCACATTGGTTCATACTCCATGCTATTCCCTTCAGCACATTCTTAGATATTGTTTTTGGTAAATGCACGTAATTTTAAAAAATAATTAATTTGTACATACTCAAATAAAATATTAATTATTTAGATTAAATTATACTTTAATTAATAAAATATATTATTATGAAAAATCGTAATACAATTAATATAATAGTAAAAAATTTATAATAAATAAGGGTGTAATTGAAAAGATAACAATTAATACTTATTTAATTTAATCAAATGACAACTAATTTTAAACAAATTTTGAATAAAACATAATATCTAAACCAAAGCAAATAATTATAATTGTCGATTAAAAAACAAATAATTAATAAGGGGTTAATCTTGATTGATATAAGCTATGGCACACTTGGCCTTGCTTTATATTAGTATTCACTTTAAAATTTTGATTTTTTTCACATATAATTATTCATTTAAAATTTCTAAAACATATATTAATTATTTTTTTATTTTCACTATTTATTCTTTTGGTTTCAAAATATTAATTTTTTATTTTTAAACAAACACAAGAACTAATAAATAATAAAAAAAAGTAGCAATACAAATTTCTTTAAATGAAAAATATTTTAATAATAAAATATTCTCTTTACTAGAATTGCTTATTATTTTTTATACATCGTTATCATTAAATTTTGAACTCTTAACTTCATATATACTATTTAAATTTATCACTACTATACCATTTTTAATGACTTTAAAGTGCATGTAGTCATCAACACAAAAAAGAATATAAAAAATAAAAATTAATATTATCTTGAGATATAAAATTACGAATCAAACAAATATTTTAAAACTTAAGTTATAAAAAGATAAACAATTAAGTTAAAACATATAAATTAATGAATAAGTAAAAAAAATACAAAATAAGAGGGAAAATAGATTCATCAAGATTATGGATAATGTTATAAAATATATTAAAAAAATATCAATATAAAAAAAATTTATCTAACTATTTCTTTAATTCATATATATATATATATATATTTAAAATTAACCCTTATTTGATAAAAAAATATTTCTTTTATATAAAAAAATATTTCTTTTATTTCTTGCGTTGATATTATCAACGAAACCGATACTAATTTAAGTTAGAATATTGAGATTGCTCATTTGAACACAGATTTATTTTTCTCTCCTAAAAAAGAAAAAGAATATGACCCAACAAAATTTGCAAAATAAAATTTTTTGACAAAGTGGTTGGGGGATACACGGGCGTCTATGCAGGAGAGGGCGTGTCCCACACGGCCACACCAACAATCAGCTGAATATTTGGGCCAATAGCGGGCCCCACAAACAAAAAATCACATCAAGAATTGGGCCCACAATTGACTCATCCCTATCCATATCATTTAACTCGGCACACAGCAGCCACCAAGAGATACTTCCAACACGTGTCGAGCAGAATAGGTGAACCTTAAGAAGACACGACCCCAAGGAAGAACAAAAAAACGTTTGGTCCCACAACATTGAACACGTGACTACCACGTGTCCCTTTCCCACCACTCACATTGACTGGGACCAAGAAGAAGCTGTAGGAACACACCCCCTCCCATTCACATCATGCTCCTCCTGTTGTGTTGTGTGTGTGAGCCATGACTTTTTCACATGTAATAAGATAAGGTGGTTTTGTTTTTTTAAGTTAATTTGAAAAGGAAAACATGCACAAGACACTGACTTCGGCATTCCACTTAATAAATATGCACATAAATGTGGGCTGCTATATAAGGCGCTAGTTGATTCCCTTGGCGTCAAACGCATATGTTGCATGTTGCTTTTTCATAATAAATTATATCATATTGTATATTTTTAATTGTTAGCCGTCCTAAACGTGTTGACCAATGAACTTGATTTTCGATGTGTTATATTTTTGTTTTGGAGTTCAAATTTTAATTAGTAGAGTTTGATAAAGGATTTAATCCAACTTGGTGAGGGATACATCATAAATCTAATCTAAATTAGAACATATCTATGAAATTGTAACCTCCCTGATTTGTGATTTTTGGTATTACAAAATCATGTTTTCCCAGCAAATTCTCATTAGGGCCTACTTAATCTATACTAATAGATAAAGGGAGTAGAAAAAAAATATTATTTTAGTCTCTAATTTTTTTTTTTAATATTTATCCATTATTTAATTTTTTCCACTCACATAATCTTATTATTAAGAAGAATATTAACGTACATTTTATCATTTATTACCCACTCTCCATTATTCACTATCACTCATTATCTACTACTCACTATCTCTTAACCCACCTCTAACAATAATAATAAATAAATTAAAACTGCTCCAACTCTTTACACATGCAGACACGAAGTGACTGCAACTCTACTAGTATTAATAATAGTGTTATGTGTTATGTTTAATGCATGAATAATATCATCTGAAAATATCAATTCAATATCCAAATGGGAACCTCTAAATCGATAATAATTTGGTAACCAAGTACCTAAGCATGGAAAGACTTCCCTAATTTGTTGGTATTTGGCAATTGTAAACCGAATTTCCTTAGCATACCTGATTGAACAAGAGATATCAAAACTCTCAGATTAGATGTGTTCCACAAGAACAAAAGTCATGATCACTCAGAATTAATATTTTAATGAATTTCTGATGGACTCTGAAGCTTAATTATTTAGGGTTGATATTTTAGCGAAGGCTAATGCGTGACAATCAAATGAGTACAAAAAACGAAACATGTCACGAAGAAGGCAAGGCAAAAGTAGTCAAAATCATCCGTGTCAAGAGTTTTGGCTCCTCTTGAGAGAAATCGGTTTGTTTGGTGTTTGGAAAACAACATACACTCGCAGGGAACATAACATAGAGTCTATTAATTAATGGACCTGACAAATATACTAAATTTGTCAGAACGTCTCTAAGATAGTAATATGGCATGACATACCGTAGTTGAATAAAATTTGGTAAGTAGTTTTCCCAATTCTATGTTGCTCCATTTCCCGTCATTTTAAGATAATTTTGTCCCCAAACGGGATGACAGTGAGAGAGAACTGTTTTGCAAGGCCCACATTGCAGGGAAAGCCCATTTAAGATGAAAGTAAATTGGCCCAAGTCTTGACCAATCCATTTGTTTGCTATATTTTTTTTTTTAATGATTTGTGGTTAGACCCGTTTTTGTCCCTTACATATGCAAACATATAAATACCGGGCCTACACCAATGGGCCAAATCTATCATTACCATGTGACAAACAAAATAATTTACTTATTGAGGCCTCTAATCTTTGTTGGGCTATTGAATTTGGTTGCTGGGCAATTTAAAAATTTACGCAAAGCAAGTAGGCAAGCAAGTTGATTTTATGAATGCCAAAAAATATATTTTTTGGGGGTACAATGTGAATTTTACTTTTAATGAGATGTATTTGAATATTTACTGCTATACATTGTTAATGCCAGTCCCTTTTTCCATGTCTAAAGAAAAATCAAGTTTGAAGTACACTCTCTCCAAAGGGTAGTTTCACCAATGCATAAACACACAAATTTCGTTATTACACAGAAAAAAACAAAGAGCTTTCTCCTTTGGAGATGAATCTTCAGCGCTAGTCACAGAGAATTTTTTAGTAGTTTCTTCTTCTGCTTTAGAAGCAACACATATTTAAAATTAACTGAAAGGAAACGTAGGTGGCAGCTGCATTAATTAGACGAATAATTATCAATAACTTACACTATCCACAGTCCCCAATATAATATAAATAATAAACAATGCTAAAAAAAAATTATTCCCTAGGAGAACTGAGGCTTACAAGTCAAACAGCAGCTGAATCATTTACAACGCATACCACAACACACACAGTTTTATCTCAGTCATGGCAGGTGCACTTGTGGGTGGAGCTTTTCTGTCTGGTTTTCTTAATGTTGTCTTCGACAGACTTTCTTCTCCCGAGGTTGTGAATTTCATCCGAGGGAAGAAGCTTGACCAAAGGTTACTTCAGAGGTTGGAGACTAATCTCTATGCTGTTCAAGCTGTGCTTAATGATGCAGAGCAGAAACAAATCAAAGATCCAACTGTGAAGAAGTGGCTTGATGACCTCAAAGATGCTGTCTATGTGGCTGATGACTTGTTGGATCGTGTCTCCACCAAAGCTGCAACTCAGAAGGAGGTAAGTAACTTGTTTTCTCGCTATCTCAATTTTGAAGAAAGGGAGATTGTAAACAAACTGGAAGACATCATCGACAGACTAGAATATGTCGGAAAATACAAAGACATTCTTGGTCTAAAAGAGATTGCAAGGGAGAAATTTTTATGGAGGACACCATCGACATCTCTAGTAGAAGGATCAAATGTATATGGTAGAGATAAAGACCAAGAGGCCATAACGAAACTGCTGTTAGATGACAAAACTGATGATAAGATATCTGTGATCCCAATTGTGGGCATGGGTGGGGTAGGAAAAACCACTTTAGCTCAATTGGTGTATAACGATGATACTTTGAAGCAAAAATTTGATTTGAAAGCATGGGTCTGTGTATCTGAAGAATTTGATGTTCAAAAGATCACCAAGACTGTGATAGAGGCAATTACTTCTTGTGGTTGTGATATGAAGGATTTAAATCTTCTTCAGCTTGATTTGAAGGAAAAGCTGTTAGGAAAGAGATACTTGGTTGTTCTGGATGATGTCTGGAATGAGGATTATGTTGACTGGGATATTCTTCAAAAGCCTTTTCGGTTTGGGGTCAACGGAAGCAAGATTCTTGTAACGACTCGTAGTGAAAAGGTTGCTTCAGTTGTTAAAACAAGTCCAACTTACCATCTAAGTCAGTTGTCTGATGAAGACTGTTGGCTAGTGTTTGCAAACCATGCATTCCCTGCCATAGAATCTAGAGAAAATTCAAATCTAGAAAAAATTGGTAGACAAATAGTTAAGAAGTGTAAGGGGTTACCTTTGGCAGCACAAACACTTGGAGGTCTTCTGCGAACAAGACATGATGACAGAATCTGGAATACTATAATGAAGAATGAAATATGGGAGCTTTCTGATAATGAGAGTAAGATTATTCCAGCATTAAGAATTAGCTATCATTATCTTCCTCCACAATTAAAACGTTCTTTTGCTTATTGTTCATTGTATCCCAAGAATTATAAATTTGATAAAAATGAGTTGATTTTGCTGTGGATGGCTGAAGATCTTTTACAACCACCTAAGGCTGGAAGGACTTTAGAAGAAGTTGGCCTTGAATATTTTGATGATTTAGCTTCAAGGTTGTTCTTTCAACGTTTTAGCATTGAGAGCGACTTTTTTGTGATGCAAGATCTCGTGCATGACTTGGCGACATCTGTTGCTGGAGAATTCTATTTTAGATTTGAAGAAATTGAGAAAGCAGACAAGATTAGTGCTAGAACTCATCATTTGTCATGTAACATGTCTAGTTATCCCATCTCAAGAGAATTGGAAGCCTTTGGTATAGTAAAACATGCCAGGACATTTCTGCCAATCAATTCCCAATTTGTACCATTCAGCAGTGGAAAGGCACCGTATATCATATTATCAAAGTTGAAGAACTTAAGAGTTTTGTCATTTCGTTCCTTTCGAGATCTTGATACATTGCCTCATTCAATAGGTGAATTAATCCATCTACGTTATTTGGATCTCTCTTGGACAAGAATCAATAGTTTGCCTGAGTCATTGGGTAACCTATACAATCTGCAAACATTGAAGCTGTATTTCTGTGATAACCTGACTAAGCTGCCCAGCAGCTTGCAAAATCTTGTGAACTTGCGCCATCTTGATATCGGGGAGAGTTCTTTGCAGGAGATGCCTAAAGGTATGAACAAATTACAAAATTTGCAGCTTTTAACTGACTTTATTGTCGGTGAGCATGAAGATAACAGGATTACAGAACTAGGAGGACTTGCAAATCTGCATGGCCCATTTGGCATTGCCAAATTGGAGAATATTCACAACAGTAGTGAGGCATTACAGGCAAGAATGATGGATAAAAAGCACATTAAGACTTTGTTCTACGGATGGACTTTTAATAGCGATATCTTCGATTCCCATCATGAAAGAGACATACTTGACAAGTTACAGCCTCACATTGACCTGGAAGAGCTAATGATGTATAGCTACAGGGGTACAAGATTTCCGGATTGGGTAGGCCGCTCTTCCTACCACAATATGACTAGTGTGGTTCTTGACTCTTGTAGCAACTGCTATATGCTTCCTTCACTAGGGCAACTATCCTCTCTGAAGTCTTTGACCATTATGAGTTTCCATGTGCCGCAGACAATTGGTGCCGAGTTCTACAAGAATGATGATGGTTCTCGTTGGGAAACACCTTTTCCATCCCTTGAATATCTTGAATTCAATTACATGCCTTGTTGGCAGGTGTGGCATTCATCTGAGGCAGGTGCTTTTCCTCAACTTAAACATCTTGCAGTAAGCCATTGTCCCAAATTGACAGGAGATTTGCCTAATCACCTTCCTGCTTTGGAAATACTCACCATTAAAGGATGCCAGCAGCTTGTTTCTTCTCTTCCAGCTCCTGCAAGTTGCGCAGGGATATCTGAAAGCGATAAAGTAGTGTTGCAGGAGTTGCCGCCTTCACTGCGCTCTCTTTCAATTGCAGGAAGTCAGGTGGTGGAGTCTATGTTTAAGGCCATCACCTACAACCAATCAATCAGTCTCCAATCCTTGAGCATCTCAGATTGTTGGTCAGCTGTGTCATTTCCAGGGGGCTGTTTGCCGACATCTCTCAAAACTCTGCATATCAGGGATTGTAGAAAACTGGAATTCCCAAAGCAGCAACAACACCAGTTGCTAGAGGTACTGAGGATACATAACAGCTGTGATTCACTCGCAACCTTACCGCTGGAGACATTTTCAAATCTCAAGTATCTCGAATTTACTGGGTGCCAAAATCTGGAGTCTCTCACAGTGTAACAGGATGCTGCTCTTCATAATCTCAAAAGCTTTATCATTGACGGCTGCCCAAATTTTGCATTTTTCACCAGAGAAGGATTGACTGTGCCCACGAGTACTCATCTTCCAAAGTTAGAGGACCTCGCCATAAAGCATTGCCCGAAAGTTGATTTGTTTCCTATAGGGAACCTGCTGCCTAACTTGAGGTCGCTTAATATCACAAATTGTGAGAAACTATGCCTAGCATCAAAGGAGTTGCATCTGCAGGGTCTCACACACCTCACCATTGGTGGAGCATGTGATAGTGTAAAGGTCTTCCCAATGGAGGGTTTGTTGCCAGCATCCCTTATGCAACTGGGACTCAACGGACTGTCGAGTTTGGAGACATTGAACTGCAAAGGGCTTCTACACCTCACTTCCCTCCATCAATTCACCATTACAAGTTGTCCCAAGCTGAAGAATATGCAGGGAGAAAGGCTACCTGAATCTTTATCACAACTCTACATATTTTACTGTCCTGTGCTGGAAGAACAGTGCCAGAAGAAGGATCCAAACATTTGGCCAAAAGTGTCTCACGTCCATGACATTCGAACAAGTAATAGACAGATTTGGTGACAAAGGATAATCAAGCAGGTAATTCTTCTGCACTCTCCAAAGTAAATGACTATTTTTATTGCCTAACTTTATTAGTTTTGCTGGATCAGCTTTTTCATTGTCTTATACAGAAGGAAAATAATATTGAATCTTATATAGGAAAGTGATTCATTAATTTGCACTTCTTCATCTAGTCAGCAGTTTCATTTCATGTGTTTTTTTCTTGTACATTTAACTTACTTAATTGAATTTATTTAGTTGATTGAGTATAAGCAATAGCAAATTCATTGGTATAGTTTTTCTTTGTAATGAACATTTGTGTGCTTCTTAAGCAAAATGACTTACGATGAAAACAACTAACCGTCGTCCCCTTGTTCATCATTTTCAGGTAAAGATTATCCAAGAGATCTCACTAAAGAATATAAAAGCATTAATTATTAGTGACATTGTACACTTTAAAAGAAAAAAAAAGAGTAGGCAACCACAGACATTGTTAGATATAATAGTGTATAATAGTGGGAGTGTAATATGTATATCTGTATATTTCAATAATATATTTACATAGGAGGTTGAGCCTATTAATAGGCTGAAACCATAACGGCCAAAATTCAACGGCCAAATTATAATCAAATCAATTAATAATTTACAATTATTAACATCCCCCCTCAAACTCAAGTAGTCTTTGATGAAACCAACTTGAGTTTGGAGACCAAAGTGTTGAAGCGACCAGGATAATGTGCTTTAGTGAATATGTCAGCAGGTTGGTCAAGAGTTCCAATAGAGATGAGGTGAAGGGCACCACGCAAAATGTGTTGACGAATGAAGTGACAATCAATCTCAATGTGTTTGGTACGCTCATGAAAAACATCACTATCAGCAATTTGAATAGCACTTCGATTGTCACAATATAGATCAGTAGCAGAGGATTGAGAGATGCCCAGATCATCAAGGAGCCAACGTAACCAAAGAAGTTTAGAAGTGGTGTCGGCAATAGCTCGATATTCAGCCTCAGTACTGGAGCGGGCAGTTAATGTTTGTTTCTTGTTTCGGCATGAGATAAGGGAGTCATCGAGGAAGATGCAATAGTCTGTGGTAGAACGACGATCAGTAGGATCACCACCCCACTCAGCATCAGAGTAGGCGCGAAGGGTTACTGAAGAGTGGGCAGAGAAGTGGAGTCCATGAAACAATGTTCCCTTAACATAGCGGAGAATGCGAAGAACTGCAGCATAATAAGTAGATCGTGGGGCGGTCATAAATTGACTGACCAAGTGTACTGCATATGAAATATCAGGGCGAGTAACATTTGGGTAGATCAAGCTGCCGACAAGCTGTCTGTATAGAGTGGGATTATCCAAGTGCGGTTCCATCCATAGGTGTAAAGCGAACATTAGGTTCCAGAGGAGTGGATTTTATGCCACTATCTGTGAGACCAACTCGAGCAACAAGGGTAGATGCATACTTGGCCTGAGATAGACAGATACCATCGGTAGAAGAAAGAGCTTCAAGACCTAGGAAGTAACTGAGAGGGCCAAGATCCTTCATTTCAAAGCGGCGACTCAGGGATGCTTTAAGATCAGCGATGGTTGAGGTGCCATCTCTAGTAATAATCATGTCATCGACATAAAGTAATAGTAACACAGAGTCTTGATTTGTTCGTCGGATGAAGAGAGCAGAGTCGTGTGGACTGGAAGTGAACCCAAGTTGACTGACAGTAGAACTGAATTTGGCAAACCAAGCACGGAGAGCCTGCTTAAGACCATATAAGGCCTTACGATGAAGACAAACCTTGTTTGGTGGACAAGTGTAGCCTTGAGGAGGTTTCATATAAACTTCTTCCTCTAAGTCACCATTAAGGAAAGCATTTTTCACATCCATTTGGCTAAGAGTCCATTTCTGAGTGGCTGCAATTGCTAGGAGAGCACGTACAGAGGTAATGCGGGCAACATGGGCAAATGTCTCCTCATAGTCAATGTCATATTCTTGAGTAAATCCCTTAGCAACCAAACAAGTTTTGTATCGTTCAACAGAGCATCGGAGTGGGTCTTGATCTTGTACACCCATTTGCATCCCACAAGCATCTTATTAGAAGGCTGATCAACCAAGTTCCAAATGTGAGTATCTTCAAATGCTTGTAACTCTTCTTGCATAGCATGTTGCCAAAGAGGATCTGCGGATGCTTCTTTATAGGATTGCGGCTCATGTAAGTGAAGCATGGTAGAAAAACAATGATAATCACGGAGATATGAAGGTGGGTTTCTTACCCTGGTTGGACGATCCGGAGAATCTTGGGAATGTGGAGCAGGATCCACGTTCGGGATAAGATTAGCGGGAGAGGTTGAAACATCAGAAAGCACTATAAGCTAAGGAGAAGAACCTGCATTAGAGTCACAGGGAAAAAGGTAAATAGAGGAGTTAGTAAAGAAATGACTTATCGTGGTGGGAACAGACTTGAAGGAAGATAAAGATGAGAATATGTGGTGTTCCCAAAAGATAACACGGCGAGAGATACGAATGCATTGAGAGATGGGATCCCAACAATGATAGCCTTTGTGTTCTGTTCCATAGCCAAGAAAGCAACAAAGCCGAGCGTGTGGTTCTAGTTTAGTGTATTCGTGTGGCTGAAGAAGTACAAAACATGCACAAGCAAACACTTTTAACGAGTTGTAATCAGGAGGTGTATGGTGGAGACGCTCAAAGGGAGAGATATTAGCAAAAGTAGAGGATGGTAGACGATTAATGGCATAGACAGCAGTAAGAGCAGCTTCACCCCAAGCTCGCTCAGGACAAGAGGAAAAGATAAGCATAGCACGAACAGAGTCAAGAATGTGACGATGCTTCTGTTCCGCACGTCCATTTTGTTGAGAGGTACTGGGTCAAGAAAATTCAGATATAGTTCTTTGTTCACTAATAAAGGTCAAAATTTTTGAGTCACGATATTCTATGGCAGTATCACGTCGAAAAATCTTAATCACTTTTGAAAACTGAGTTTTAATCATCTTGGCAAAGTTAATATAAATTGTAGGCAGTTCGTGACGATTTTTCATTAGATATATCCAAGTATAACGAGAATGATCATCAATGAAAATAACAAAGTATCAAGCTCCGCCCATAGTAGGAGTGGGAGCTAGTCCCCAAACATCAGAGTGTATTAAATCAAAAGGAAATTTAGAAATAGATGTGCTTTTATTAAAAGATAAACCCGGTTGTTTAGCAGTTTGACAAGAAATGCAATTAAAAGATTCATTACTAACGTGTCCTAAAATTCCTGCAGAAAGGAGGTGACGTATTTTTCCTAGAGAGCTGTGAGCAAGACGATGATGCCAAAGTTGGAGGAAAGAGGGGGTGGAAGCAGCACAGATATTGGAAGGAACGTGAAGACTAGTGAGCTCAAATAGCCTTCCAATCTTATATCCAGTCCCGATAACTTGCCTCGTCGTGGGTCCTGCACACGACAACCAGAAGAAGAAAAAATAATTTAATATCCAAGATCACATAATTGACCAACAGAGATAAGATGAAAATTTAACTTAGGAATGAGATATGTGTCAGGTAATGTGAGAGTGGGTGACGAGATAGAACCCTTATGACTTACATTCATAAGAGACCCATCTGCAGTGTGTATAGCTGGTGCAATATTAGTGGTAGTCATGGAAGAAAAATTATGAGATGCAGATGTCATGTGGTTACAACATGCAGAATCAAAATACCAGTTTGTATTACCTGAGATGGTAGACAAGGCAGCAGGAGTATTACCGGAAAGTGAAAGAAGTTGTTTCAGTAAGGACTCAATATCACCTGAGGAAACTGCAGCGGTAGAGGTGGCGGAGGGAGAGGTCACAGTGTCATTAGTGGCAGCGGTAGTAGCAAGCACGACTTTGGAAGTACTGGAGCGTTGATGAGATTTAACATGAGCAGGCCTTGGTGGGCGAGTGACACAATTCTCAATAACATGTCCTGGCTTTCTTACAGTAGCGACAAACAAGAGCATTGCAGTTGGGTGCAATATGACCTTTCTTCTTACAGGTACAACATTTTATGGTGGGGCAGTTGGGAAGGAGATGTCCCGGTCGATGACAATACTGACAAGATTTACTCATGTCATCAATAGTTGCAAAAACCATGTCGGTGGTTGGTTTGAGGAGCCCTAAACGGGTTTCTTCAGACTTGAGACGAGGGAGAGCATCCTCAAGAGTGGGCAAGGGATCTTGATGGAGCAGGGATGCCCAAACAGGTTCATAGTCATCAATGAGGGCCATCAGGAATTGGATGAGCCTAGTGCGATTACGATACTCTTCATATCGCTTAGCATCACTTTTGTGCTTTATGGCAGGTTCGCAGGATGCCAACTGATCCCATATAGCTTCCATCTGAGCCAAAAATTCATAAACAACTTGTTCGGGTGCTTGTTTGAGACTGTGGAGTTCCTTCAGAAGTTGATACTAATAAGACAAATCTGAAATAGTATTAACGATTTTACAAGTGATCCCATACTTCCTTGGCAGTGTCATACCGGCCAAACTGAAGATGAATGTTAGGTGTGGAGATATTGCGAAACCAGGTGATTATCTGGTGATTCTTACTATCCCATTCTTCCAATGTGTAAGCAAAAGTTTCATCAGAATCATCTTCGGGTTTGACGTGACACACGATGTCACCTGTTACATATCGCCAGAGTTTACAGCCCTTCAAGAAACCACGCATCGCCTCAACCCAATGGGTGTAGTTGGAACCATTTAGGATGACAGGAATAGGATGAGCAATATCTATTTTATCCACGATTAAGCATAACGGAACAAAAGAACAGTATTTTCAGAGATGAATTGACGAAAAAGGACTGCAAAAATGGAATTATCTCACCAAAAAAACCACGGGGAGGGTTAACTTGATCGCCACGTCAGCATGCCACATCATAATGCCACGTCAGCAACAAGGACCACGTGTCAGAACACGTCAGCACAGGACCGCTAGCCCAATCGTACAGTTAGCAGAGGGCGTGTGGGCCTCGGTTTGGACTTCAGCAATTATCTGTGGGCCTTGGTGTGTGTGGACCTCAAGTTTAGTTTTTTTTTTGTTTTTTGTTTTTTGGATAGGAAAAGGTGGGCTGGACCTAAAACAAAGGTTGGCCCTGAAGAGACCCAAAAAAATAAGGCACAATCAAATTGGGTGCCCTAGTCTCAAATCAAGAAGCAGGAGATGCAGGCGCCAACAGTAACGGCATCCACGGGGAAGCAGGTTGGCGGAGAAACAGAGGAGAGCTCTTGCTGGAGATGCAGGCGACAGCAGCAACGGCATCCAAGGCGAGCAGGGGTGGGCTGTGATGGCGTTACGGAGACAAGCTTTTGTTGGAGATGCGAGCGTTGGAGTTCGCCGACGACGCGGAGAGCAGCAGCAGGGGCGCGGACCTCTGGGAATCGGTGGAAAGATGGTCAGCGTGCCACAACAGCGTGGCGTTGAACGGGAGGGCTGGCGGCGGGGTCTCTGGTAGCTGGTTACGGATGAGGACGCGGGTTTCAAGCTCGATGGAGAGGAGGCGGTGACGGAGCATGAGCGGGAGGAGGCTGAGGCACGTGAACGCGGAGAATGGGCTGTACGGGAGCGACCAAATATGGGAGGTGGGGACGCGTGGAGGCGCGGATAGGCGAAGGACAGAGAATACGGTGGTACCAGTGATATCAAAAAACGGAGCACAGGAGGACGGAGAACCGAAGGTAACAGCGGAGAGGGATTCAATGGCTAACCGATACCATGTTAGATATAATAGTGGGAGTGTAATATGTATATCTGTATATTTCAATAATATATTTACATAGAAAGTTGAGCTTATTAATAGACTGAAAATACAACGGTGAAATTATAATCAAATCAAATTAATTAATAATTTACAATTATTAACAGAAATATCTGGGGTGCTGGTGAATTAACAAGACCCAAATTCAGGACGTGTTCATCATAAAAGGACCCCACATTAGTAGTTGATAGGCAAGTTTTGAGATAGGTACAGATTCATGCATGTGCAATTAAGCAATTAAGGTGCTAATTTTTTTTTTGTTGCTACAAACAAAACAATAGCACCCAAAAACATTTGGTAAACTTAATCAGAGCTTTACTTGCCGTATTGGACTCGCATGTTGCATCAAAAAGGATGCTGTTCAAGCTTTGCTTAATCATCTACATTCCTCACTTGAATGAAATCTACACAAATTCACAAAAAAAGAGAATATATAATCAGCTTCAGAGAGTTTCAGAAAAAGAAAGAAAGCTTGGATTTTTGCTTTATAATTATAAAAGAAAAAACATCATTTTTTTTTTAAAAAAATTCAAATGAAAAAGACAAGAATGTCCTCATTCTCTAAGATTCGTCCTCTTTGGCGGTTTAAAGATTCGACCTCCTCCGATCAGATTGTCGTTTTGAGACTTGTCGCCGGAAATGTAACCGTTCAAGTACCGTCGTCGTTTCGTTGCTGTGGTGGCGCTATGAAATTGGTGAGCGCGTTGGGTCCACGCAGCTAAATGGCCGCGTTATCGTACACCATGGCGCCTTCCTCGGCGGTATCGAAGGTGCCTAACCACAGCCGGACGCGCCGGGTCGGGTCCCTGATCTCGGCCGCCCACTTCCCCCACGCCCTCGGCCTCACTCCCCGGTATCTCTTGCCGGAGAAAGCCTGCATCTGCCGGCAACTCGCTGGAACTTTGTTTTTGGAAACGGCGCCTCCGTTGTTGTTCTCGGCGGAGCAGGGCCAGATGACGATCTCTTTGACGTACTTTCTTTGACGGTGGTGCGCGGATGACTGGGAGCGTCGGCGTCGGTGAAGGTTACTCTCAGAACTCGCCGTGGTAGTGGTGGCGGTTGAGACGGCGGCGGTGGTGGTTGGTGGAAGCGCGGTCATGGGGGTTTGCGGTTTGTCGGAATGAGACGGAATTTTTTTTCCTTCTGCCACAACTGTTCAAATAAATTATCAAAATACCATCGTTTTCAAACTATTTACCGTACTATCACGATTTGCGCTGACGTGGACGCGGCGAGACGCGTGGCATGCCACGTAGGATTTGCCAAACCGATAGGCAAATTAGGCTTGGATTTGCCAAATGGGTAGGCTAATCCTTTGGAAGGAAAAAACGAAAAATGCAAGAAAAGTGCCAACACGTTTGGCAAATCTTACATGGATTTGCCTAGCGTGTTGGCAAATCCTGTACGCTTTTCACAACTCTAAACCCCATAACTACTAACCCAAACACCATAACCTAAACCCTAAGCGATTAGCTATAGCCCGTAAACGTTAACCCGAACCAAAATTCCGTCCCCCGATGAACAACACGCAAAATCCATCACACAAACACCTAAAACCCAACACCGAAAGCCCTAAATCCTAGTACTTCCTAAAATCATCATCCCGAAACCAAAACCCATAGTCATAAACCGTAATCCATAGTATATCGTAGACCGTAACGCCTAACTCAACAGATTGACCTGTGTTAGTCATGTTACTTGCTGGTGACTATTCGTTAATGTATTTTTGTATTTATGACAATTTACAGATTAACCTGTGGTATCGCTTAAGCAAGGTCCCAAGTTCGAGACCTTGTGAACGCAGTTATCTCCCCTGGGAGACTCACCCACCATAGCCAGGTGCGCGACCCGGGTCGACCCGGATTAGTCAAGGCTTAGCCTTGGATACCGGGTAGGCAACCTAAAAAAAAAAGATGTTTTTAGAGTTAGATTTGACTTTAAAAAATTTAAAAACATTTAAATAATCTTAATAAAATTTTAATTCTATCTTTTAATAATTAATAAAACATTAAAATAGAAATAATTTTTTTATTATTTATATTAAGTATAATCGTTTTATATTTTAAAAATAACTTATCAATATATTTATTAAACATTGTTCTTATAACTTTTGTTTATTAAAAAGAGATTTTATAATATTTTATCAAATAATATTATTACCACTTTTGTCGAAGACAATTTTTAAAGAGTTCAGAGAATTTAACTACTAACATTGATTTAGTGGTAAGAGGATTTTGAATGTAACTTTTGAATTATAAAAAAAAATTATGTCTTTCTAGTCAAAAATTTCTGTTGAATAATGGGAGAAACTCTTACTCCATGAACAATAAACATGTAAAATATAGTTAAAATCACTATATTTTATAAATAACATGCATAAGGCTTGGAAGTTACAAGCCAGGCAACATCAGCAGAGTGCCACAGTGCGTTCGAGCGCCTCAGATTAGAACTCCATTGTTCCCTTTTCCTCTCATCACTCTCACCCATCAATCGTGGCAGGAGCACTTGTTGGTGGAGCTTTCCTTTCCGGGTACGTCAACGTTGTCTTCGACAGGATCTCCTCACCAGAGGTTGTGAGCTTCTTCCGTGGCAAGAACCTTGACCAGAAGCTGCTTCAGAGGTTGGAGACCACTCTGTATGCCGTTCAAGCCGTTTTCAACGATGCAGAGCAGAAGCAAATCAGAGATCAAGCTGTGAAGAACTGGCTCGATGACCTCAGAGATGCTGTCTACTTTGCTGATGACTTGTTGTCTCAAGTTTCTACCAAAGCTGCAACACAAAAGGAGGTAAGAAGCTTGTTCTCTCGCTATCGTGATTTTCAGGAGAATAGGGAGATGGTTAAGAAGTTGGAAGATGTAGTTGAGAGGCTTGAATCTATTTTGAGACTCAAAGGGAGTCTTGGTCTTAGAGAGATTAATGAAAGGGAGAGTTTGTCATGGGGGGGTTCCATCGTCTTCTTTGGAGGATGGATCTAGCATATTTGGTAGGGATGAGGACAAAGAAGCCATAATGAAGTTATTGCTAGATGTTGATCATGATCATGGTGATGATGGTAAATTATCTGTAGTCCCTATTGTTGGTATGGCGGGAGTTGGAAAAACTACCTTAGCTCAAATGGTCTACAATGATGACAGTTTGAATCAGAAGTTTGACTTTAAGGCATGGGTTTGTGTTTCTCAAGAATTTGATATGTTGAAGGTTACAAAATGCATCATGGAGGCAGTCACTCGAAGTGCTTGTGCTGTGAATGACATAAATTTGCTTCATCAAGAGTTGAAAGATAGGCTGATGGGGAAGAGGTTCTTGATTGTTATGGATGATGTTTGGATTGAGGATTACATGAATTGGAGTTTTCTCAAGAGACCTTTCCAGTACGGGATTACTGGTAGTAGAATTCTTGTCACAACTCGAAGTGGCAAGGTTGCTTCTGTGGTTCAAACTCGTCAAGCTTACCATCTAAACCAGTTGTCAGATGAAGATTGCTGGTTGGTGTTTGCTAACCATTCGCGTCTTTCCTCAAAATCTAATGAGAATGCGGCTCTAGAAAAACTTGGCAGGGAGATTGTCAAAAAGTGCAAGGGATTGCCTCTAGCAGCACAATCACTTGGAGGCATGTCACGAACCAAGCATGACATCATGGAATGGAATCATATACTAGTCAGTGACATGTGGGAGCTTCCTGAAAACGAGAGCAAGATTATTCCAGCATTGAGAATCAGCTATCATTATCTGCCTCCACATTTAAAACGTTGTTTTGTTTATTGTTCATTATATCCCAAGGATTATGAATTTAACAAAGATGAATTGATTTTAGTGTGGATAGCAGAAGATCTTTTGCAGCCACCAAAGAAAGGAAAGACTTTAGAAGAAGTTGGTGGTGAATATTTTGATGATTTAGCCGCAAGATCGTTTTTTGGTCGTTCAAGTACTCAGTGGGGTGGCTATTTTGTGATGCATGATTTAGCAACATTCCTTGGCGGAGAATTTTATTTCAGATCAGAAGAATTTGGGAAAGAAACCAAGATTAGCGTCAAGACCCGTCATTTGTCATTTAGCATGTTCAATGATTCAATCTTAGAAAACTTTGATGCTTTTGACAGAGTAAAATTCCTCAGGACATTTATGCTAATTAATTATAAAGATGCCCCATTCAACAATGATAGGGTACCGCAGGTGATACTTTCGAAGCTTAAATACTTGAGAGTTTTGTCATTGCAAAGCTTTGAGCATCTTGATGCAGTGCCTGATTCAATAGGTGAGTTGATCCATTTGCATTATTTGGATCTCACTTCGACAAAAATTAAGACATTAGCAGAGTCATTGTGTAATTTGTTCAATCTACAAACGTTAAAGTTGACATGGTGCTATTGCCTTCGAACACTGACTAGCTGCTTGCAAAATCTCGTAAACTTATGGTATATTTGTATTCATGGAACTCAAATACAAGAGATGCCTAGGGAAATGGGCAAGTTAAAGCATTTGCAGCATTTAAATTGCTTAACCGTGGGTAAGCTTGAGGAGAATGGGATCAAGGAATTGGGAGAACTTCCAAATCTTCACGGATCACTCTCGATTAAAAACTTGGAGAATGTTAACAACAGCAGTGAAGCTTTGGAGGCAAGGGTAATGGATAAGAAGCACATTTACAACTTATGCCTAAAATGGTCCTCAGGTGAGAATTTTGCAGATTCCCAAAGTGAAATGGATGTACTTGAAAAGTTACAGCCTCACCCAGACCTAAAATTACTATGGATGAATGGCTATCGGGATACAAGATTTCCAGATTGGGTTGGACAAACTTGCTACCACAATATGACTTATCTAAGTGTGAGAATTGTTGCATGCTTCCTTCACTTGGACAACTACCCTCTCTTAAGTACTTGACAATTGATGGGTTGAATGGGCTTGAGAGTTGAGACTATTGGTGTTGAATTTTACCAGAGTGATGTATCCTCTTTGGGGACACCCTTTCCTTCCCTTCAAAGTCTGGAATTTCATAACATGTCTTGTTGGGAGGAGTGGCATTCGTTTGAGTCAAGTGCTTTTTCTCAACTGAAGCACCTTGAAATAAGCATTTGTCCCAAATTGAGGGGAGATTTGCCTGCTCACCTTCCTGCTTTGGAGATGCTTAGGATTGAAGGTTGCGAGCAGCTTGCATCTTCTCTCCCAAGGTCCCCTGCCATTCGGCGATTACATATACGTGAAAGCAATAAAGTAGCATTGCAAGAGTTTCCTAGTTCGTTGGAACACCTAACAGTTGCTGGAAGCCCTGTGGTGGTGTCCATATTTGAGGTTATCACCAACACCAACACCCAACCAAATCGTCTCCAATCTTTAAGCATCCGTAGTTGTTTGTCTGCCATATCGTTTCGGGGGGATATGTTACCCGCATCACTCAAGCCTCTGGATATCACCAATTGTGGAAAACTAGAATTCCCAAACCTTCATCACCAACTCCAGTCATTAGAGTCACTGTCATTGTATAGCAGCTGTGATTCCCTGACATCCCTCCCGTTGGATACCTTTCCGAATCTGAACAGAATCACTATCGCCAAATATGACAATCTGGAATCTCTAAAGTCCCTTCAACATCTGATTTCTCTCGAGGTCTCCGAATGCGGCAAGTTAAAGTCATTGCCTTGTCAAATGATCACTCTTTCCCCAAAGTTAACATATCTTTGTATAATCGGGTGCCCATCGATTGAGCAGTTTCCTCCTAACTTGAGATCAGTTACTATCAGCGATTGTGAGAAACTACTGAGCAGCCTTGCATCCATGCACGCACATGCTTACATATCTTCACATCAAAGGTCCACTTACCTCTATAAAGCTGTATAAATTGTCAAGTCTGGAGACCTTGGAGTGCAAGGGGCTTCTCCAACCATCCTCCCTCCAAGAGTTATTCATTGAAGGGTGTCCCGAGCTGCAGAATTTGGTGGGTGAAAAAGGCTGCCCGCTTCTCTAATACTACTCAAAATATTTGGATGTCCTCTGCTGGAAGAACACCGCCGGATGATGCATCCCCAAATTTGGCCCAAAATGTCTCACATCCGCCGAATTCGAGTTATTGAGAGATGGATTTCTTGAATCAGGATTATTTACAGGTATTTTCTCTGCTCTGCTCTTCCCAAACTAAATGTCATTAGCGCGATTTCAGTTATTTCTCTGGACCAATTTTCCATTATCTTATGAGCAAGGAAAATTATTTTCTCACAGTTCCTTTAACCTATTTCAAAAGACAACTGATTCATGCATTTGAGTCCCAAGATATTTTTGAAACTTTTTCTGTGTGTGTATGTGAGGATCAAAGAGAAGCCTTTAATATGTAAAGTTTATTCGACCAAAAAGGATAAGGAAGCAACCTAGTTAGTTTATCTTTATGAGTTTATTTCTAATTGTTAGTATTTATCGTTATTTGTTAGGATAGGGGATATCTAGTTATTTTAGGAGTCGGTAGCCTCTTGATTTTTATTCAATAATATCTTATGTTACTTATCCAATCCTTATTATTTGTTCTTGACTGTTGGATCCCAAAAACGACCAAACAAATTGGTAGGACCTGCCTTCTTCCCGCCGTTGCCGCCCACCGCACCACCGCCCATCGCGTCACTGCCGACTCGCGCCCCACCTACTGCGCTGTCGACCACTGCGCTGCCGCCCACCGTCGTGCAGTCCAATTCACAATTTTTTCTTCTCTGGTTGACGTCTAGTTCGCGTTTTTCCTGACCCGCACCCGTTTTCTTCTCTGTTTGCCTTCTAATGGACATTTGGAAAGACTTGATTGAGGTTGAGATGACAGAACTCAAGGGAGAGATGACGCAGTTTCCCGAATTCAACCTTGAGGACAAGGTTCAGGCTTTGGAGGGAAGTATTGCTAGGATCAAAGAGAAGCCTTTAATATGGAAAATTTATTCTAGATGGGACTAACGAAGCAGCCTAGTTAGTTTATCTTTATTAGTTTATTTCTAATTGTTAGTATTTATTTAGTTTATCTTTATTAATTTATTTCTAATGGTTAGTATTTATCGTTATTTGTTAGGGTAGGGGATATCTAGTTATTTTATGAGTCAGTTATTATCTTAGGAGTCTATTTAGGAATTAAATTAAGAATAACAATTATTATAAATTGGAGTATTCTCCTTTAAGTTAGGGTGTAGATTTATTATTGAGTTGTTACCCTTGAACAGGAACCAACCTCTTGATTTTTATTCAATAATATCCTATTTTATTTATTCAATCCTTATTATTTATTCTTAATTGTTAGGTCCAAAAACGACCTAACAAGAGGCTATACATTAAATGGTCTTTTATCCTGTTGTTTGCAGTTTGGTATAGTATGGGCACACAATTGAACTGCATCGACAGAACAGAACATTTTGTTTAGCAGTTTGAGGTGAAGAAGAGATATCATTTCTGACTATAAATCTTTTGGGACAAAAGGATATGAGAAACGGTAACAAGTACGATGAGCAAGTTTTCTTAAATGTTTCCTGTTTTGATGAGGGTACAAGGGAATAATTTGCTTTTCAACGTAGTTCATATTCTAATCGCTTACTATCTACCAGCTTGCTTTGCTTTCTAACATTTTAACAGCAGACTCTGGAATCAAACCACCATCATGGATTTGTGTTCTTGGAGATACACAGTTATTGCTTATTTCTGTTCTTGGTTAAAAGCCACATTTTCTGGTGGTCGTCATGTTTGAATTCAAGTGTGACTTATTTGCTAGTTATTGTGTAAATCTGTGTTCTCTGCTTTCTTGTAAGAACTTGCATACAAGAAATGAGAAAGTCAGAAAGGTTTCATCCTGCTGTGTACTAATGTTCCATAAAAACACCTCACCAAGTGTTGCTGCTTTCTGGGTGTTTATGGTTAGTTTGGAGAAGCTGCACCCACCGATGGAGGTGAAATCAACTATATAGATCAATGGGTAACAATTAGCTGTGCCAATTGTAATTACCTTGCGATTAGGCACGTAATTAACGTCTAAATGTGTAATTTTATTATGTGTGTTTTGGGTAATTAACCTGTCACGGTCAGAAAATCTTTGGCCTCCCCAAATACTGCTAATTATTTGGTACAAATTCAATATTTCATATTCATCCCTTATGATATGATTTGTAGCATGATCAATTAAAATTAGTACCACATTTGTGAAAATGATCATTCATTGCCATAACTTCCCTTTATATGATTCTCAGATTTTGGTTCATTTTTGTCAATAGCTAGATATATAAAGTTGAAATGGTAATAAAGGGATTGTAACGACGGAAACACGACATGAAATCCAACTGCATTTTTGGAGTTAAAACGCCACGCATGGTTCAGTTTTAATTGCTACAAATAAATAACAAGTGGGTAAAACTTATTCAGAGCTTTACTTCCGTATAGTCCTCCAATCCATCCTAGCTACAAAGTACAAAACTAACATGTATATGTACAAAGCGTGACGGCAGGTGCAACTGCCACAACAACATGATAATAATCTGTGTTGTCAATCAGCTTTTGCTTGCGCAAGGCATGGAACCTTTATTCTTCTCTTCACGACTCTACCACCCAGCATACCCCAAGAAACTGCCAATCAATAAAAACATGATTTGTCATCAGTCAATAATGTTACAGTAACATAATTCTTAGCCCCTTATTCAACAGAATTCATCGTAGTTTGAACAAATTGATGCATGAAGAGGGACAATAAGACAGAAACTCATTCATTCCAACAAAACATAAACAAATGAGTTTGCAGTTCAAACCCATAATTATTACACTCATTTGCAGAATGAACTTGTTGGTTGAGTTCACAATACTAAACAAGAGAAGTTGAATAGGATACCTGAGAGATCGAAGGGCAAGGTGTTGGGTGAGAGCATGGAAAAGGAAATTGGCCCCATGAAGAAGCACCACAATTCCAGTGCAACCCAATACAAATAGCTCCAACATCATATACTTACTTGTATCACTTGAATGAAAAAATCTACACACACACAACAAATAAATAATAATAAGCTTCTATGAGCTTCAGAAGCATATAAGAACAGGTTAGTTTGTGATTGATAATATTAGAAGCTAATTTATATTTGTGTAGTATATAAGAAGAATTGATGTACGCTAAGGTTGCAAGCAAAATAAACATGAGTATGGAGGAGTATATATGGTTATCCAATTCCAACCCCAAGGCTCAATTTATGTACTTTGGTGTATGATGGTTTTATAATTGGAATGCTTCACAAGACTATCAATGGATTGATTGTGGTGGCGGTGGGTCCAATTGAGATCTCAGCCGTTGGATTTATGAAGAAGTTGGTTTGTAAATACTAATAAATAAAAGAAAGGGTGGGGGTTCATGTCATGATTGGAAGTGGCATGGCGGTGGATGGCTTGCAGCTAAATATTTTATGGACAATGAACGGCAAACAAGCAGAATAAAAGAAATGAACATCTAAATTGAGCGGAGGAATCTCAATTACTCCAAAATATTTTATTTAAATTTATTTAGGTGTCACATAATAATAAATGTCTAACTTCTTGACATTTGAAAAGAAGAAAGCATAGATTTAATTTGGTTCCCGTTAAATTATTATTGATATTTAAGTTAGTTTTTATCATTTTTAACCAAATTAGTTCTTTTGTGTATAGTTACACTTTAAAAATATTATTAAACACATTTAAAAATATAATTAATTACGTAGTGAAAATTTTATTTGGTTCTTTATTCATCAGTAAGCATGCAACCTCTCAAGACAACTAATTAAAGAGTTAAGAGTTTCTGCTACTCCAGTCAACCACTGCTATTAGTTGGATAATAATTATTGTTATGAAATATTAAAAGGTGAGTATTATTATCTTAATTTGATTATAATATGATCAGATATGATTTATTTTTATATATTTTCTTGTATACTTTACCCTTTTAGTCTATAAAAACATTCTTAGTGTTATAAATAATATACATCTCAAATTATATCAATAATAAATTTCTTTATCTTCTCCTCTTCTTTCTCTATTGATTTGTTCTCCTCATTATTATTATTTATTATATCAATTGTATGTTTATCTAAGATTTTGATAAAGAACATTGAGAGGCAAAAAGAAAAAAAAAATCATAAATTCCTTTTGATTATAATATTCTAAATTCTAAATCAAAAATCATAAACCCTTGCATAATAGCCACTTCAACTTCATGCGAGCCAATCTGTCTTCGTGGCAATAATTAAGACGCTCTTTATAATTACGGCAAGCCAATATTATAAAAACAGTTGCAATCAATAGATTTATAAGCATTCTCTAGCTTAAAGACTACCTAATTTCTAAAAGATCAGATACAATAGCATGAACCACGTATGATTTCAACCAAAAAAATAAATAAATTAATAATCAACTTCAGAATTCAGCACTACAAACTAAGCTTACGCAAGAGGCTAAGAAAACCCATTTTTCCTTTTCAGAATAATACATTTTCTGATGGCAAGAGTGCTTACAAGGGGTGACATAATGGATAATTTATCATCATCAAGCACTATATCAAAAGTGCCCCTGCCTCAAAACATCAATGAGGCCAGCATTGGTTGTGAAATAGGGTACTGTATCCCACTGGGAATATCCTTCTAATTAAGGATAGATCTAAGGGATGATTTTGATTATATTCCTTTATAAGCAACTTAATTACAGCTTCCATTAGTCTCCTAACAGTGCTGAAAGAAACAAGTTCTGTACAAAACCAGATCTCTCAGCAGCTTCTTTCATCCTTTTTCCCCGCTCCTCCACACTCAACGAGGGATCAAAACTGCAATAATAGAGAAAAGAGAGATATCAAATCTGTTATTCGAGGATTATGGGTTTTGAGGGCAATCTTAAATAAGATTGCAGCATGAATTAAGCATGAATGATGAGTCAAGTGCATCTTCAATATTAACAAGCCATGTTATTAAAGGGTCATGAAAACTTTGAAATCTATATATTTTATCAGATAAGGGAATCAAAAGTTGATGAAGAGAACCTTGTTTTCCAAATATGTGTAGGTGCCATATTCTTTGAAGAAGAATCTTCAGCATGTGCCACCTCAGGTTTAGAGATTTCTTCTGCTTCAGAAGCGGGGAGATTAAAAATAAGAGAGGATAGTAATGGATCAATAGCAGCATTATTAGAGGCAGTAGAACTGTTTGTCCGGTATCCACCACCAAGAAGCACCTGTAAATGAGCCTCGCGAAGATCTCGGCCCAAAAGAGACAGTGCCTGACTGTTAGGAATTGCAAATCTTCTTAACCTGCGCCGTCTCTGTAAGTAATCCTCAGTAAAGGGAATCAACAAAAAATTTCCAGTTTTCACTTGATAAACAACTCATCATATATGACGGCTAACTATTTTGAATCAAAATAACCATACAAAGGATATTTTAAACAAGTGTGCATGCTGTAGTGTTATGTGACTCAGCATATCCCTTGCAACTTTAACCGAGCAAATGGGACAAATCTGCATGACAGAACAATAACTCATGAGTCTATCTTAAGTTATAACCAGATTTCCGGATCAATTGAAACCTTGCACAAGGGATATGTCAAAGTAACAATCACAAAGAGGACAAATGCCAATTTAGGTGTACTCAATCCATTCTTGGTTTAGGAAGTAACCCTAGTTTCTATGAGTTGGCTTTGATTGTTTATTCGTTATATCATTATAGTTCATTAAAACTAAACCAAATAAGTCCTTGAAAATTTAAACTAATCAACTATTTCAAAATACATAATTGGTATTCCTTATTTTGTTTGACTTTCATGATCTTGTGCTGCTTTAACTCATTACTTCTTACTTTGCTGTGTCAAATTGAAAAGAATCGAGAAAATAAGTAGGGGCAGAGGGCAAAAAACAAAATGTACATTGTTTATGTCGAATGCTATTAGGAATTCAGCAGACTACAATCATCATGGTCTATGTCTGGTCAATCAGACTTGCTGATTCTCAATATACACTATGAAAACAGATCTTGCAATCTCACTCAGCCACTCTTCTAGCTAACATTGCAGCTCATAACATTCTCTGCAGAGCTAGAAACATTAAAAAGAAAAATCCCTTCTTTCTATAATCATTAATTACAAAATAACCTGCTGCTTTCAAAATAACCAGCATGGTTCAGCTTTGTGCAACTAGCTACATCTTTGCAAAACTGAAATCTGTAGAGAGACATTAAAACCATTCATGCACCTCTATCCACTAGCTTAAGCTTTTAGGAAAGATGGTCTTGGCATGGTATCAAAGCTACTACGACAAAAAAGGTCTAGAGTTCGATCATTGCCAACCCCCCATTTTCAAAAAAATTAAGAATTTATTTGCGCTGCAAGTCAAAAGAGTTATTGCATGAGGGCCATGTAAAGAGACATATAAAACCATTTAAATGCCTTTGCCCATCAGCTTAAGCTTTTGGGATAGATGGCTCTTGACGAAATCGTGGTCCTTCACTGAATTCATTCCACCAGCAACACTCATAAAAATACATATTCAATGAAAAAATTAATAACAGAGCATCTAACATAAATCTAAATAACAAAACAAATCAGCATTAAATTAGGAGCAAATTTTCAATCAATCAAGATGAAAAAAGAAAAATTAAGCTCCCAACATCTGCTACCTACACTATGCACTCCTCCATCAACCTAGCCACTTCCACATTATTGACTTGCCATTATTATGCATGTAAAAAGAAAAGGGTCTTAGTTCTTACCAGAAATGGAAAAGGTTCGAACTTTGGCCTCAGAATAAATGAAACAAACAAGATCTAGCTACAGATTCAAAACCAAGACATAAACCAAATAAACAGGATCTAGCCTCGTAAACATACCGTGACTTTCGATTCGAACGAATGCTCGTCTTCGAGATGCGAACAAAGGGAAACGATGTCGAGTTCCACATAACAATAAGGGCATGGAAACTCGGGTCGGACCTCATCTTCCACATCAAAATCCTGTATTCCCAACCGATCTGAAAGTTGCAAAAAAGAAAGGGGGAAAAATCAAATTTTTAAGCTGACCCAGAATATTTTTCTCAGCAAAGAAAAATGGGTAATTGAAAATTTCTATTCAAAAGAAAGAACAATACGAACCAAAGTGGGAAGATTGGTGATGATGGTGCTGAAGCGCGTGGGGGTGGCGTTTGGCGGCGGCTAGGCGCGAGGTCCAGAAAGCAGAATCCGTTGACATTGAAAAGTTGAGATTTTTATCAACAAAATCACTTTTTTTTTTGGGTAAGGTGGTTGAATCTTTCAGAAATGTGACTTTTTTGGTTGAAGGGAGGTATGCTTGACCTTGACAAATGAATCGAAGAGAGAGAGAGAGAGAGAGGACCCAACAAAGGTGGCACCTTAAAAAAAGAGAAGAAAGATTTGTTTTGTCTTTGCTGCCACAAAACACACATTTCCTTTGGTTTGGTTTTTGGATGTATTTTGTCTTCCTGTAATTATGACTCTGTGGTCGGAAAATTTTCCCGCTGCTTTTTATTATTTTTGGCACCCATACAGTTTATTTATTTATTGTTTTAATTTTCTGCAGAGAAAAATAAATAGAAAAAATAGTTGAAATCAATTTTATCATTGTCATTAACTAAGGGATTGATCCACGGATTTTTTTAGAGTTTTTTTTCTCTTTTGCCATCACTGTTCAAAGAAATTACCAAATTACCCTTGTTTTCAAATTATTTACCTAAATACCACGGTTTACGCTGGTGTGGACGCGACGACACGCGTGACATGCAACGCAGGATTCGCCAATGAGGTTGGCGAATTTGACCTGAATTTGCCTATGCGCTTGGCGAATCCTTCACAAAAAAAAATACCATTTGCACTAAATTCGTCAACAAGGTTGGCGAATTCATGTTAAATTCGCCTCCCCTGTTGGTGAATTCCAACCATGGAGTCTTTTACTTTTTTGCCCCTAATATATGGGCTATTTCCCAAACCCATACACCAAACACCCCTAACACTACACTCAAAACACTACCTTGGCCTTAAAACACTAAACCGATCATTAAGTCCCAAAGCATTGCACAATAAATCAGAAAACTTTTAGTATCCTTAAAATCACCCACAGTAAATTGAGTGAATGAGAAATCATACAGCCAACAAACTAGGGTCAACGATAAACCAAGCACAATAAACACAACTGTATAATAAAATGCATGAATTAAAATGTCATTACACAGTCTGACTTGCTAACAGGAAACACTAAGAAAAATTAGTAAACCCCCTACAATATTGCACGACCTATCATGAGCCCTGCGGCGACCCACGGTCAACATCCGACGTCCCAGCATGGGATGGATAAGTGTACGGGGATGGGTGGGGGTAACCTGATGGGTATGGGGGCGGTGGGTAAGAATGCGGCGGCGGTGGCGGAGACGGATAGGGGTACGGGAATGACGACGGTGGGTAAAAGGCCAAGGGGATGGTGATGGGCAAGGGTAAGGGTATGATGGTGGGCAATGGTATGCACGTGTAGGAGGTGGTGGGATGGCAGTGTCTATTTGGGTGCCGCATTGGCCCTAGCTAGAGAGATAAGTGAATTTCGAGAAAATGAGAGGAGTGGAGTGAAAGGGGGGGAAGGGTTAATACTAGTAGGCGAATTGTTGACATATCCAACTGAATCAAATATTTTACAAATTACGACATATATTAGGGTTTATTAGGGTTATGGTTAACAAATTAGGGTTAGGGTTAAGGCTATGTGTGGATTAGGGTTAGGGCTTTAGGTGGATTAGGGTTCTAGTTAGGGTTTCGGTGGGATTAGGGTTTTGGTATACAGTTTGGGTTAGGATTAGGTTTAGGGTATAAAGTTTATGGCATACAGTGAGGGTTAAGGGTAGGGGTTTTTGGGTTGGGTATAGGGTCGGGGTTAAGGGTTAGGGTTTTTGGGTTGGGGTGTCAGGTTAGGGTTTTGAGTGTAGTGTTAGGGGTGTTTGGTGTATGGGTTTGGGAAATAGCCCATATATTAGGGGCAAAAGAGTAAAAGACTCCATGCCAACAGGGGAGGCGAATTTAACATGAATTCGCCAATCTTGTTGGCGAATTTAGTGCAAATGGTGTTTTTTTTTTGTGAAGGATTCGCCAAGCGCATAGGTGATTTCAGGTCAAATTCGCCAACCTCATTGGTGAATCCTGCGTGGCATGCCACGCGTGGCGCCGAGTCCACGTCAGAGACCACGTGGTATTTAGGTAAATAGTTTGAAAACAAGGGTAATTTAGTAATTTTTTTGAACAGTGATGACAAAAGAGAAAAAAAATCCTTGTGATTTTAATTTAAATAGGGCATACCTGAAGAGTTTTAGATTCCAACAACAATTAAATTAAAAATGTTCCGGTTAAAGTTGTTGGTTTTAATGAAGGAATCAATTACATGGAGAGAGATTTATTTAAGTGTGTAATTTAGTTAAAATTGTAGAATTAAATTTTTGTAAAAAGATTTAGTTGTAATTAACTAATTTTTAAAATTTGAAATTCAATCTAATCTAATCCAATCCCGTGAGCGCAAAGGACTTATAGTCTCTCAGAAAAAGGACCTAGGGCTTGTTGCTGTCGTTGTTGTTTCTGAAAGCAATGGCGTCGAATCCGGAAGAAGGAAGTGCTACCGGCAACAAACTGGCGAAGAGGAAGCCAGTCTTCACCAAAATCGATCAGCTGAAACCGGGAACAAACGGTCACACCTTGGTCGCCAAGGTTCTCTCTTCCAACACCGTCTTGCACAAAGGGAGACCCTCACCTTCCCACAACCTTCGCCCCACTCTCATCGCCGAGTGCCTCATCGGCGACGACACCGGTACCATCATCTTCACCGCTCGCAACGTACAAGGTCTTATTTTTTCACTCGCACCCATCTTTTTTCCTTATAGGTTTTTGTAGATTATTTTGCTTTTCTGTTTTTAAAAATGGAAACTTTGCACCTGGGAACTGTTTTATTTGGCTGGAATTTTGAGTTTCTAATTTGGGATTTTTCCTCGATGAATCTGCATTGTTCTGTGAGATACTGAGATTGCAATTGGTTGGTTCTGTCTGTGCCATTGGGAATTTTTCAATTTGGATAATGCCTTTGCGTCCGTGAATAATGGTGGATGGTGATTTTGAGGTGGCTGTGAGTTCTTCTACACGGACACCATAAAATATACACCATACATACACTCTATAATTATATACATAAAGTTTGTGTTTTAATGTCTGTAATGCTTATGCACTTAATTAAGTATAATTGATGATATCATCTATAAGTTTGTAATGTTTGTGCACTCATGAGAATAAAGTTTGTGCATTATTGATGGTGTATGTATGAGTGTATAAAATTGAGTGTACATGTAACATTTTTGACTCGATAAATAGCCTTAATTCCAAATGTATATGGTTGGATTACAATTACTTGATGCATTAATCGAAATTGATTGAAACCATCCACGTGGAATCCCTTACATGTTTTGATGTACTCGCTTGTTCTGGTTTTTATTGGTATTTGTTCAAGAGATTTGATTAAGTTATACAAGGTATCAAGCAGCATAGACTAGAGGTGTGAAAAATGGGTGGATTTTAGATTCGATCGTAATAGGTGAGTAAAAAATAAAGAGTTAATCCTTGTAGTCACTGAGAAATCAAAACACCAACGTAGTCATATATATGACCAACATTTTTTATTTTCAGTTACTATATCGGGTGTTTTGATTTCAGAGATGAATTTGGGTATTTACTTTTACAAATTATATCAAACATCCATTCAATAAATTACTATGCAACTCATCCATTAGTTACTTTTTATTAACAATGGACAGATATCCAATCCATCCAATTTCGGGATGGCAATGGGGCAGGACAAGGGTTGGGATTACTCCACTGATCCTTGCCCTGGACTTGAATCAGTCCCCATCTTTGATATCCATAGTGGGGGAAAATTATCCCCCACCCTGATCTCCATCTCCCTGTGGAGACTCCTGGGTATCCAAGAAATTGTTAAAAATATATACTGAAAAAAGAAAGGCATATACAAAACAAGATCAGAACAAGACACAAATCTCCCAATAATACAAAACCAAAACAATTCATAACTAGCAACCAGAGATGATTTTATTAGAACAAGTCACAAAACTTTCCAAAAGGTACAATATCAAACCTTGGAAGAAAGAGTGATGATTTCAGCAATGGTGAGCTCCTTAGATGGTTTGGCGACGTCAAGCTCCTTAAGCGGTTTGGCTTGGTGCTTTGGTGGAGAGGATGGGGCGGCTAGGGGAAAAGGAAATGAGGGAAGGAAGAAGAGAAGAGAGTGAAGGAAGAAAAGAAAGGGGATCGGGGAGAGTAGAGATGGGCGCTCACGGGAAAGAAAATAAAAGGGAGGATGAGAGTGTCTAGGGTTAGGGTCAAGCACTCAATTGAACACGGAGGGATATTACTAACACAATTTACCCTTTTTTCGTTAATAAATAATAATAAAATAGAACCACACGTGAAAGTACTAATAAAATCCATCATGTATCAACTATATATTAACACAATAGGGGCATATATGTAATTTTGCCTTGGGTTGGGGATCCCTGTGAGGCAGGGGGCATGGTCTTTGTCCCATCCTATTTTTTCTTGCCAGACTTTTGTGCCATCTCCATCCCGGCAAGGGAAAAATCCCTTCATTTGGATGGGGATCCCTGCGGATATCCTTTCCTACAGATCTCCATTGCCATCCCTGCGATTCATCCATTTAAACTTCTATAATATTTTGCAAACTTAGTGTAATAATTTTATATCTTACCAAACTCTAGTAAACTCTTATCAGGTGAGTCAACAAGCATCAAAACATTTGTGTGAAGTGCATTGTAATTCTCCTGCCCAAAATCCCCTTTTTCAAATCATTCCAATGGCAAATCCACCAACAGTATGGATCCCTCTTTAGTTGTTTGATTCAGAGCTATCATTCTCAAAGAAAACAAACTCCTAATGTAATTGACCTTCATTATGTGTCTTCCAAATGTAACTGTTCTGATCTTTTAGCAAATGTATTCATGAAACTCTACCAAAACTCCTATATCCATTCATTCCTCAAAGTAACGTTGCCCATCATTTCACATAGCTGAGCAAACATAGGGTTCATAAATTGGTCTTAATTGACTCAAGAAGTGGCTTCTTGATCTCAACCAGCATATTGTAATTGATTCTGCACATGCCTTCACCATGAATCTCGGAGGGTCTGGTGGAGCTTGGTGAAATGACCTCATTTCAAATGTAGAGGGATGGGTGTAGGCAGAGTAATAAAAGTGCATTTTAATTAAAAGCACATTAATACTTTGAGCATTTCTTGTCTTTTGTGTGATGGATTTCAATAGATCATGGGTGATTTAATATTCATCCAATACATTAATTCGATTTAGTAAGTTCAATCTATTAAAAATAAAAACTATTACGCCAATGGATGGACTGGCTTGGGTTTGTGTCTGGTTGGACTGGATGAATAATAAACTCGTGGACCATTTTGCCAGCCTAGCATAGACTCGTTATATTTATTGGTCCTTGTTCTTGGAGTTTGTATGTCCCCTCAAGGTGTTGTGCTTGAGGATGTGAATTTTGAAGATGATATCCTGGTTAAACTGTTTTTTAGGGAATGGCTGAGTGTGATAATGGTAATTGGGGGATATGGTAACAAGGTTATTCTATTTCATGTGTTCTGTGGTGAAAATGTCGTCTTAATCATTTAGGTGGCAGCATAACCAGGAAGACCCCGTTTGGCAGCTTTTTCACTAAAAGATTAGTCTATTTTTCTTTGACATAACCTTTTTTGTTTCCTTCTCTCTCTGTATATGCACTTATGATGAATACCTTTATTTCTTTTTCGTTTCTCCAAATCTGTATTCTTGAAGATCCTTACATTCTGGTGAATTAGTTATACTGATGTTAACTGTTAAGTGTGTCTTGTCATAGTGTGTGAAATTTATCATTCCCTTGTCGGTGAACAGAGAGAGGAAGGAAAACGAGAGCAGGATTACAAAAATGTGTGATGCATATAGACAACATATGAAGATGTTTTGTTTCATTCCTTTTCCTCATTCTCATTCTTTCCTTATTTCACAAGCAAATCCTTGTGAGTAATTGATATATGTATTTGGAGAGCTCATACTGCATCTATACAAGCAGTTGTGCATTATGGAATACCTTCTTCCCCGGTTTGTACAGTGTATTTTTTCAATTGATTTCATTTGTCTCAAGTTATCTCGGATATCTATCTGTTGATTGGTAATATGGGATTATGGGTATATTGATATATGTGTAGATAGTAGACATAGGCACCGATTTATGTTCCATTAATGTGATGATGTGGGCTTGTTTTGTTTCTATGCAGTTGACTTAATGAAGGCCGGATCTACGGTAATTCTTCGTAACGCAAAGATTGACATGTTTAAGGGATCGATGAGGCTAGCAGTCGACAAATGGGGACGCATTGAGGTCACTGACCCTGCAACATTTGCAGTGAAAGAGGATAACAATTTATCTCTGGTCGAATATGAATTAGTGAACGTGGTTGAAGAATAATTAATTTCATAGAAGTGCTAAGAAATCTCTATGATTTATGGTGCAATGGATACTGTCCAGGTCAAAATTTAACTGGTGATGGATGGGTTGGTATACATTCACACTTTTAATTAGCAGGCATTTTCCCTTTTAACATGCTTGACATCTTTTAGGGTAAGTAAGTTCATGTCATTTGAACAGTCTTGTGTCAAGCGATTTGCTACTATCTTTATCAGCGACTGTATCCAATGAACTTAAGTATAATATTGTGTTAATATAATTATCCATGTTTTTGCATTTTGCTGGTTATTTGTGTTGATATACATATGTATTAGTTATGTTTATACTAATGTAGTGTCCTAATCATTATTTATGTCTCTGCCTCAGTTAAGAAGATAAATATAGTCATTCGTTTATATCAATTTAGTTCCTAAGTCGACTTGTAATCTGTTTTTGAAATTTAATCTCCAAATCAGTCTTCTAGGTGTTTCTAATCTCACATGTTGTCACAAGAAGAGATCCTCCTAACGATTGTCTTTTCCAGATTCAAACATTGGTGCAATTTGCTTTGCGCAATATTCAACCTTTATGAGTAGAATATAGTTAGATTTAATGATGGCTTTGACCGGCATAAAGTAATTAAAATTATTTACGTAAGAACCAATAATTAGTCTAAACATTCTGGCAATTTTATTTTGCCAAGCATTTTTCATTTCGATATCACCAATGGAGTTAGGTTATACGATAAAGTTTGTTATCTAGTCTAGTGATTGTGGATCCAATTCCAACTGAAGATTAAATAAATTCTATGATGTTCGTGGAAAAAGGTTAGATGGTAATGAAATATGAAACATTGAAGCAGCATATCTTCATAGTATCCCAGTGTTTGAACTTTCAACCACTTGATTATGGTACCCTAACCAGCAAGTCACCAGATAAAGTAAACTTGTAAATACGATCTAGTTAAAATTTATCATAAATTGATTAAAACATAAACCTCCCTGAGTTTAATATACAAGGGTTAAAAAAATAGGCTACATCATGAGGTATGCACATCTTGCAGTGAATTTTTGGTGAAAATGATCAAAAGCGTGACACTATCATTCTGACACTAGTTTTAACTAACAATAAATTTAAACCTTGAAACAAAAGGTGATAATTTTGAAGCTATTAAGAGTGTCTTAGTAGCGAGAAACTTACGTAATTTTACACTAAGACATAAGTTCCACCTTCAAAGTCGCCAACATTACCATAAAAAGAAGTGATAGTTTTGAAATCGATTTGAGGGAAAGCTTAATGTCATTGCATAAAGGACGGATTACGTTTTCTTTAACCGGAAGACATTATGATGACGGCAAGTGACTAGATTTTCACACGAATGTAAATATCTTGATCACAGATCGTGTGTTTATCGTGGAGTTCGTGGCAGTCGAGCCACATGAATTAAAAGCCAAGTACAAGTTACAACATAGGCTGTTATGCATCAACCATTACAAGTTTGTAGCCGAGTGACATGTTAATTTGGTCGAACTAGTTACCAACGTATGTCATTGAGAATCAGTGTAACGTTGCCAACGCTCGAGAATTGAGTCATTTCCAACGAGAATGTGAAATAAATCATTGTATATCGCACGTAAACAATGTTTGAAACAAAATAATAATCATACCTAAGTCAAATGATACCAGCTCTAGATGCTTTACAATTTAAGTCTTGGGAGTTATCACATTCAACCAGAAGAAAATCCTCTAACCAGGTCTAACAAAGTAAGCTGAAATCCATGGAAAGTACGCTATGCACCGCACCACCCAGGCACAAACAACAATCATCCATCTAGAATTCAAAAAGAAGATAACTTGAGAAGTTCAATCATATACGCCATTAACACACAATCACAACCATAAGACCAAGATAAACATTAAACCAAAACATTAATTTTACAAAATGCAAATCATTTAGATCCAAAACATAAACCAATGAAGGCAAAGCAAGGCAAATGGAAATGAAGAAACATTACATGTCAAGGTCCCCAAGCCTAAAGCCCCAGAGCAAATGATCACGACCCTAAACAAGAAAACAGCCAGGTCAAAATGAAGAGTTGGAAAAAGACAAAAGTAGAAAGAAGAATGCTATTCACCAATTAGATAACTTTTTTCACCTATCTCATGAAACTACATGACACTAAAAATGAAAAAAAAAAAAAAAAGGGGGATGGAAATCACAGTGAACAAAAAGAAAAAAGGGAAAGAAACTACTTCCGCCATGGCTTAAGAATTACATTTTGTAATAAATAATAAATGATAGTTCTCTAAAGTTAAAAGGGGCAAAATAAAATAAAAAAGTAAAAACACATTAGTTACGTTTTGAACACATTGTTCAGTCTAGACAGATAAAAAAATTCCAAATTATATGCTTGGGCCAGGAGTCATGGCATCTGGGACCTTGCTCAAGATTATTAACAGTATTTAATCTACAAGAACTCAAATTCTGAGTCAAGCATTTAACAGACAATTTCATTGAGAAGGTTAACACCGCAACATCATAATGAATCAACTGCGATTATGGTTTTAACATCAGCAAACAAAAGAATAAAATTTGCACCATGAGACACAGTGCTGGCACTCTGCATTGAGGCTATTTTCAAATTCCACACGTCCTTGATAACTGTTATTGTCTGTATAATTGTATTCTAAGATGGAAATCAATGTTCATATACTTCCCATACATCACATAACAAATTCATCAAGTTTAAGCATTAAATCAAGATGCATGCATTATACATACAAATAGTGTCTGTCTGGAAACCAATACGCAATTAGAAAGCAGAAATTATTGTTGCTTGTTTAGGGTCATCCAAATACTCTCAGCAAATGCTTGTTTGACATTACAAACAAAAATGAACAAGTCAAATTAGGGGGGGGAAAAAAAGCTTGACCACCTTTTTTTACTAGAGTGCATCTACACTTAACTTTGCTCGAACCTTCTGTCATTCATCATACATCATCATTGCAATCTGAATAAATACAATCAATCAGTATGATGTTCATATCATTATCTCTAATTGAATGTTGATTTAGATGAAGGTACAGCTCGAACCTTCTGTCATTCATCACACATCATCATTGCAATCTGAATGAATACAATCAATCAGTATGATGTTCATATTATTATCTCTAAGTGAATGTTGATTTAGATGAAGGTACAGTTCAAATTAGATGCCAAACCATAGATCCCTTCACATGATTACTAAATATCACCAATCAAATTACCACACAACTATTAGCAGCCAGAAATTATTTTAAAGGAATGCTGTTATTCTGCATAAATAATCTGTATTATAACAAACTAAATTCAAAATCATTATTTATGACCAAGAGCAGCAATTTCATATGACAGAATGCACTAAATATTTCAATCCATAATAACTCTTCTAAGACACAGAGGGAGGGTGGAGGGGATGCTCAATAAATCAAAATGAAGCCTTTTTGTTAAAAGAAGTTGCTGTGGACCAATTATAATTGAGGAAGCTACCAACAAATACTATTAAAGTGCATCATTGACTGTGCCAGGTATTATGAGACATAGTGTTCACTATCTCATTTCACACTCAATTTAGAAATCTCATCCCCTCACAAATCTACAGAAGACAAGTTCTCAATGCTTCAAAACCCAAAATTTGAAACAAATCCACGTGACACCATCTTTGATGCTTGATCTTCATCTAGTCTTCTCTTGCCCTACAAGGGGGGGAAAAATACACACCTTTCACTGTGAGAGCAAGAGAAAGCCTATTTTTTCTTTAAATAAAAAGAAGAAATGTTGAAGAGCAAAAATATTTGTCCATATGCACCCCACATTTTCATCCAGAATGTGTAATTCAGACAAACCTTCCCTCCCCATCTACAAAGGGTTAAAGACAAAAAAAAAATTTATAAAAGAGAACATGCCTACATTGCATAAAAAATTCAATGTCAAGACAACTACAAATATTTACGCCGCATTTTGAACTAGGATAATGAAAGTATGCATTATACGCTGCATCTTGCTAACAGGTCCAATTTACCGTTCCAATAGTTTACAGGTTTGTAAAAGCTTTTAAGTCCCTACATTCTACAATGAAACCTTCTCCACTAAATGAAGGGCGGAAAAAAAACACAACTAAAAATCAACGACCCAGCCAGTAAAGTGTTCAGCATGTTTCAAGGAAAACGAATCAAACAATAGGAGATAAGCTTTAATCCAAGCCTCATTCAACAAACAAGGTCCTATATATAATATAAAGCCAAAACAACATTTCATAAAATCCAAAGCTCACATTTCAAAAATCACGGTAGCTTACCAAAAAATGCAATGACGAACACCTAGGTTATTTTCTAATACGCAATTAATGATACACGCATGACCAGAAACAAACAACCACAACATCATCTTCAAAAGCAACACAATGCAAATAAATAAATAAATAAATAAATCAAGAAAATGGAGAAGCAGAGATTGAAAGGAAAGAGGGGTAATACCTTCAGGGGTCCAACCGTAAGAGTGGCGAGAAACAGAGAGCATCGAAGTGAGCAATGCGGAAGCGGTGGCGGTGTGGAAAGGAAGCATCGAAACGCAGCTACTCATCTCCACCGGCGACCTAATCCATCACATCAGAAAATTGGGGAAAAATTACGGTTAGGCTTTTGATGATTATTCAGGAGAGAGTTGCGAGGTGTTGAATTGATCGGCGTTACCTGAAAATGCGGTTAGAGAGTGAGCTTTGCTTTGGGACCTGAAACATCGGTCGAGTGGGTCTTGATCTAGCTCCGGCAGCTAATCTCGCCGTCCCGGCCGTTCGGGAGGCGGCGGAGCGAAGGAATGACCTGGCGGCGGACGCGGCGGACATCGTTCTGCAGAATCTGTTGAGTAATGGAACAACCAGCTCGAGGGGTTTTTCTTTGTTGGGGTTTTGATTTTTCTCCGTCTACATTTTTTTGGATCTGGGGTAATGGGCTTACGATTTTTTTGGGTGAAATGGGCCCAATTACAATGAGTAATTTTGTTTGGGCCCATTTTCGTTTTATATTTTCGATAAAATTTGCGAGCTTTATTTACCAAAAAAAAAGGGAAATTGTGAGCTTTTTACTCTTATACCGTTATATCCCAAAAAGAAAACGTGAGAACAAATATAGTGGGAAGAGTTAATTAAGTTTTTAGTCCCTATAATATGAAAAAGTTTGGTTTTAGTCCCTCATAACAAGTTTTAGTCCCTGTAAAATGTGAAAATTTGATTTTGGCTCCTGTGGACTGTTGGTGATGGATGGTGATGACGTGTCAGTTAAACCGTCATCAGGGACCCTTTCTACACCTATCCATCACCAACTGTCCACAGGGACCAAAATCAAATTTTCACATTTTCCAGGAACTAAAACTTGTTATGAGAGACTAAAACCAAACTTTTTCATATTATAGGGACTAAAAACTTAATTAACCCTAGTGGGAAATTATTTTGAGTTATACACAATATAGTATGAAGTATGATACGTGGCAGGATCATTTAGGATCATCATGGATTATATGTCCTCTCTTAGTTACAATCTTAGATTCTACTCAGCTAATTTTAGTGAGCTTTAAGGTGCTTTTGTTGACATTTTTTTGAGGAGTTCATTTAGATTTTTAGCAAGTGATTTTAGAGTTAAATTTAAAGAGCGTAATTAATTTTATCCTTGATCCTTCAAATTCTAGTCATCATTGCTCTCCAATGGTGAAAGTTATCAATGCTATGATTAGTGTGAATCAGAATGTGCAAACTCACCATATTTTTAAGGAAGCCAATTTTTGTGTTAATGCTTTGGCTAAGAAGGGTCATGATCTTCCTTTAGGACTTCATTCTTTTAATATTAGTTCGCATTTTATTTCTTTTATATTGTTAACTGGCAAATTTAGCACCTGCTTTCTCCATTTCATAAGGGTGTAACTTTCTTTGTTTGGAGTGTTTTGCCCCATTATTAATAAATAAATAAATAAAATATGATATGTAAACCATAAACCTTCCCTAACATCTTTCTGTAAGTGATAAATATATATTACCACATATAGCCCAAGTCAGCATCAACATAACTATAAAAAAATATATATATATATATATATATGGAGAGTACATGGAAATCAAGAAATGTACTGAAGTCAAAAGGTGAAATAGAAATACAATTATATTAGATCAGACTAAGAAAATACAAGTAACCCTTTTTATTATATTCCCATAGTAAGTAACAACACAAAGTTGATTGAACTTGGGAAGTTAAAACGAGTCATGTAAGAAAAAATGGCTGAAATAACTCACAATCATTAGTGAATTTTGACTAGGAGCAATAACAGAGCTTAGAATTTGTACTCTAAAATGGTACATGATATAAGTAACGTTATTCATACCTCAAAAGTGAAGATAAGAATTAACACTAAAGACAGCATTTGGAATTTGGTATGGGTTCACCATATCCACTCTTTCGATGTACGAATAACATTATGCACATGATCTTTGATATGCGTGACCATCATTTGCTAGAACTCCTTGAACTCTTCTTATTCTTGCTAACCCTTAGCAGAGTATCAAGTATGGGTATGCAAATGCCACTACACATATCAACTCCTTGTACTTTAGAGGCATGATCAGAACATGAACCTTTTGCTAATTTCTTCTTCCTTTCTTCAAACTTCAATGTTTTTGGGAAGTACACGTGTCCTCTGTCGCTTGGCCTAATTCCAATTAGCTGGGCAAGGGATACACTGTTGTCTTGAAAGAACGATGCCGTGGACTGGTTGTTGCAACACAAGAAGCAGTAGAAAATCAATAGAACCGTAAGCAATAAATGCTGCATAGAGAAATGAGAGTGACAGATATTTTGAAACAAAAAAATTTGCTTAAAATGACAGATAAAAAGAAACGGAGTGAGTCGTTTCTAACTTTACTTAGTTCATAAAAAGATAATCATTTCACAATCACATGGTTTGTGATGGTCCATGTGAGATACATTTACTATGTGAAGTTGATTGTTTCCACATTTTAAAGTCTTCTATGTTAACTCAATGCCATGCTAATGGCAAGTGCTTACTCTTTGGTACATAGAGGAAATAATTGTCAGCTACATGTGGCTTTCACTAGAATCCTTTCCTTAAACATGCTCTCAAGTCCTTATTGATAGTTTCATTTTTACACAGGAAATTCTATTATGTGTCATAATATGATTTGTGGACGTTTGCACGAGTCATGAAGTACATTACTTGTGATGTTATCATATATGCATTATGTTTGTTCCAAAATGAGATTCATTCAAGGGAAAATTCAGATTACCTCAGTATCCAGGTTAGAGGATGAGAGTGAAGAGAAACTGGTGGATGGCACGTGCAATGAGTATGGTACTACCGAAGCGGCCGGGAGGGATTCGGCGGCTCTGAGTCGCACGTTCAAGAAGCGAAGCCCGAGTGGCCATCCAATAGGCATCTCATCATTCTTAAAAGAAATAGCAGAGAAAAAAAACTTAGCAATACTATTATATACTTTCATTTGAAATGTTGCATGACATTTTCAGCAAACATATATGTATGTAGAAAAAAATTCAGCTCCTTAACTAACAAGAATTTTTGAAAGAACAAGGTGAAATTTAAGATTTGTGATCAATGAAATTGTATTTCCTCTCTTAGCTCTTAAATATGTATAATGGATATCATCCATACATGACATCATACAGAATGATTTCAATTCCAGAATATATGGATCAAGCTGAGCTTAGTATAGATAATGGCCAGCACACTCTCTTCATTAGAAGAATAACATAGTTAGCAAATGATTGGTGCTGGTGCTAAGCATATGTTAAAAAATGCCTAGTTAGCAAATGATTGGTGTTGAGCATATGTTTAAAAATGCATTCTTATATAATTCAGTAATTTGAATGGCCTCATTTCTCTAGATATATTTTTTTTCAGATCCATTTCCTACTCTTGCTGCACCATCTTAAATTATTTCCTAGTTTGTTCCCTCTGCTTTTGGATTTGGCCCACAACATCATGTGCAACTCACATACTAATTGCACATCAATATAGAACAATATATAGAGTAAGGCAAAAAAGAGATGGATGATTGTACAGTGTACACACACAATTGTTACAGTGAGGCAGACACTTCAGTGAAACTGTGCTCCCACACCATCTAATTTTTGACATGTCATGCTCAAAATGAGCAATTTTTTACCTGCTCCTGTCCTGGCTATACCCTTAGATTCCAAAATTATTAAATAATAATAATCATCCTGACAGGGGACCAGTACTACTAGAACTATATATATAGATAATAAAAAGTCATGTTGATATAATTAGGATCGATGTATCAGTTCAAGTGTTTCAACTCACATTCTTATTATTAAGTTTGAACAACAAACTTTGATGGGTTTTAATAAATGTTACTAACAATATGATCCAAACTAAAGACACTATGTCATTCTATTTTTTTTCCCCTTTTTCTTTAGCATAACTTCATCTCAAATTTAAAATCTCTAATTAAGCTAAAACAATTCCCCACCAACTAAACTATGCGTTTGTTTGTTAGGGGTCTTGCCTTATGTGAGTACATAGGAAAAATACAAATTTCATACACATGGATAGACACAATTTTCATTTTGAGAAATAATATTTATATTCATTATACACGGGACACTGTGCCAACTCACTATTTATCTGTCATTAGATTAGATTTTATTGTGTGTCATTTTAAAATCTAATCTAGCAGTGTATATAAATAATATGAGTCAACACGGTGTTTAATGTAAAATGAGTTTAAATAACACACCTCTTTCTTCTCTTTATATTAGTACACTTGGAAGTTAAAAATTTTGCATACATTGATGGCATTCAAGTTTACTTTCAGAAAACCATTCCCAAAGCATGCCAATTCCCAGGGAAAAAGAAATCAGTCATAATAGCAAGAATTCACATTTCATCAAACATGACATGCAAGAATACTACCAACAATCAATCAAAATATTACATCCAGAGCTAATAGCTCAAGTGACATCTTTTTAGTCATGCGCTTAGAGATAAATTAAAGAGATTGAGTTTGACTCTTACTAAAGGGTATATAATGTGTGTCACCTAAAATCTAGCTATGTTCTAAAAAAAAAAAATCAATCAATATATAACACAAGCAGATTCTTATATAATGTAGGAAATTGAAAGAAGGCTGCATGACACACAGAAACGTAAACATTCTCAGCCAAAACCAGAGGCAGAACAATGCTTCAGTTTCCATTCCCTTTAAACACTGCACAGTAACATTGACATTTTATGGATGTTTAACATTAAACAGAACCCCCCAAAAAAAGAATTCTAATCTTTCACTGACGAAACAGTGAAACATCTTATAAACCAGGTGAAAAATGGAGAAACAAGGCACAATGTGACAATAATATATCTTATGGTCTTATTTGTGCAAAGTAGTGAAAGCAAGGAATCATTACCTCTGCAATCATGGCGTCTCTTCTCTGCACTCTCATCCACCACCAAGAAGTTGAGGCAAATGAATGATCACTGAGAAAACATAAAAACCGTTTTGGACTTTGGAGAAGAAACCAATGGTGAATTTAATTTACGTGTTCTTCCTTAAAAACGTTAGACATTTAAGGGTCTGGTCCCACTTCAACGTCACTTGGGNTTTGTCCCAAGAATCCATATTTTTTTTTTTATTAAAGTGAAACCAATATATAATTAAGAGAAAATAACGCCCCAAAAATAAGTAACGCAACGCATAATTAGGAGAATGACTCAACAATTAACATAGCCCCCATATTATTTTATAAGTATTTATTTAGAATACATTGATAATATAAATGAGTTTTATATTGCCATCCAATCATATATTAAAATATTAGTAAATATAATTAGTTATCACATCCACTATTTAAAATGTCATTTAAATATAAGAAAAATTAAATAGATTTTATGAAAAAAAATTGTACATTGTTGTAGTAAGAGATTTTTCTTGCTCTATTCTATTTATTATTTGACGTATCACTTGTTTTGTCTCCAAAAATACTAACATGCATTAATATGTTAAATAATAAATAGAAGAAAGTAAGACAAATCTCTTGCTCCAAAAGTATACAATAATTTCAGTTTCTATAATTCTTATGGCGGTGACACTTCAACATCTCTAGTGAAAATGAAAAATGAATTGTAGTAATTGAAGTGATAACAATAGAAGTGCTGTCATTCTTTTTAAGCAATTAACATTTGGGTTTTGAGTTTGGTGGAGAAATAGATATCACATTAGTTGAGAAGATTATATATGGTCTATGCGTTGTTTGGCTTAATTAGGTGAAGTAATGGATTTTATAAGAAGTTTCTGTCTCTATTAATTGGAAGCACCTAAATTACGGGTCAACAACTTTGTAACATATTACTACTTGGCTGTTGCAATCAATGGCGGATTATTATTGCAACACGCAAGTGAAATTGATGTTCAACAAACACACGAAATTGGAAATATGTTTACTATAAACGCTGTTTGGTACGAGATTTTGGTTTTTCTGTTGTTGGCTTCTTATACAGTAATTCTTTGTGTTTTGGATCTATATAAAATTCAAAGCAGGGAAAGAATTTATAAAATTATTAAACAAATATAATTATTCTTTACCAGTTTAATATTGTTTTCGTATTCGGGCTTTGTCAGCCGTCTCTACGAGGCCCTGCTTGAGAATGGAATGCCTATTTTTTTGGGATAAAAGGCCATCAAAATTTTATGTTTTAAATATGTTTTTAGGTTCTCCAACAAACTTTTGACACTTGACTTAGGTTTAGGGTTGTCAAAATGAGCCCGGCCCGTTTACCCGGTTAAATAGACAGATTTTACACGCAAAAAATAGGTCTGCGAAAATGTGAAAAAAAAAATTGGACCGACCCATTTAAGTCCGGTCCGTTAGGCCCGCGGACCGAGCTGTGAGCCCGTGAAATTTTTTTAAATTTTTTTTAAATTTTTAAAAAAAATAAACGGGTTGGCGGGCCGGCCCGTTTAGGCCCGCGAACCGACCATAAACGAGTTAGACCCTAAAAATAGACATATTTTTTGCCCGGCCCGTTTAGGTCTGCAGGCCTAAACGGGCTGTGCCTAAACGGACAGGCCATAAACGGGCCGGCCTCGACCCGTTTGACAGCCATACTTAGGTTCTTAAAAAATATATTTTTTAGTTTTGGTTTAAATATATTATAAATATTTATTTTTAATTTTTAATATATTATAAATTATTTAATTTTAGTTATTGTTATTAATGAAACTCATGCGGTCAATAAAGTGCACGATCTATAACTTGGCTAAAATTTAATTCATAACTCGCTATTTGACTCAAATTGAAATCGTGTATAAGTCATGATTTAATAATAAATTTGGGCCAAATAGTAAATTATGAGTCCAATTAAATTTGATTATGAGTTAGGTTAATTTATTTTGTTTCACATAAGACAATTTGTTAGTCACATAAACACTTCATAGAGCTTCTTACCAATAGTAATGACTAAAATCAAATATTTTTAATATATTTATAAAAAAATTATTTTATAAGGACCTAAACTAAATTTCTTAAATTTATCTGAAATTCAAAACATATTTAACCCAAATTTAAAATGATAGAATAAACTCCTATGCATAAATTCATCGCGAAGGGGAAAAAGACAGCACAAATTCTTGAGAATTAAAAATATTATTAATAAATGAATTTATTATAAATGATTGGGTTTAGAATTATTAACTTTTTATTTTACACATTAACTTCTAAAACGACAAATTTAATCTATTTAAAGAATTATTTGGAAATATTTCATTCATTAAGAACAAATTTATATGGCACTAATATTTTCGTCACGATTAGTTTATGCAAAATATTTGTATTATAATAAGTGGTGACTTGAATCGTGTGACTGTGACTGTGAGAGCGGTTTGTACGCCGTATGATAAACGTATACGTTAACTAGCTAAAGACTAAGACCCTTAACTTTGTAAAAGTGTCTCACTTTGTATGAATACAAAATGTTATTTGTATATTAAATATGATATAGACATTAAACATTTTTTTTCTCACGTATACATGAATTTCATAATCACATTATATGATGTAATTGTAAATTTCATGATGTATGAAAGAGATAAAACTGTGTTTAAATCTTATTTGATGTGCAAATACACCACTCTTATAAAAGGTATTTATATTTATTTAACATTAGACAAGTTATTAAGAATAGTCTAGTAGCAAAAAAATTTAGTCACATGCATAAAGTTTAGGATTCAAACCAAAATGAAATTTTATCTATGATTTAATAAGATTTAATAGGATGACATTGATTAATAAAATTAAAATAGAAATTTTTAAATTTATAGAATATTTAATGTAATTGAAAACATATAAATTTTATTTTTCTAATACAAAGTTATCATTTGTGTGTTTTTAACCATTGCCTTCCAAGTCATTATTAATTAATTGATACAATATATTAATATAATTTAATGATGAGTCTTGTAATAAAATAATGTAGATATTAGAATATGAAACTATATCTGGGGTCTCCTACATCTGGATAGATAAAGTTTTTTTTTTTAGAGAGTGTTTATAATCTCAAAAGCCAAAGTTAGGTTTTTATCTTTAACAAACAAAAAGTTAAAGTGCACTTGTTGTTAAATTTTAAAAGTTAAAGAATAATTATGAGCACTCTTATAAATAACTTTTTAAAATTGAACAGACTAACATAATCCTAAATTTTAATAATCATTTTATTTTAATATTTATATTTATCATAATAATTTTACATATAAAAATAATTTTAAAATATATTTACTAAACATTCTACGTATGAAAATTAGTTTTTCACGCACAATATTGCTATATTTTTTTTATGAAAAAAACCACGCTATCTAATCAAGCCTACGCACCACTACACTCACTGCTCAACTACCATTTTTTAGTAAGTTATATTACATGTTCCTTGCATTTTCAGCCAAACATAGTTCCTATAGTTGTGACCACTCAGATGTCTCCACGTGCACTTGTCATTCTCTTCGTCCATGTGCATTTACAACTTGGGATTGGGACTGGTACATAAAACTTGTTTGGATGAAGAGGAGAAAAAAAAGAGAGGAGATTTTCTTTTGTTTGAAAAAAAAAATGAGAAGAAGTAAACATAATCGTATCAAATAACTTATTTACTATTAATAAAATATAACCATGTAAGAAATGTTTCTTTTAGCTTAACTAAAATTTCTTACGGTAATTTATCACTCCATACGATGTTTGTTATTTATGTTATTATTAAGTATACCATAATCCGTATATATATATATATAAAAAGAAAACTTTAAAATTATAATTCTTTAACTTGATGATCAAAACCAAATAAACCCAACTTATTATGATGACATTTTAATCAGTTTTTTTTTGGAGGGGGGGTTAAAGACATTTCATTTGGGTCTAAGGTGGAAATGATAAAATGGGCCAGACTCCAAAGAGAATCCATGCAGCCCACGATTATACGCTAGACAGGTTTTATAATGTCATGTTGCATTTTACGCAGTAAATTAAATAGGCTTGGTGCCCAAGTTTTTGGTCTCTAACTAATAATGGGCTCCATGAGTGATAATTGATTAACTAATTATGATACTTGCATTTGCATCAAGTCAACATACATGACAAAGGCCATAATAATGTAACCCGACAACCGTAAACAAGGGCCCACGCCAGTGGCGGATCTCAAAAAATTTAGATTGTGTAGGCAAATTATACATCCGTAAGAAGAAATTTCATATATAATTACATTTATGTAAATGTGTAAATGGGTTGAGTTAAACGAATTTCATACTCGGCTCAATTTTATGACCAAGTCATTTCTTTGAGTTTAAACCTGACTTAATAATAATTTGACAAATGACTAAGTTAAATCAGACTAAATGTTTAAATAATGTACAGAAATTTAGACATTATATATAATAAAATCATTAAATTTTATATGTAACAAATTAAATTCAATCTCATGTAATTAATCGGCACAGTATCTTATATTAACGGAGCTCAGATAACACTAAATTGTATGCATACGAATCATATGGTGAGCATAACAAGTAGGTGGAGTGATAATTTTTTTCCTTTATGTACGTACGTCATATTGTAACGAGGTGAAATTGTAAATGATTGAATTATGGAAATAATAGAATAATTTAGTATATTTTCTGCATTTGGGATGGAAAACCTCCTTAAAAATGAGAAGATTAGAGAGAAGAATCCTAGAGAGAGAGATAGGATAGCCTAATATAAATTTTTCGTGCCCTCTAATTCTCCTATTCCCCTATTTATAATAAAATTGGGCTCCCTAATTGGACCAATTCTTACTTTGGGTCTTTATTTACTTAGGTCCGTTACAATACTCCCTCCTTTAAAAATGGACCTTGTCCTCAAGGTCCAAAAAAATAAAAATTTCCACCCAGATCCCATTGCATAAATTGTAACTTGCTAAAATTGTCTTCATAAATTGGGTCAAACTCTGAAAATTTCATAAAAAATTCCCTTTTTGTAACAGCCCTCCTGTAACTCATTTTTGTTGAGTGGTTTCCAATCATCAAAGTCCAAAAACCGCATTGGGCTTGGCCCACTTGCACCCAAACGGGTTGTGCATGACCCAGGAGACCCCAAGGCTCCCTTTCCTCATTTTCCCCCAAGGGAACCCTAGCCTCCTTCTTCCTCTCCCCTTCTTCCCTGGTTGTTGGTGGCTGCTCCCTTTCCTCCATGGCCACCATCCTTCATGGCCACCAATGCTTTTCTTCCCATTAAAACCAACGCGGCAACAGACGCCACCATCACCCGTGCTCGCGCTGTCCGCGCCGCTAGCCACCCACGAGCGCCATGGCATCGCTCCCCGTCCACCGCGGTATCCCCTTGCTTCCTTGCCAAAACGGCAGCAACACCAATAGCCTGCCACCGCGGTCTCTCAATGAAAGCACCATTTGTAACGAGGTGAAATTGTAAATGATTGAATTATGGAAATAATAGAATAATTTGGTGTATTTTCTGCATTTGGGATGGAAAACCTCCTTAGAAAATATAAGATTAGAGAGAAGAATCTTAGAGAGAGAGGTAAGATAGTCTAATACAAATTTTCCATACCCTCTAATTCTCCTATTCCCCTATTTATAATAAAATTGGACTCGCTAATTGGATCAATTCTTACTTTGGGCCTTTATTTACTTAGGTCCGTTACACATATGCATCATCGTCAATACCACACACACCATTTCCACCCAAACTCTATCGTATGGGGCTCCATACTCATAAATTTACCCAACCTATAAATTTCAATGATCATCTATGATTATTTTAGTTTCCCAGCCATTTTGGTGACTTCAGTTTTTTTCATAAAGTCTTAGTTTTTAACTACTGGAGGGATAATTAGTTGTTTTAGGTTAGCAGTCAATTCATATGAAACCTAACACTTTCAAATTTCAAATGCTCACTCTCTCCCTCTGGGTCTTATCCCTTCACTCATTTCCCTTTTTCATTTTGTTTTTAATTTCTTTTCAAAATTCTGAATCGAACTACTTAATTTCATTGCCAACATGCAATCGTTCTTCCCAATTCCATCTGTAAATTGCACTATGTAGTATATTCTTTTTGGTACATCACTATATAGTATATATCATTAGTAGAGTTATGATATTTGTGTATATACATACACATTACTTGCATATTTGTTTTTCACACATATTCTATGCTCTACAGTTAGTATCGCCTATGGTGTTGACGCCATATAAATAAGTGGCCAAATCCTATTTATATTAATTTGCACAAATTATCTGTGGTCAATTGTGTTAAGATCAATCTGAGCTAGAATATAGTTGGATATTTAGTATTTTAATAAATAATTAAGTAGAACAAAATTAGAAAAAAAAATCAATTAAGAATACACCCTAACTGAAACAATTTAACAACATATTAAAGAACAGGAAATAGTTAGATATGCGTTAGACATTATCTTTTAAGAGTTTATTTTTGTCTTATTTAAAAGTATGTTAAGTAAAAAAGTGTCAACAAAAATTTATGAAAGATTAGATGTCCATCACTTCAACAATACGCGTAATTGCTGGATACTGAGATGGTATATTTGAGAAATGCCATCATCATACAGTGTTTGTGCCGTACACTTGTAATTTCAAAAGTAGCAGTGGTGACCCTTTGACCTCAAACGCTCACACTCACACCTATACTTATGACTTAGGAAACTCACCAAAAACAAAAATAATTCCCACACCGTCAATTGCGGAGGAACCAAAGGCTAATTAATTGATTTGTTTGAACTTTGAACATTTTTCTTTTGATTGAGATGCTTATGCTGCCCGCCAAACCAATCAATAACCATTTGATCATTGAAGATGGTAGAATCACTAACGCCTTCTCTTAGTTGGTTTATTTATGCCACATTTTCTAAAGCCAAATTGACAGATCTATATCTATAAACTTTAATTGACATATTATAGTTAAAGAGAGTAACAAAGGGTAATCTAATCCTTAATTAGTCATGAGAAATTGGAAACTGAATCACTCATTTCCATTTTCTCTAAATTAAAATAGTCTCTTTCAAATGTCCTTATTCGTAAGGAACATGTTGTTTCTCATAGAGCAGTATTTCCATAGCCGAAGAGGTTGTATGTGCAATTATCATTTTCCTTAATAGTTAATAAACGAGATTAATTTTTATAAATATTAGTATAAAAGAGTTTTACACTGTTATTACATAATATTTATGTAAGATTCTTGAGATTGTGAAAGTGAGACTGAATGTGGCAACACATAATTAGATGTGTCAATATACATAAGTTGCATCAGAATTAAGTTCTTAATAGTATCTTTAAATATTTACCTTGAAAGATACAGTGATGATCACTTGAAGTGAAAGGGGAAGATGGTTTATGCAAACAGCCATGACCACTTGCTTTAAATGGGAAAAGAACCTTGATTGAAAAACAAAAAACAAAAAAGAAATTGTACCAATAAGCTTCTGTTTGTCACTTGATAATCTTTGACTAGGCCAATTGTAAAAAGACATGAACTACTTAGCTTCAGTAGTGTGGTGCTCCCTCACAATGATGAAAAATGGTATCCAATTTTCATGGTAGGTAGGTCAGCCAAGATTGACCACACCAATGGGAATTTCAAAACTATTTGTGTGATCATCTAGCATCATACACTTTAAATCACACAAAAAATGACATTTCAGTCTTCACTTTGATAGGACCTATTACTCATAGTTAAAACTGTTATTTAATGTTTAATCGAAAACATATATATATATATATATATATGTATATAAAACGTGGCGTTGAATAACTACACAAAAATCTCTCTTAAAATAATTAAGAAAGCATGAAGAGAACAACCTTAATTACTTCACATTAAATTATACAACTTATTTGATGGGTATAAGCAAAAAATTAACACATGCTCTTCTCAAACTTGATGCTGTAGTTTCCAAATCATGACAGAAACAATAATAATAATAATAATAATAACAATTCCAAGAAACATGACTAAGTAGAAAAAGGTAAAAGCTCCCCCCATAAGTTAATAGCCTATGCTTTTTAATTAACTTTGTATTTGTTTTTATATATCCAAAGCACAATAATAATGAGAAAACATATCACACCCCAAAAGGCAAGACTTGAAAAGTAAAGTGAATTCTTCACTTTGCCAATGATCCATTCATCCAAAAACTTATGGCTCAGATTCATCAAACTCATCTTCAAATTCCTGCTCCTGGTTCTGGTTGGCATTGTAATTGTAATTTCCATGGTTACCTCCTTGGTTGCCATAATTGTTCCACTTCTCATTGTTGATTCCTCTGTATGCCTCACCATGGAGCTGTGTGTTGTAGTTGTTCTCAGAGCCAATGTCATAGAAATATTTGCCACCCTCCATGAACCTTGTGTCACTCATGCCTTGCCTCTCGCTAGGGTACCTGTTGTTTGCACCAACATTGTTGTTGTTGTTGTTGTTGTAATTGGTGTTCTGGTTTCTCATGGAGTTGTATGATCCTTCTTTTGTGTACTTTGTGTCACTCAACTCATTTTGGTAACCCCCATAAGCATCCATGTTGTAATTGTTGTTGTAGTTGTTGTTGTTGTTGAACTCATTTTGGTGGTTGTTGTAGGCATCATTGTTCTCATAGTTGTTGTTGTGGTAGTACTTGTTGTTGCTGTACTTGCTGGTGTCCTCAAACTCAGTCTTGTATGGCTGGTAATTTGTGGCGACGGCATTGGTGGAAGGGAACTGAGAAGAGTCATGGCCATATAGGCCATAGCTATTTTCAGTCTCAGGGATGAAAGCTGGTTGTTGTTGCTGCTCCTCTGGCTTGTTTACTGGTTTTTCTGTGTTGGGAAGTTCTGTTTCTTTGACATTGTTGTTGTTGGAATGGCTGACTTTGCTGAAGAATTGGCTGTCTCTGGCATTGGTTTGGAGAGGGAGCAAAAGGGTTGTGAAGAAGATGAAGGAAACGAAGTTTGAGAAGGGAGCCATTAGAGATGAGAGTGAGGGAAAGTGGAGAAAGAGAGGGTTTTGAAGTGTTTTTCTGCTGATGAAGAAAAGGTGCGGGTGCCTAAGTGTCTTTATATAGAGGAACTTAAGCCTTTTTGCTTTCCAATTTTTTTTCCAACTTATTAGGTGGAAATGTGAAGGAGGTTTTGTGATGATTGTGGTCCCTAAACTTGACTTATTACATGGGCCCCTTCTTCCTCCCAGCTTTATTATGTTAATCAAACAGATTATAGACATTTTTTTAAAGAGCGATTTTGAAGAGTATTTTAAATAAGACATGGTTTTGACTTTTATTTTAGACAATTTTTGAACAATTATATTCATAAATGTGTGGAATCAATGATAGACCCACTATGACGGAGTCTTTAATGTAATATTTCAAATGTTGTCTAAAATGATTATCATAATATCATTTCTCTTTAAATATTGATTAAAAGTAAATTATATTTTTTTTTTTAACTAAAATGTGTTTCTTAAAAGATGTCCACATCAGTAGTACAAATAATATAACTAAGGACTAAGTGCTCATTTTGTATATTAGAAAAAGTAAATCTAACACCATTTCATTATTAAACTGCTAATATTGTTGTGCAAAAGTGTGGTCATTTTGATGCACAACTTTCTCATAGCCGTAATGTCAAAGAGAGGTAAACATTTATTACCATCTTTCATATTTCCCTTCATTATAAGCAAGCTCATAATTGATTAGTAGTTGCACCATGCATTATGACACAACCATTGCTTCATTGCATTCATAGATGGCAATAGCTTTCACAATTCTGGATTCCAGCCCAAAAGCCTTTTTCCCCACACCAAATTTACAGTATAGCAAGTGGTTTATTTCTGGTGTGTAGTTTGCATTTTGGTAAAAATAGAGTTTTTACTCCCATACCAAACACACCTTAGTGAAATTATTAAAAGATAAATAAAAATGCAACTTAAGTAGCCACAATTATGATGCCATAGAGGCAAAAATAACCAAGAGTACATTATTTCAGTTGCAATTGCAGTTGGAACTTTAATTTAAAACCTTAAGCGGCCCATAAACTGTAACACTAATGATAGAGTTAAACTTCCATTGGATGCGTTGTCCTTCGTTAGTGAATTATCTATAATTTTTTTTTAAATCACAGTTATTATTTTATTTGAGATAATCTTATTTGAGTATTTGAGATCCTATAAAAAGCATGACTCTTTTGACATTAATTTTTTTCATATTTAAAACTCGAACTTGAGACTACTAATTAAGGAGAATAAATATCTATCACAACAATTAACCATGTGTTTGGTTCTAAAATTACATCTCTACTAAGAAGCTTATAATATATATCTTTATCATGTATAGAATGGAATAATATATCCCCTCTTCTCAGCTTCTATTTACCAAAATTTAGAAGAAAAAAAACGTTGCAATTCTTGTAAATGGGTTGCGCTTGGCAGACCTAACCTATTGATTATGATTAAGTAGAAGCCAAAATCAGATTTCACATTATAGACTTTTAGCAACACCTAGATGGTAGCTCCATCAATCATCATATCCATAACCCCACCAACAATGAAATCAATCAAGAGATTGATTGCACTTTACTGTCAATATAAAAAAAAAATAAGAAAGCTACATAAGTATGACCTTAAAATGGTGGGGGTATATACATGATATTGTTCCCAAAAAAGTTGAAGCTTGGAAGAAGAAAAGGGCACAAGGGAGTATGGAAAGGAGACCATAGCGAAGGGGAAAGGCTTGGCCGTGTAATTATGCGTGGATTGAGGAGTGGATGGGACACGTAAATAATAATAATTAATGGCATTTGGTGCACACAAGCATGTGCCATCCATGCATTTTTGTCTACATTATGATATGCACCTATGTTGAGGAGTACTAAGTGATGGTCTTCTAGAACGGACTTATTTAAATTTGAAGCGATATGTAATCATTTTAGATTAGACATGTACTTATTTTATATTAGACACTACGTGAATTCATTCATTATTTATTATTAAATTTGATTTAAATGAGATTTACATCTCATTAAATTTAAGAGATTTAAATGATAAGTGAATAATACAATATCTCATTCAAAATAAATACAATTAATAATTCTCTTTATTCGCCTTTTTTTTTAGAGTTCATCCTTATCTCAGGCGTATGTCAATTCAGGCCCACAATTCCTTTTCTTTAGGTTTTGGCCATTTATTAGATTATAACTGAACTTGACTCTGGCTTTTTATAATTAGTCTTATTAGTCTTCTTATTACTGTTCCTTAAACTTCTATTTTCAATTAATGTGAAGTTGAAAAATTGATTAGTTAGCATAGCGTTTATAGTAGAAGAGGACAAATACTAGGTTGATCAATCAATACTTATACTGCGAAGGTTTCTGACACTATTTTTTCTTTCCCTTTTAATGGACCGTTTTGAGAAATCATATGGGCATGAAATTAAAATTACTCCAAATTGTGACAAAACAAAAATGGGTTTTCTAAATCAACATATACTTTTGCATTCTAGCAAGGTTCATTCCGCAAATCCAAGTGCATGATCTTTATGTGTTATAGGTCACTGTGACTTTGGCAGATGTTAATAATAACTATGGTGTTGGTTAAACTTAGTTTTTTTCTTTAATTGGAATCTTGTGTTTGGTTAGGTTGATTGAGTTACTACTTACCAGCTAGCTATGGCACACATCTTTAAGGTGCAATTGTTGGTCATGCTAGGCCAACTACTTTGGATCACCCATGTGAAATTATTAGGGAGGGTAATGCTACTAATTTTGTTGATGTCATAAAAGAGGAGCGGGTAAATTGAGAATCAACATATCTAACTGAATTGGTTGCATTAACCAGGAATATGAGAGAAAAGAATTCGACTAAGTTGGAGATCTTGGATGTTATGGGTGAAAGTTTCAACAGAGGAAAATAAAACCCAAATTTGATTTTTAAATGAATGAGAATTTATTTGCTTTTTTGTTACTATTTTATTATTTTCAGGTATTACTTTTCTTGTAAATAAGTTGGTAATCTTTCACAAAATAAATGTAATTTGAGATAACGTAAAAAAGAATTTTTTTTTTATAAACACAATTTTAACACTTTATTTAGATATATTAACAAAAATGAGTTCTAATAACTTTATTCAATATAAACTCACATGTTATAGATCTTATTAATTCTTTTGTAATAATAATTAAATATGAAATGTTAAATTATCCTACTGCAAAACTTTTGTTAAGAGAGGAAGAGAGTGTCGAACAGTGTGAAAAGGATACGACTAGCCCATAGGGTAAAGAAGTTTCCATGTCACATTTGTGTGCAGATACTTTTGCTTGACCGTAAGTCTGCAACCAGAAATTTTAAAGAGTAGATTTTTTCACATATAATTTTTATATATGATAAAATTATGCATGATCTTTTAACATTAATTTTTTTATTATTTATATTATGTATAAGTCTCATATTTAAAATTAATGATAATAAATTACACATAATCTTATAATAAGAAAATTATACATACAAAAATTCATTTCCGACCATTTTATTATCTATCAGGTGGTTATTACCCCCCAAAGAGGGAGAAAAGGTAACCAACAATAATAACCTTTCTTAAGTAATCACTATTATTACTACTAATCAATCTTGAGTAACTATTTTGGTGATAATATAATAATATATGGTTAAAAGTGGCAAGTAAAATATTATATCTTCATGATTAAAAAAAAAATCACCGACATAATATTTTTATGACAAAAAGTTAAAAATCAAGTAAATAAAGGTGGTTTGAAAACATGGCCTCAGCCGAAGGCCCGAAGCCCTGGTCAAGACACTGTGAATTTCCAATTTTGATTTGAGTATTTTTTTTGTTGTTGTATGCTTGAACATGCATATATGGTGCATGTGGAGAAATTGTGGCATGCATGACCTTATGTTTTTGTTTTTCAATGGAACCTTGTTGGATGGACTGAAATTGATTCCGTAATTGGCGGAACTACATTTTCTTCTTTCTTTTGGAACGGAAACAAATATAGAAACACAAACCAATTAACAAAAGAAGGATAATCAGATGAAAGGCAGAGTAGAGGAAGAGACATTAGTCCAAGATGATTGAATTTCTTAAGCGTTAGGTAAAGGTTCGATTTTTAGCAATGTATATAAAAAAGACATATTTACTTTAATAATCTCAAATTCGAGAATTAGTCATTGTCAAAACAGTGAACACCTCTTAAAAATCAAAAGTAGTCCAAGATGAACACCTTCATTTCAGAGACTTTGCTTAAGACTCAAATTTTTATTTTTACCATTTTAGAATTATTTTTCCCACCTTAATCATAGCATGAGATGGCGACAAAAAAGGTTTAACTTGTCATCTCCTTGAAGACATCGAATGGAACTCACATCTTTATTTTGCCCCATTATCGTGGCAAGTGAAAGTGGAACTATGGGGAATTGTAATGAACAAAAATGAATCAGCCATCCAATAAGTGAATCATGCTTGATGCTTCTGATTTTCCTTATTTTCTTGTATAATATATTGTTCAGGCATGGCATGACGACAAGTTTACTATTGCATTCACTAATTTGGGATGGTGACTTGGTCAGCATTTTTAAACTATATAATTTGTTTATTGCATAATATAATAGTCATTCTCCTCTGCTATAAAATCACAATTACAACACAACAATTGCAAGGTTCTCAAATTATTTTTCATGTATTTTGTTATCATCTACATCATTCAACATTAAAATTTATTCAATGTTGATCATTAATCATGTTTTTAAGAACTCCACGTAATAGGATCCACTATCGTATAATTCACTCCTACATTTGACCCTTCCTCAAATTACTATTCATTCATGCTATTGAGATTATTTTATTACCTTGATCATTCCATTATTTTATATTGATATATGTTTTTCATTATTTTTCAATGCATTATTACAATTTACGTAAAATGCAAACATTGTTTTTGATGAGAAAGACACGAGCAAATGAAAGATAACAATTAATCTAAGAAGCTGTTTTAAGTGATAAATAAAAAAGTTATAGCCTACGAAAATTACAATTTATTGAAAATCATTTTGAGTGAAAATTTAAGACTATGCCTACGAAAAATGCATATTAATGATAAACTTTGTTTTTGACCAAAAAAAGTGACAATAGCCTGTGAAAGATGATAATTAATCTAAGAAGTCAATTTTAGTGGAAAAAAAGAAGGTCATGGGCTGTGAAAATTGTAATTTACCGAAAATAATTTTTAAGTGAAAATCCAAACCTTCTAAAAATATATATTAACGATAAACTTTGTTTTACACAAAAAGAAGACATTGTTATACCATATGAAAGATGACAATTAATCTAAGAGTTCGTGTTCGATGAAAATCCAAGGCTATAGTCATCGAAAAATGCATATTAATGATAAATTTTGTTTTCGATGAGAAACAAATGGAGCTAATGAAATATGATAATTAATCTAAGATGTTTTTAGTGATAAATAGAAGGTCATAGGCTGCGAAAATTACAATTTACTGAAAATCCTTTTTTAGTTAAAATCCAAGGTTAGTCTATGGAAAATGCATATTAACGATAAACTTTGTTTTTGACGAGAAAGACGTGAATCCAGTGAAAGATGACAATTAATTTAAAATGTCATTTTTAGTGATAAATAGAAGGTCATAGTCTACAGAAATTGCAATTTACCAAAAATCATTTTTGAGTAAAAATCCAAGGCTATGCCTTCGAAAAATGCATATTAATGATAAACTTTGTTTTTTTATAAAAAAAGATATGTTGTAGCCTATGAAAGATGATCATTAATTTAAGAAGTTATTTTTAGTGAAGAAAAAAAAGGTCATAGGCTACAGAAATTGCAAATTATCACAAATTATTTTTGAGTGAAAATATACAGTAGTATACGAAAAATGCATACTAACGATAAACTTTGTTTTTGACAAGAAAGACATGGAGCCAATGAAAGATGACAAATTTAAAATGCCATTTTTAGTGATAAATACAAAGTCATATGCTACGGAAATTTCAATTTACCGAAAATCATTTTTGAGTGAAAATCTAAGGCTAATGCATATTAATGATAAATTTTATTTTTGACAAAAAAGACATAGCAATTTCCTATGAAAGATGACAATTAATCTAAGAAGTCAGTTTCAATGAAAAATAGAAGGCCGTTGGCTATGAAAAGTACAATTTACCAGAAATAATTTTTGAGTAAAAATCTAAGGCATAACCTTCGAAAAATGAATATTAACGATAAACTTTGTTTTTCACAAAAAGATATTGCTATAGCCTATGAAATATGACAATTAATATAAGAAATCATTTTTAGTGAAAATCCAAGGTTATAGCCTTCAAAAAATGCATATTAACGATAAACTTTAATTTTCACAAGAAACACATGGAACCCATGAAAGATGACAATTAATCTAAGATGTTTTGAGTGATAAATAGAAGGTTATAGGGTACGAAATTTACAATTTACCGAAAATCATTTTTTAGTTAAAATCCAAGGTTATAACCTATAAAAAATGCATATTAACAATAAATTTTATTTTTAACGAGAAATAATACATGGAACCTATGAAAGATAACAATTAATCTAAAACTTAAAAAGTCTCGATAAACCTTAAAGTTTAATAGAAACTCAATATTATATTATATTCATTAATTAATGAAAAGTAAAAGTATATTTTTTTAATATTTATGCCTTTTATAGCGTTTTATATTTTAAAAACAATTTTATCAAATGTTATTCTTGTGACTTCTGCTTACTGAAAGCAAATTTTATATTATTTTACCAAACGTTGCTACTACAACTTTTCAAATGCAGCTTTTAGAGGGTCCAATGAGCTCATAAATTTTTAGAGAGCCATAACATTACCAAATCAAGCCTAGGTATTTCATTTCTCCCCAAAAAAAAAGCAAGGGTTTTGCAATGAGTTTTTCCTTGAGGTTTTTGATAAGGCCTTCCCTACCTTATTGTATCTTTTGATAAGTGACTTTGAGTCTCTATAATGATGACCCCTTATCACTTCTTTTGGATTTTTTTTTAATAAAATTGCTCTACACCTATCTTAAAAAAAGTTATTGGTGAAGGTTTTAAAGAGGAAAGTAAAACACAAATATGACTTTTAAATTGATGAAATTTCTTTTTTCTTTTGTTAATATTTTTTTATTTTCAGGCATTGTTTTTCTTGTAAATAGGTTGATAAACTTTGTAAAATAAATTATGATTCAAATTAGTGGTTGAGTTAGGGGGCTTGATTAGAGGTGACAATGTTCAATGAATCATTGGGTTTACTGATTTTATTAAAGTAGCGGAGAACTGTTTTGTTGAGCTTATGACAGTTAGATATGGCCTGAAGTTAGCTTGGGATCTTGGCTTTCGGCAAGTCATTTGTGAGAGTGATTCTCTCGATGTTGTCAATCTCATAAATTCTGGTAATGTTGATTTTCATATTTTTAAACTATTGTTATGGACATTCAAAATTTACTTCGTCATGATTGGATTGTGGAGATTAAACACATTCTTCATGAAGCAAATTCTTCTACTGATTGACTTGCTAAGCAAAGGATCTTTCTGTGGAATGCTTTTTGTGGAGGTTGTTGAGCCTCTACAAAGATCACACCCCTCCTACGTGAGGACTTCTGGGAGACTTTCTTTTTGAGCTTAGCTGCTACCTAAGGTCTATGTAAAAAAAAAGTGGTTTTTATTTTTTATTTTTGTCGTTGATGGGAGGCCCAATTTGGTGGGTAACATATACATATATTTGTAAGTGCTTTAAGAATTTTGAGACGTATTAACCTAAACTTAAAAAATAAAAAGAGAGAGAGAGAGAATAGCAATATTTCTTCTACCAAAAGAAAAATATTTCCATTTTTTTTGTCTACCCAATAACCATTTAACCCAATTGAAAAAAAAAAAACATTTTTCCCTGAATCTTTATTTCCCTACTTTATATATCAAAAATGTTACATGTACACCCAATTTCATACACCCATACATACACCATTAATAACGCACAAACCTTATTCTCACGAGTGCACAAACATTACAAACTGGTAAATGATACTCTCAACTATATTTAATTAAATGCATAAACATTACATGAGTTAAAACACAAACTTTATGTATATAAATATGAAGTGTATAGTTTTTGGTGTACGTGTAGCAATACTCTTCACCATCACCGCAAGGTTTTTGCCTTCCTACAACTCTCAGCCCTTTTACAAAGCTAAAGTTTGCAGATTCTCAATAATCATCAACAAAAAAAAAAAAAATGCAATATCACACACAAAGCAATAGAAAATAGAAATGATAATAAGATTAAAAAGGGTTGTGAATGTTAATCGCGAAAGGGATTCCAAAACAGTACAATTGAGAGCAAGAGAATATTGGGGATAGCAATGGGTATGAGCGGGTTAACGTTTCTTACGAGGCGTTTCCTGGAGAGCCTCTTCCTAGCATAAGCCATCCTCTGTTCCTTTCCCCAACCTGCTCCCTCCTCGACTCCGTTGGCGAGAATCAGCGGCGGGGGTTGCTGGAAGGGGCACTTGGACCTCCAGGAGGTATGGAGAGGGCCCACCCTGAAGAAGGCCCTTCTGAGGGCCCATGTGTTGAGAAGGGAGGGATTGGGGCAGAGGAAGGGAGGGTAGTCCCAATTGAGGTAGCAGGGGATGAGGGTGCCGATGAGGTACTGCGAGTGGAGGGATGGGGTGGTTGAGGGGCTGGTTAGGATGTGGGTTAAGGCTTGCAGTCTCTGCTCCCATGTTCTATCTTCCATCGATCAAGTAACGAGTGAGGATACAGATCACGGTATTGCTTTTTGACGGATAAGGAAGGAAAAAGAGGGTGATAATAAACTCATCAAGTCCTTACATTTGGCCCAAACAAAATAAAAACCTTTAAACAGACAAAAAGTGGATCCCATCAAGTGGAGCTCAAAAATACTTGTACACAATAAATGCACCCTTAAATGTGAACCATGACTCACGAAAACCACCACCACCGCAACTAAATCACTCTCACCTTGTGCACTTCAAGCAGAACCCAAACGAAGTACTATCTATGAGACAATTTGGCCATAAATGATTGCAGCCCCGTTCTATTATAATAATGAGATACAAATAAATTCTAGGGTTAAATATGTTTTTAGTTTCTGTAAAATAAAAAATTTTGTGTTTGGTTTCTGAAAAAAATTTCATTATGAATTAGTCTCTGAATTCTTTTTTTGGGTAGGTTTTAGCCATTAGAAGGAGATGTTAAGTGCTAACGTGACTGTTAAATGTGAAACATGACACCATTAAATGTGTCACATGACCCCACATGTGACATGCTACATGACACATTTAAAGGTCGCGTTAACACTTAACGTCTCCTTCTGACGCTTCTAACGGCAACCTTCTTCGATGGACTCAATCACCAGCACAGGCAAATTCAATGTGCAACAATCAGGTAGCCTAATACAGTCATAAATAAAATCACAAAAAATAAGTAGTTTCTGATTGTTGTATTTTGCTGCTAATAAACCATGAAACCCATTTCACTACCATGAATAATGAAAGGACATAAAATGGGGCAACAACACAGAGGCAGAGAGCAAAGCAAATTATTTCAACCAAATCACTACAAAATTTAGAAACTGCAAGCTTATTTTTATACAAAAATCACCATCAAGATGAATTTGGCTTAGGAAATCAGTAACTTGTTCTACCATCACCCTCGGTTATCACATCCTGGAAAGTTCCATTACTAGGAATCATAGGCAACACATGCTCTTGATGGGGTACAATGACATCAAGAAGGTAGGGGCCAGGAGTGTCCTCCATTTTCTGAATTGCTGCTCTAAGGTCTTCTTTCTCGTCACACGAGCTGCTGGTATACCACAAGCATCTGCAAACTTCACCATGTGTGGGAATATCTCATTCTCATTAGATGGGTCTCCCAGATAGGTGTGCGCTCTATTAGCTTTATAGAAACGATCCTCCCACTGAATAACCATACCCAAGTGCTGATTGTTCAACAATAATATCTTAACAGGGAGATTCTCCACCTTTATAGTGGCCAGCTCCTGAACATTCATCGTAAAACTCTCATCACCATCAATGTCAACTACGACAGCGCCCAGGTTAGCCACAGCAGCTCCGATGGCGGCAGGCAGTCCAAAACCCATAGCACCGAGACCGCCAGATGTTAGCCACTGCCTAGGTCTCTTGTATTTGTAAAACTGAGCAGCCCACATCTGGTGCTGTCCAACTCCAGTGCTTATAACAGCATTTCCATTGGTCAGCTCATCCAGAACTTGAATGGCATGCTGAGGAGGAATCAAACTTTCCTCGAATGTCTTGTAACTCAACGGGAACTTGAGTTTCTGCTCATTCAGCTCGTCCCTCCAAGCTTGAAAATCAAGCTTCCCCTTGACTCCCCTGCTCTCCAATATCCTATTAATCCCTCTCAAGGCCAGCTTCAAATCCGCGCAAACCAATACATGCAGCTGCTTGTTCTTCCCAATCTCAGCTGAATCGACGTCGATGTGAACAATCTTCGCCCGGCTAGTGAACACCTCAAGCTTCCCCGTCACGCGATCATTGAACCTCACCCCAAATGCCAACAAGAGATCGCTCTTATCAATGGCATAATTGGCATACACAGTGCCATGCATCCCAAGCATCTGCAGGGAATTCTCACCACCAACAGGGTAAGCCCCCAAACCCATCGAAGTACTAGCCACAGGTATACCCTTGAGCTCAACAAACCGCCTCAACTCCTCGCTCAAGTTCAAACAACTGCTGCCGGCATATAGAACCAGCTTCTTCGATTCCAACACCAGCCTCAATCTGCTCCAAATGCACCTCATTTGGAGCCTTCAGCAACCTAGACATATAGCCAGTCATCCTAATTGGCTGATCCCAAATGGGAACAGCAAGCTGTTGCTGAATATCTTTGGGAACATCGATCAAAACAGGGCCAGGCCTACCACTAGTAGCTAACAAAAAAGTCTCATTCACAACCCTAGGGATATCATCTACAAGACTACATCAAGGACAAGGTAATTGTGCTTGGTGATGGATCTCGTTATGAGAATACTAGCAGCAGCAGCAAAGTGATGCAGCAGAATGAAGAACAGAAAATGGAACCGAGGGAGCAGAGAGAGATGAATGGAAATTTTGAATTGTTATTGTATCAGTTAGTTCTAATTGATGAATGAGACAATATATATACTAGTCTATGTATATGAAGGAATAATGTTATCTATAACAGAATTGTAACTAACAAACTAATCTTGTTGACTCTAATAACTAACTCAACTGACTTGCACAGCAAGTAACCTTGCTTAGCCATTGTCCATTGGCTTGTGCAGCAAGTAACCTCGCTTAGCCATTGTCCCTCTGTGATAATTGGGGTTTCCTGGAAGGCGTCGGTGCCGATCATGCGGCGGGGGACCTGGCCGGTGATGGCGATGAGCGGGATGCTGTCGAGGAGCGCACGTAGCCCTACGCAGCCCTGCTTGTGGCGGGGGAGGACATTGCGAATGGTCTTGGAGCGCGTGAGCGCCTGGTGGATCTCCATCGATGCGCCGCCGGGGTAGGCGAAGATGTCCGTCACGCCCTGCCGCTCCAGGGCCTCGACGAGGATGTCAGCGCCCTTGCGGGGCTCGTCAGGGACATATTGGGAGACGAAATGTTCGGTGACGGCGGTTGTGACGGCGGAGGAGGAGGCATTGGTCGGGGAGGGTTTGGGGGTGAAGTTGGAGAGGGAGCTGCTGGTGATTCGAAGAGTGCTGTGGCGGGGTCGAGAGGTGCTGCTTGGGATCGATGTTTATCTGAGAAAGAGCTTTGAGGACGATTGAGAGGGTGGAGGAGAAGGAATCGTGGGGAACGCAGGTTTTGGAGGGGTGGCCGCCATTTTTCCAACTTCTGCTTCAGCAACACAGTTACAGAAAATGATTTAAAGTAATTTCAGCTTAAAATTAATTTTAGGGAAAATTTAAAATTGAGTTTTAACCGATTATAAATTTTTTGGTCTATTATAGTTTAGTGATTAAGTTTAAGTAGCATGGATGAAATCTTAAATTTAAACATCATTTAATATAATTTTTAAAGTAAAAAAAATAACGATTAACTTGTCTTCTTCTAATTATTAAAAAAAAATATTATCGCATACGATAAATTGAGTAATTAAATGAAGGTATAAGTTAATTTGATTAACAGTACGTATTATTAAAGAGTGAAATCCATATAATTTAAGGGGCTAAACTTTTTGTTATAAACTAATTTAGGGATTAAACTTTTATTGTTATCAAAAAGTGTACTTGCTAAATCCATTAAATATTATCAATTTTTATTCTATTTTGTCAAAATAGGAGAATGACTACAATGAAATATGAAATACACACATACATAGACTGTATCTCACCTAAAAATTAAACATGCACTTAATTTTATAATAACACGTATGCTAATGCTAAAGGCTAATTTTTATAACACGTATGTAAATACAAAATGTTGAAGCTGCAATATTAAACGCTTCTGTCAAAATACACACTTAGAAATATTCTCGGTTACTTGCTACTATACAAGAAATTACATCTGTCCATAACTGAGAAACGTATCACATGTTCTTCAAGCACAAGTATCGGAAGTAAAATGTCAGTAGTCAATTTAGAAAGCATAAATTCCCGTATAAGAAAAAAGACATCTTGCCTGCCCAGCAATTAATTTATGATGAGAGCAATACCCAGGCACTAATTGCTGGAAAGATGATTAGAGCAGAAGCCTGACAAAACGTTGGTACTTTCGATCAGTAAATTATACCTCAAGTTGTTATAATGAGAACATTCAAAATCTTAAAATTTATTCATCGAAGACTTTCGGATTCGATAAGTAAACTGAAAGCTTACCAGGAAGAAGACTAATTCATCATTTGCCAGAGATGCAGTTAATTCATATCTCTTCATGGAATCTTTGATGAAACCTTGAAGCTACATACATGTTAGTGTTAAAAAAATTGTAACTGCATTCGCTTTCTTATACTATGAATGCGAATGCCTTACAATATTAAACAATAAAAAGGCCTCGAAGTAACAAAAAAGGCCTCATTGAATTGCAAAAAACAATCTCACAAACATCACTATATATAAATATAGAATTATAGATGTTAGATAACATTTCAAAACTACAGAAATGCAAACAATGTGAGAATCATAATGAACAGAACTCAAATAGTAGGGTGAAAAACCACGTAATATACAAGCATATGAATGTGAAATAAAATCAATTTACTATCAGCAAACGGAGAGTGCTGCAGATTCTCAGAAAACGAATAAACAACCATTTTCTTTCACAAACATATCAAATATTAACTAAAATTTATGTTTTCATGCAGACCTGATGGTGATATTTTTTTATTATTGAATAGCCTCTCTTCAACTGATCCATAGCCCGTGAGATAAGTGAACTGAATGAAGTCCCTTCACCAAATATAAATGAATCCACTGCCCGAAGATCATGAAGAATGTTGTTGATAAACTACGGAACAGAGAAAGATATGGGAAGAGACATGAGAGGTTGGCTCATTGCATATATAAATCTGTTCAATGCTGGGAAGCCTCAGCAATTTCTCACTTGTCCTTTAATAAGAAATATGAGACTGGACAAGTGCAACTTAATGGTATTGCAGATGGGACTAAGTATTACTTATCTTTACACTAACAAATTAGTCTGAAGTGCTCAAACTATTTGAAACACTTAAAAGTTATACCTTCAAGAATGTGCATGTTGAAAAGCTTGTAAGCCTTCGAGCCTTTAGAGTCCTCATCTTTGCACATAGAAGTACAAGCACCATGTGTGGAAAAGGAAAATAAATGAGAAGCTCAAAAATCACACGAAAAGAATAGTGTAAACTTATTACGATTTCTAAAAATTAATAAACTAGAAAATGAACTATATACTTTGGTAACGTGAAGAGCCTGCTCAAGATGCTGCACTTGAATCCACTGTTCAGCCACGATGTCACCCATCTGAATAGAAAAGATGAATAACATCAACTACTGCAAGGATCTATAATCTATTGCAATTAAGCCAAAAAAATGTTTAAAATGTTAAATTAAATGTAAAGTGAGCAAATTCATAATGAAGCATCTATATCAGCGGAAACCTTCGTAAGTGCCAAACACTGCATTAGAAGGATTACGAATATTCCTAAACCAGTAAACCAAATTAATATAGGAGCACCCACAAGAATAACAAGAATCATGTATTTCAAAAAGAAAAGAAAAAAAAATTGAATTCCTCTATAGAATACATCCAGTTGCTCTCTCAATACTAAAACCTCTTTTCAGGGATCCTCACTCTACAGTTCTTGTTGCATGTGCAAAATTTCATGGCTTAGAAAGTAGGATCCAGTAAATATTAAGAATAAAACAAAATATATATTTCACTGTTTAGGACAGAGTGGTGGGAAATCATTCATTTGCTTAACTTGCACAAGAATTTTCCTCAGTATGGAGTTATAGACCATAATAACCAGTAAGCACTATAACCAGAATGTGCAAAACACTACAAATCAGTTCACATAAGAAAGAAACAAAAACAAATTATACAATTCACAAACCTTTTCAACTCTTAAAGTAATCTCCTCCAGCCTCTTTTCAGTACCTTCTGCTTTAGATTTTAGAATATGGAGATCAAAGTTGTTCTTTCTCAAGGCAGGCCAAAGTTGTTGTACCTATGCATTTCCAAGCCATATTTCTCAAATCAGTTGAACTTTCAATTAAATCCAGAAAACAACAAAATCTATAGATCCCCGGGGGACTTGGGTAAAAACCTCTTCCTCCAGAGCTTTAACTTGACTCTCGGCATCCAATGAACCAGCCTGCAAGATTAGAGCAATAAATGGCTCTCAGATATGGAAATTGTGAAGGAACAATCAAATTGGGTCAGGAATGAAAGGAAATGAAACTCCATTTCAGAAAGCATGGAAGTGGCATAGTTACAAACAGATGGAAGGCAAACCTTCATTTCAGAGAGAGTAGATTGGAGATGATGGATCTTTTCCGACATGTCATCCATTCGCTTCTCACACTGTTCCAGATACGCATCTCTTTCCTTCAATTTGCTATTGCTCTCTTCAAGAACCGATTCTGCATTCAAATTCAACGAAAGAAATAGCAAAAGGTTTCTTAACATTAAAACAAGTTTGTCAATAAGTCTCGGTACTGAACCTACTGATAGAGATAGCATGAACTGAAAATGAGAGTTTACCTAAATGAGCGATTCTGAGGTTGATTTGGTGAATCTCGGAGGCGAAGTGGGTGGTGGTGGGTTCAGCTGAAGCTGGGAGCGAAGATTGGAGGAGAAGGAGAGTTGAGAGAGCTAAGAGCATGGGAATGGAGTTTGAAGGAAGAAGCCACAGCGCAAAAGCAGACGCCATTGCTTCACTTTTTGTGTATTCAGTCTCCAATCAACCAAACGCTGCCTTCTTTCTTTCCGCTGTTTGTTTCCAGCTGAAAAACGGCGGAGTCGGCAGTTATGTACAGACGAGTCCGGCCATGTGAAAACTTTTTCACGCACCAACTTGTTTTTTATTTTTCTTTACAAAAAATAAAAATCACCTACAGTAAAATAAATAAATTTTTTATGAAAAGTTTTAATAAAATGTGTACATTCAAAAATGAAAATTTGGCATTACTGTACCAAATATGTGGGAATTGCTCGAGGCAGACGAGTAGGGAAGATCTTTTGGTAGATGGTATGGGAGAAGATCTAGGGAAAGAAAAATTAGATTAAATAGAAAACATAAAAGGATTGAAGTAACAATGGAAATTATATTTTTCTAAAGAGATTACAAAAGTAATAACACAATATCATGTTACCAATAACATAAGCTGGTAAAAAAGGTACTTATTTAAAAAAGGTTTTTTTCTTTGATTTTTTAAAATACTTCAAGGCTTATATTTTGTATGGATGTACAGCTCAACAAAGATAGTTTAATGTTTTTGTCAAGATCTTTTTTAAGCGGGAGTGTAATGCTCCTGCCTTTTAAATAACTTTTCAAGATGCTTTCAGAATTTATTATTTTAAGATTAATTACACAATAAATAATACAATAAAGCCATTTTCACAAAAATACTATTTTTTAAACAATATTTCCTTAACATTAGGAGAAGATCTTCAAAACATTAGAGTTTTATGTCATAAGAAAATAAGAGAAAAAGACACAAAAACTAAATATAAATAACGGCGAGTCCCTCGCAATCGCATTTTCGAGTAAGTCAAGACGCAGGCGAGAACTAAATGATACACAAGGAGTAGTATTGTCCCCGAAGTGATAGGAAAACAAAAGAATCAAATATGCACTTTAGCCTTTGTATCTATAAATTTCTAAAACCTCGCTAGTCACAATTTTCATTCTTTCATTTCTTCTAGTTATCCCAAACAAAGCTAAAATGATGGAGGGCACGAAAGGAGCAATTACAAGATAGCTCCAAAAGAACGCTTTGGATGGCTCCAACAATTAATTGGCTTGACATAGAACTGTTTCAGAAACTCGACGTCTCTCTCCTGATCTTTTATTTATTCTTACTTCTGTCGTTCAAGTTTATCCAAGCATGTTGCCGATTTAGGAGATTCCCACTTCTTTGTTCTCGTGCAGTTTATGTCCAACGGACCCTTTTTGTATTGCTCATTTTATTAAGGATTGGAATTCTATCTAATTTCAAATAAAAATACTTCTAACTATAAAAACATATAATCGCCAACTAATAATCATAGTCAGTCCCATCTAGTAGCAAGCAAGAAATCAGAGAGGGCATCGACAGGGATCAATTTTCCATGTCTTCTCAGCATAATCTTGAATGGTCCTGTCACTGCTAAATCTCCCGGAGCCGGCAACACTGAGGATACTCATCCTGGTCCACTTCTCTTGTTCAACAAATGCTTTATCAGCAGCAGCCTGTTATAAGTACTTAAAATATATTAAATTTTTTTTTAAAAAAAAATGAATATATTTGGATATTTTGGGGACTCCTCAAACGAAGACGAAGTACCTGTGCCTCAAGGTAACTCCCAAAATCAGATCCAAGGAGATAGAAATCATTACCAACTTCCACTGTGTCACACAAGGATTTAAAGTAATCTTCGAGGCCAAAATATCCGTCTCGAACCATCCTAATTGTAGTATCAGAATAATAACATTAGCACCTACTCACCAAAAGGAGGAAAATATGAACAATGGAGAGTAACTTATTTTTAAGTATAACTAATTTTGAGCCTTTAAAATTGCTATTAGTGATCGAATAACATGTTAATAGTTAAGAAATGTATGACTAAATTCATCAGATTTTGTCCTCAATTTTTAATAATTCATTTACTCTTTCTTTAGAGATGGATCGTTTTTGGTCATACCTCACAACACGTGCAAATTGAAGCGGCACTTTCAAATTAGATCCTTTCTCACGCAGTTCTGCAACTTCTTGCACTTTTGCACCAAAGAGAAACTGAAAAAAAGTGTAGATAGTTTGAACTGAAGCTGTTATGTCAATATTGTTGACATGAATACTAGAGAAGTTTCCATGAAAGATCAAAGAAAACCTCTATTATTTCAAGATACTAAAATTATTCACAAAGCTAGAACTTGAAATTAAATTATTTCTTAAGCAGTTTTAGATAGACAATCGTGAATCCAAGGCTTAGTTCCATCAAGCCAACTACATGAGTGAAATCGGAACAACTCTCAAGCAGATTTACGAAAAGCAAGTCTTAGAGAACTTAAGAAAGATGCCTACGTAGCCTGATTCCTAAATATCTACTTTGAGATCCTTTCTCCATCTTTATTAGAGCACAAGTAACAGGGAAATATCATATAGTTATAACTCACCAAGTTATCTGACCCTATTTCTTCAATTATTTCTACCGTAGAACCATCTGCTGTTGCTAAAAGTAAACATCCATTCATCAAAAATTTCATGTTCCCAGTTCCCGATGCTTCATGTCCTGCAGTGCTATAAGATAATTATTGCCGTCAATATGCAGCAAGCCTGCACTGCACTTCTCAGAACAAAATTTGAAATAAAATGTCTGCAATATACAAAGTATCGAGCAAAGCAAGAATAAAGTTCTCAATCACACAGCCCTAGGTCACTTGGAAAATCACATGTGAATACAATATCATAAAGCCTCAGATGTTTAAAATACAAAGAATATGAAAACCATGAATTCGGACTTGAATGGGTTGATCATGTAGGTTATTGATCAAACTGATTGGGATACTAGTTGTAACTTAAATTCAGAAAGATGTAACTTTCACAGGCACCAGCAGTATATCATCCCATTACTTGGTCCAACTTCGTTCTCATCTTTCCTATATTTTAAACTTTCTGCTCCCTCTTGATCATTATGAGCAGGACAAAAACCAAGCATGATTAGGAATGAGGAAAAAGACAGATATACTAATCAATAACATCAATGAACTTGAAAAGAAGGCGTTAAAATAGATGACCATTAAATTAACAAACCTTAGGTGTTGAGAAAGGTCGGCCCCTGGTATTACCAATTCAGCAACAGAGACATTATAGTCAGGGATAAAAACCTATAAAATAACAATGAGCCTGGATCAAACAATAGAAATGCCAAAACAAATACAATATACTGCACAGGTACTCCTGCGATGTAATATGCAGCGAGAAATGCAAACAAATAGAAAGAACACAAGTGATTAAAAAAATAAACACAACAGAAGAACAGTTGCAAATGACCAATTTCAGAAGGTCTCCAATATCAGAATCATTATTGATTTTCTCCGCTACTGCATGACAAAGTTTGATAATCTTCTTTGCAATCTCATAACCAGGAGCAGCTTTCCCACCAATTATGCAAACACGAGGTACAACTTTTCTCCTTTGATCCTTGTCCATATTCTACAAGAAAGCACGAATTAAATGCAAAATGTTAGTTGATGCCCTGGTCTATCTCCAAATGGAAAGTGACTGTCAGTATCTAAACCTGAACAGATGTAGGTGATTAGGCATTCAAACCATAATAGAGGGAGATATCAGACAGAGCCAAAACAACAGCTAACATAATCTAGAGGTTAAGCTGAAAAAATGCTTGCTAAAGTAGACATAAAGAAGAGAGCATGATAAATTAGTGGAAGAAGATTTGGCATTCAAAAGCAACAGTAATATATTTTGATTTTAAGAGGAAAAATATTGTCACTTGAAATCAGCATTTATTTATGAACATGTTCTTTTAGCACCAAGGAACACACATTCACCTTGAGACAGTCATATCTATGGATGATTCCAAATATATTAAGAAGCTGTCTTTTGTATTCATGTATTCGCTTCACCTGGACATCAAACATTGCATCCAAACTAACCTGCAATCAAGACAAATACAGGAAAAAGTAATTTCTATGATAGCAGTCGAGAAGAGAATAAAATTTTAGGTAAAGTTATTTCACTTAAACCTTTACACCACTCATTGCTTCGATGTACTCTGCAAGCCTCATTTTATTAACCTTTTTAACCTACATTATCAAAAGCACAGAAAAGTATATTAAAGTAGATCATATCTAGTTTCTCCTAGGAAGAATTTCCACAAAAGATAGACTGGAAAATTACCATCTTCCATTCTTGATGAAAATCAGTGTTACCAACACAATCCCTTAATCCTGTCAGAAGGTCAGCATCACGGATCCAAGCTTCTGTCCCAAGCCATTTTGATACAAGAGCACATAAACTGGGATTGCTCACCACAATCCACCGACGCTGACAAATATCAAATCACTGGATTATCAGTTGCTGCAGGTGGAATTTCACCTTGTTTTAATTATCAATAGTACAATGGTTGCAGTTATCAAATTCCACAAAAAGACTTTAATCTGAAGAGACATATGTACAAATAAGTGTACAGTAAACATCTTGAAATTATAAGGTCAGTGAACCACTGTTTTAGATGTAATTAATTGGCACAAACCTTCCAACAACAGTAATTACAAGGCCAGAAAAAATTTTCATACAGGGAAACTGGTTGGAGATAATTCTATTCACGACATTATTATAGTCACACATCACAATTCCTTACAAAGATAACTCTTCCACCAGACAGGGCCCAAATCAAGGGTAAGCCCACTTTAACCCATTCATATAACTATATATACATTTGAAGGATATCAAACATAAGTTTACACATACTATAATAGTAACTGAAATTTTCTACCTGGGTTACACCATTTGTCTTGAATTGAAATTTTTCAGGCCATAGCTCATAGAAGTCCTTCAAAGTTGAATCATGAATTTAATCACTTTAAGACTTCACAATCAGACTAGGTGAAAAGGAGACTGAAGTGATTTGGCATGGTAAATTCATACCTTAAACGTTTTTGTTTTCATTGTATCTAAATGTAATTTTGAAACACCATTCACAGTACGGGAGCAAACAATCGACAAATTGGCCATTCGTATGCTCTGCAAATCCAAACATAATCACCAAAAACTGTTTATGATGTAAACAAACAATACATTAAACAAAAACTTCCATAAATAGGATATTCAAGAATGTAAGCACCACAATCACAAAGATCTAGGAATTCACAAAAACAAATAAATAAATAAATAAAATAAAATAAATTAATAGACTTGAATTACCATCCCAGAATGCACGAGAATTCAGAAGCACGTGTCTTCAGCCTGAAAGTTGTCTAATGTAATAGCTTATAGAGAAAATGACATTTCTAAGTTGTATAACATTAGTTTCTACAAACTCTTCCCCTAATCCCCAAATTTATTACCCATGCCCGTCAATTTGTATGCCATTCAACATTAGGGAGCCTTATGCAGTGTCAGTGATTTGAACTCAATGCCTAACAATCTACCGAAAACGCCTCAAGAAAGTGAACAAAATCAACATGAATTAATAGGGGACATAACAATCTACTGTAAGGTAGACTTGAGAGTTAGTGGCTTAGTTACTTCTGGAAGTGAGAACAGTGAACTTAAAGGAAGAAAATCAAGGGAAGCTAACATTCTGGGAAGCAAGAAAATATGAAGGCTTAAAACGATGTTTTTTTTGTGAAGGGAAAAGGGTACTTGTAGTGCCAAAGATGGGGTGCCTAAGAGTGGGGTATTCATAGTGTCTAAATTAGCAGGGCATTTGTTAGGATCAAAGAGAAGCCTTTAATATAGAAAGTTTATTCTAGACGGACCGAAAGGATAAGGGAATAGCCTAGTTAGTTTATCTTTATTAGTTTATTTCTACTTGTTAGTATTTATCGTTATTTGTTAGGATAGGGGACATCTAGTTATGTTGGGAGTCTGTTATTATTTTAAGAGTCTATTTAGGAGTTAAATTAGGAGTCTATCTTTTAATTTAAACGGGACATTATTATAAATAGGAGTATTCTCCTTAGGTTAGGATTAAGGATTAATTATTGAGTTGTAAAAGGGAACCAACCCTTTGAAGAGAATCCAACCTCTTGAGTTTTTATTCAATAATATCCAATTTTATTTATCCATTCCCTGTTATTTGTTCTTGCCTGTTGGGTCCTTATTCAATAATATCCAATTTTATTTATCCATTCCCTGTTATTTGTTCTTGCCTGTTGGGTCCCAAAAATGACCTAACAAATTGGTCCGACCTGCCTTCTTCCAACCGTCGTCGCCCACCGCACCGCCGACCACTGCCGTGCAGTCCAATTTGCAATTTTTTCTTTCTCTGGTTGACGTCCAGTTCGCGTAACCCACGCCTGTTTTCTTCTCTGTTTGCCTTCTGATGGACGCTTGGAAAGACTCGATTGAGGCCGAGATGACAAAACTCAAGGGAGAGATGACAAAAATCAAGCGTTTGATCACCGAAGTCCTGCAATGGATGGAGGGGCTCGAACTTCCCACTTCCGACAGCTCTGTTCACCATTCAGAAATTGAGGGACTTCCGAAGCCACGCCCGTGGACCAAGAAAGTGGAGCTTTCGATGTTTGACGGGGTGGATCCTATATCTTGGGTCGCTCGTGCTCAGAAATTTTTCGAGGTACACCGTGTTCAGGAGAGCGAGAAGATGAAATTAGCTTTCATTAGCATGGACAGAGAAGTCGTCAATTGGTTTCATTTTATTCGCTATCGCACTCCATCTCTTTCGTGGAATTCATTGATTCCATTGCTGATTCAGCGCTTTGGTGAATGTTGCAAAGGCAACGTTTTCGAGCGTTTGAAAACACTTGCGTAGGTAGGTACTATGCATGCATATCTTCGAGATTTTGAGGACTGGGCTGCTCAGGTCTTGAATCCTTCTGAGGAATAGATGTTGGGTTATTTTATAGGAGGCTTGAACCAGAAATTCGCTGCAAGGTCCGTGCTTTTCGCCCTACGGAGGTGTTACGCGCCATGAAACTTGCCCGGGATATTGATGACTAGTTCCATCTTACGCAGGGGCGTTCCGTTGGGCCGAGGGGGTCTTTTCCTCCGCGTTTTCCGCCCAAGGGAGGGATTGTGGCTCACCTTCCAGCAGGGTCAGAACCCACCACAAATGCTACCACCTTCTCAAATCAGCGTACACCACGCCATTTTTCGTCTACAGGATCAAACACCCATTCTTCTAGCAGCCAGTCCACTAGGCATCGTAGCGGGGGGTCAAACAATTGCCATTTGTAGAGTATCTGAAACGCCAGGCTAATGGAAAATGTTTCCGCTGTGGTTTAGCTTTCGGATTTGGGCATAAGTGTCCTGAAGTTAGTTTGCGATTCACCATCTAGGCCGAGGATGAAGAAGACGGCGTCGTCGACGAGGAGGTTCATGCTACAGGGGTTGAGGATGCTCCTGAGGAGCACTTGTATTATTAGCATATGGAGTTATCCCCAAAATCCATGAAGGTTTGGGGCCAAATTGCATGAGTCTGGGTATCCGTTGTGATTGATAGTGGTGCTACTCATAATTTCGTGGATAGGGAATTAGTGTCACGTGTTGGTCGGCAGATACATCCTACCTGGTGTTTTGGGGTTCAACTAGGAAATGGCTGCAAGCAGGAATCACATGGTTGCTACCAAAATTTGACACTGGAAATGCAAGGTTATGTGTATAGCGGCAAATTTTTCCTATTCGATCTTGGAGGGATGGACGTTGTTCTCGGCATGAATTGGTTGGCTTCTTTGGGAGAAGTGCGACATAATTAGAAGACCCTCACTATGTCTTTTAACAGTCAGGGGAAGGTCTCTTGCATTCAAAGAGAGTCTCACAGGTAGCAGGAAAATTCACCAGCACAGATTTTTGGCCGAACTTCTTCAGTAAAGACTGCAGCTATAATGTTATTTTATTCTGGTTTACTCGATGAGGGGATTCCTACAAGTGCAACACAGCAATTGGACCATAGCCAGTCCTTCCAATTGCAGCAAGTTCTAGCGAATTACGAGGGAGTTTTTGCTAAACCCACAGGCCTTCCTCCATGCAGACAGGTCAATCACAAGATCTCCTTACAGGAGGGCACAGGCCCCATTAATGTCCGGCCTTATTGTTACCCGCACTTGCAGAAAAAGGAGATTGAAAAGCAAATTAATGAGATGCTACAAGAGGGCATCATACAACACATCAATAGCCCTTTTTCCAGTCCAGTTATTCTTGCGAAGAAGAAGAATGGTAGCTAGCGGCTTTGCATTGATTATATAGCTTTGAACAAAGCAACGATTCCTGACAAGTTTCCCATTCCCGTCATTGAGGAGTTGCTAGATGAGTTATTTGGTGCCACTTATTTCTCTAAAATCGATTTGAAATCGGGTTATCATCAAATTTGCATGAACACAAATGACATTCTGAAAACGAAGGTTTTGAATCGCATGGTGGCAAAGTAACCTGCGGTGTTTTAGTTCTGAGCAACCCAAAACATGGGTCGATTTCAATCCTTGGGCGAAATATTGGTATAACACCAGTTTCCACTCTGCTGCTCAACCTCCTCCTACTATCACTAAGTTCATTCTTGGAGAGAATTTGGTAGAAGCGGAGTCACAAGATCTGTTGACTAGGGATGAAGCATTGAAGCAATTGAAGCATCACTTAGAGAGGGCACAAAACCACATTATGCTAATGCTCATCGTCATCCTCATGACATTCAGATGGGAAATTGGGTTTATTTGAAAATTCGACCGCATCGCAAAGGTTCTATGCCTGCACGGCTGCATCCTAAATTAGCTGCCAGATTTTATGGTCCTTATTCGGTATCTCGCCAAATTTGGTTTGTAGCTTTCCAGCTTTAGCTTCCTCCTAAAGCTCGTATACATCCAATTTTCCATGTGTCCCAACTGAAGAAGGCTATGGGCAACCATCCAGTGCAGGCCGAGTTACCCCCAAATTTGGAACATGATGCTGAATTATATGTTCTCACTCAAGCTTTGAAGTTGCGAGAAGTGCAGGGACCAGATGGCGTGAAGCGTTAGATTCTGCTTCAGTGGCGTGGCAAATCTGCGGATGAGGCAACTTGGGAGGATTTAATTGTGATTCAGGAGTAGTTTCCCGAATTCAACCTTGAGGACAAGGTTCAGGCTTTGGAAGGGAGTATTGTTAGGATCAAAGAGAAGCCTTTAATATGGAAAGCTTATTATAGATGGGACCGAAAGGATAAGGGAGCAGCCTAGTTAGTTTATCTTTATTAGTTTATTTCTAATTGTTAGTATTTATCGTTATTTGTTAGGATAGGGGATATCTAGTTATTTTAGGAGTCTGTTATTATTTTAAGAGTCTATTTAGAGTTAAATTAGGAGTCTATCTTTTAATTTAAATGGGACATTTATTATAAATAGGAGTATTCTCCTTAGGTTAGGATTAAGGATTAATTATTGAGTTGTAAAAGAAAACCAGCCCTTTGAAGAGGATTCAGCCTCTTGGGTTTTTATTCAATAATATCCAATTTTATTTATCCATTCCCTGTTATTTGTTATTGGCTGTTGGGTCCCAAAAACGACCTAACAGCATTAGTACAAGGATATTCAGTGTCTGAGTTGATAGGTGCATTTAATGCATGGCAAAAGGTGCATAACATAGGAAAGGACAAAAAATACTTAAGTGAAGGTACCAAGTTCTCCAAGGACGGTAAAGATGTGATGTGACAACTAGATTATGTACTGTACTTGAGCAGCTTAAAAAATAAGAAGGGCGTAATGGTTGGAAGGTAAGGTTGAAGCAAGTGATGCGACGTGATGAAAACACCAAAACTTCAGTAATCTAGTACCCTGCACTTTTTGAGAGGTTGCTAGATTGGGAATGCACTCCAAAGCAACATGACCTTATTCAAATGCTACCATGGAAAAATGCATGGTAAATAGGCACACGTGTTATGATGTAAATTGTTTGCCAAATACTAATAGCGCAAAATTTCAAGGCATATTCTTCCTTGCCATAACAGGGCTTCATGGTATAATAGTCAACTTGCATAATTTACAATATTCATGGTAAGAAAAACACATGCAAAAATACAATATAAGCTACTAAAATATAGACAGATGGTTATAGAATACCTTCACAGCACCTTCTTCAATGATTGACATTCGGGACAGGCGGTTGTAATCTAAACCAATCCTTTTCTTCAACTCCTCCATAAAATCAAAATTTATCTTGTATAAAATCTGAAAGAGGGCATTTAAGATACTTGGTAAATAATTCCGTCAAAATAAGAAATAGTAAAGGATTTAAAAATAAAAAAAGTAAAAAAACAATCTGAATTACTACAGTATTATTTAACATGCAAAACTGCATAGAAAAAATAAGTGCACCAACATGCAGTCAAATATTCCCATGCATTAGCCAAACATAAAAAGTAAAAATGTTTAACATATTTGTTTTCTGCCACTCAAGTTACTGCAATGAAATACATAAATGAGGCAAATATAAAAATATCTTAGCTAGCATACCTGTAAATGGCGAGGGAGGAGACTGCCAAGTAGATCAACAGGGATTTTCTCTAGTCCTTCAGCTACCACAGAGTGAGTTGTAAAAGAGAAAATTTTGCATACAATGTCCCATGCTTTATTCCAGCCCAAATGTTCTTCATCAACTAATATTCGCATAATCTCAGCAATTGAAAGAGATGGATGAGTATCATTTAGGTGGAGAGCAACCTAATAAGAGAAAGGGCATGATATAAGTTGCTAGACAGAAGTGAAGTTAGAATACAATTGTGACAGCAGTGATCAGACCAATAGGAATAACAATTAAAAAAGACAAAAGAACACAATAGTGACACACTGACATGGACAAATGGCCACTAGATAGACGTCTAGAACTTCCGATGATCAATAGAGATACATAATCTTCTCACCATATTATTGATGAAAATTTCAAAAAACAAATCTAATAAAAGCCTACAGCCGAGTGATCACACAAAAACTAACAAGCAAATGTGCAGAAGTCAAAATGTTTGAAATTGAACCTTGTCTGGCAATTCATCGAAATTATTATGAGCTTCTTTGAACCTCCGGATGATGTCTTGTAAAGATGCCGAGACAAAAAAATATTGCTGTTTCAACCTCAGTTCCTTCCCCTGAAAAAATGCTTCAGAATGTCATGTTATCCTATTTATGAAAGATTCAAGTGACAAAATCAACTTCCTAACATAATGCTTCTGTCAAACATTACACCCAATGGAAACAATCAATATTGGGTGGAAGATGACAACTAAATGCATGGAATCTTAGCATCGAAAGCATGAGAAACATAACATAGTGATGGACTATAGCACACATTAAAGAGGGAAAACTGAGAAACGAATAACAAAAGAAGCAGAAGAAAACAAGCAGCCCATTACAAACAAATAGCAGAGTGCCTTTACTGAGCCTTCACCTCTATATTTGGTAGATAATTGATTCTATAAACAATTATGTTGATCAAACACAGATAAGTCTCAATAGATAATATCATTCGAAACAACTGCATAAGACACGGTAAGGTTAATTAAAAACTAAGCTTCTATAAAAGATTCATAGCCAAGTTTCGTAAACAAATTATCTCATAAATTAAGGAAACAACGACACAGTAGTAAGTAATCTTATATGAAAACAGTATGGGAGTTTATGGTTTTTAAAAGCATAAGTCCATAATAAAAAATTATGAATAGATAATAGCAACAGACAAATAACAATATTTTCAATAAAAGGGGCATACCTGGTGAGAACGGTCATCGGGGTACAAAACATTACTTATGGTTTCAGCCCTCTGTCTATTGACAACAGAGTTAATGTAGTCTCCGGTGTTATATGCCTCCTACAAATAACAATGAAAAAAAGGGCTCAATAGTGCACCCTAAGCCCATATAAAACATGAGATATGACAAATTAAACTGAAAATAATGGGCTAACAGACCTTACATCAAATTCATATCTAATAATGTGACAACCAAGTCTTTTCCAACTAGATGGGGTCTAGCACATGGATCAAACAATGCAATTACATCATATCATAATTTCATAAACCATGTCTATAGAAAAGCCATTAAAATATAATTAAAATATAATGGTTTTTAATAGAACCCACAAAATTACAGTATTTCTTATTTATTTATATTTATATTATGATGTTGTAAAGCCAATATATCAAATTTGTAGCAGATGTTTTTTCTCAAGAAAATAAATTACCAAATCAAATTGATTACTAGGTTTAGCAGCCCAAAGCCGAAGATTGATTGTATTTCTTGTCCCATAGCCAGGTATTGGGTTGTCATAAGCCACAGCTTCTACCTGCAATTAGAAGAACATGTTACCATTTACCAAATACTAAGTTGAATTAGTCCCCACCTTTTCAGGAGAAACAAGTGCCTCATCCAAAATATGAACATGCCACAAACACAAAAGTAAAAAAATGCAACAGAGGTCACAGCAGGCATAAATCTAAGATTATTTGAAAGACGTTATTGAAAAGAATAATATTGCTTCAAACTAGATAAAAAAATTTAAAATACTAATCTTACCGTCTCGCCAGGGGTCCAAACGCTATGTTTTTTTTCTCCATTCATTTCTACCTCTTCAGCAGTACCATAGAACTAATACATCCAGCATAACATAGAGATGCAGTGAGTTTGTAACTTTTAGATGATAAAGTTAAAGAAACACAATATTCAAAGAAAATCAAAATGAAACAAAAGGAGGAAAAGAGGGAAGCCTGGAAAACCTTCACTTCATATGTTACATGAATCCGCTCTATCTCCCAAGGGTTTCCAAAGTTCAGCCAATAATCAGGTTGTTCATGTTGAAAGCCATCAACTATGATTTGGCGAAATGACCCATATTCATAGCGAAGCCCATAACTGCAAAATGAAGATCAATTCCACAAAACTCAGCTGACAGGACCCAATCTTTACATAAATGGCATATCTTTGTCCATAAAACAAAGGGCAAATATAATTATGAATAAACCCTGCATAATTAAATCCTCAATAGTATGTAATCCTATGCACTGAATTCTTAAGGTTTTACAAGCATAATTATTATAGAAGCTAGTGAAAAGTATTGCTGGCAATAAATAGAAGAACTCCCAAATTCATAAGTTCTTGAGTAAAGACATTCTCAGAATGATAACAAGTAACAACGATTTAGAAATTCATGTCCCAAAAAAATGATTTAGAAATTAAGTTATCTAAACGTGTTGCTATTGGATAAATAGCCTTATGCAAACACATTATATAAATACTGTTGGAGCTATAAAAATCATTGGGGCGTCATAACAACTAAATGCTTCCCAATAACTAAGAGCATTAGATGTCCAAGGCAAACTTCATACAGCTCACCCAACCAATTATATGCTTAAAATCTTAACAATGAAAACTATATCATGAAGATATAAATGTTCCAAGCATGTTAGACGTTAACACCATACCCCCATGCAGGATAATCCAAAGTTGCTAGAGAATCCATTTGGCATGCTGAAAGACGAGCAAGGCCACCATTTCCTAGGGCTGCATCTCCTTCCTTGTCAAAGATGTAACATACATGAATGTTAAAGGACATGAACCAACTTGTATGCCCTCTCTGAGTAACAGCATTATGAGAAGAGTGGAGAACATAGAATGATCAGATTAAACATTACATTAGTAATACCTGTTCTGCCACAACTTCAAACTCAAATCCAAGTTGGTTTAGGGCCTCAGCATATTGATCCTGGATGCCAAGATTAATGACACTATTTGACAACGAGCGACCTGATGCCAAATAACAAGTGTTCTTAAGGCATTGGATACAAAAACAACATTGGCTGTATACTTTCACAAGCACAATCTTTGATTAAACATTCACAATATTTGCAACTTGCAAGCACTTATAACAACATATAAAACTAACTTGGAGAAAGAAGTAAACAAAAATAATGGTTGGGTTAAGATATTTATTATAACATGCAAATCATATTTTACTATATTAGGGCATCATTTTAAGTACCCATAAGAAACTCAAGTGAGAGGAAGTAGAGACGCTTAGGTTTTGTCCTCTTGATGTAAATGTGAGTATCATGCCAGCGCTCAATCAACCGATCTCTTACACTATGTGACAATGCCTACAAATACCATTGCACAAAATCAACATTCTGATGATAAACTATTTAATTTATGACAAACAGTATGATTCAGGATATCAAATTTATTGGAATAAGCTTTAACTTCCCAAAACCGATATTTGAAGGACGAGTTCCTTCAACAACAAAGTTTAAAGGTTAAAAAGAAAAGCATAAACCAATATGCCTTATACTCCATAAACTGCTCATTCTCCACCTAAAACACTCCGATGAGAATTTCAATCAAATAATAACGCATCTACCATCAAAATTACGTTGCCACATACTCTCCCTCTCTACATTCTGTAATTGCATAAAGGCTCCTAGAATTTAGGTGGCCAACTTCCTGTTTTTTCATTAGGATTGCCGAGGAGTATTTCAAACATCAAGAATTTCCCGCCAAAATAAAAAATTAAATTAAAAAAAAAATTAAAACTAAACTCAGGCACAATCTCAAGGTTCGCTCCACTTAACTTGTCAGGTATTCAAGAAGATGGGTTCCAAAATTGTTTAGGGCCTATCTAACATTTCTAATGATATTGAATTACTCAATGACAACAAATTGCATCCATTAACAACTCCACAGCCTTTTTCCCTCTCCCTTTTCCAACACCCATCCCCACACTTGGCAATTGCACCATACACAATCATTACATTACAATGCCAAAATTTACTACTGCAAAAATCACAATATACACAAAATCAAACACAACGAAGCGGGAGGACACATTCACCTGATACGCTTCAAAATCGTCAAAACTAAACCGTGATCTTGCTACCGTGTACTCGACATGATGAAGAATATCCTTCTGAAGACTAATAGGATCGTTTTTCAGAAACCCGTCCATTAAGTTGAACATTCTCTCTGCTTTCGCCCTCCGCTCTCCAAGCCCTTCCACAAACCCAGGCCTCCTCACCACAACTCCTCTGCTCGCCGTCGACCTCGCCGCCGAAACCATCCCGCCGTCGCCACCGCCGATGGCCTCCTCCAGCGCTCGCTTGATCCTCTGCAAGCTCTCAGGGTCCTGGATCTTATTCCCATGGGAATCGGTGACGAAGAACCTCTTGGCGAAGAAATCCCCCTCAAATTCCACGGTGGCTCGGTCGACAGTGAGGCCGAGGACCTTGAAAACCCTGGTGATGACCTGGAGAAGACCGATGCGATTGCGAGCTCGGATAACGAACACGGTGGAGTCGGCGGAATCGGAGCTGTCAACGGCGATGCTTGACTTGGTGGAGGGAGCTGCTGATTCGTCAGCGGAAGCTCGCAGGCGGTTACTCCGGCGAGCGGCGGAGCAGAAAATCGAAAGCGAGGAGGGAGACGGAGGAAACTGACGGAAGGATGAGAGTGGATCTGGAAATGAGAGGTTGGAGGGAGTGAGGAGAGGAAACGAAATGGTTTGCATTTTCTGGGGAATTTCAAAAATTTTCCCGGAAAGTTTTTTCAACTTCTCATATCGTGAGTGGAAATGGGTGAGAATAGTAGTAGCGGGAAGCGTGACTAATTTCACAACTAACTAAATACATTTTTTTATGTTCTTAATTAATTAACATTTTTACTCCTGACTTCTGCCTTTTGTATTAAAAGAAGATTGCCTTTGCCGTCAAAAGGAGACAAGGATCTCATGTATTCATGTCACGAGTCTCATCACGTGAAAATGAAGATTGGATAAGTAAACAACCTTTTTTTTTTTAGGATGATTTATTTGATTACGTGAAATAATTAATTTGATAATTTTTTATAATTTTATAGTTAATATAATTATTTGTATAATTTGATAATGAATTTGACTATTTTTTATTTGTAAATTTGTCTTAATACAATTAGATATACAATTAGATATAAAAGTATCCATATTTTATTTTTAAAATTAGTATTAAAGTAGTTGACCTTTTAGCTCTTTATCACTAACGAGAGAAAATTGGATTCTTTCGCATAGCTCAAGTTGGTAAAATAGTTATTATGGAATTGATTAATAAAAAATGTATTGTGTACACTTAAATTGTATACACTCGTACATACACATTCTAATTATATGCAATTAATTATTATTATACGTATATCATATAGTTTCTAAAATTATAAACAATGCGCCCCTAATCTCGAACTCGTTTCCGTCATTATATTCCATCATTGTCATCCTCCTCATCCTCGTTCTATCACTTTTATCATCGCCATCCTCCTCATTCTTATCCTTCTATCATGTGAAAATTGATTAAAATAAAATTAAGATGATAAAATGTTGATTTTCTTTTAAAATGGATGAGGTCTATCTTTAACAATGATGGTTTACTTGTTGCAGATGCTTGAGTGGACAATTACTTGTAAAATGTCATACTTGTGAACATTTATGAATATAAACGAGTAGTGTTTGTATATTTTACTACATAAAATTTGTGCATCAAAGAGTCTAATGAATTCTAAAATGTATAGTCCATGTAAAGGTTTGTGAATATAAGCGAGTAATGTTTGTGCATTCTACCACATAAAGTTTGTGCACAAATGCTTATAAAGTTTGTGTACCTAAGAGTCTAATGAATTATGGAATGTATGGTCCATGTAAAGATTTGTGCGCATAAACGAGTAATGTTTGTGCATTCTATTACATAAAGTTTGTGCACAAATGCTTATCAAGTTTGTGCATCAAAGAGTCTAATAAATTATGGAATGTATGGTCCATGTAAAGATTTGTGCGCATAAGCGATTAATGTTTGTGCATTCTACTACATAATGTTTGTGCACATATGCTTATAAAGTTTGTGCACGCAAATGAAAACTGAGAAACGCAAATCACGTGTGCACGCACGTTTAAGTGCGGAGTGGGGATCCGTACGTGAGTGAGTATTCGTAATAGGTCCAAACGTATTTAATGTGACGCTTATGAGTTATTTGTGTAGGCCCAACATGTATAAATACAGAGTGCATGTATGGTGTATATTTTTTGGTGTGCGTGTAGCAGAACTCTTGATTAATAACATTGTCAAAGTTCATGGGGTTGTATCCGTATTTGGTGGAGTGAGTGAGCTTAGTAGTGTAGAAAATAATAGTGCTACATGTACACCTAATTTACATTTACCAGTATATACACCTCGTATTAAATACGTTCGGACCCACTACGAATACCCACTAACGCACAGATACCCACTCTGCACTTAAACGCGCGTGCACACGCGATTCGCATTTCTCAATTTTCGTTCACGTGCATAAACTTTATAAGCATTTGTGCACAAACGTTATGTAGTAGAATGCACAAATATTATTCGCTTATGCACACAAACCTTTACATGGACCATACATTCCATAATTCATTAGACTATTAGATGCACAAACTTTATAAGCATTTGTGCACAAACTTTATGTAGTAGAATGCACAGATATTACTCGCTTATGTTCACAAACCTTTACATGGATCATACATTTCAAAATTTATTAGACCTTTTGATGCAAAAACCTTTTAAGCATCTATGCACAAACTTTATGTAATAGAATGCACAAACATTACTAGCTTATATTCACAAAACCTGTACATAGACCATACGTTTCAGAATTTATTAAACTATTTGATGTATACACTTTATAAGCATTGGTGCACAAACTTTATGTAGTAGAATGCACAAACATTGTTAGCTTATGTTCACAAAACCTTTACATGGACCATACATTCCAAAATTCATTAGACTCTTTGATGCACAAACTTTATGTAGTAGAATGCACAAACATTACTCGATTATGTTCACAAACCTTTACATGGACCATACATTACAGATCTCATTAGACTCTTTGATGCATAAATTTTATAACATTGGTTATATAGTAGAATGCACAGACATTACTTGTTTATATTCACAAACCTTTACATGAATCATACATTCCAAAATTCATTAGACTCTTTGATGCACAAACTTTGTAAGCATTTGTGCATAAACTTTATGTGGTATAATGCAAAAACATTACATGCTTATGTTCACAAATCACAAGTATGACATTTCACAAGTAATTGTTCACTCAAGCGTCTGTAACAAGTAAATCACCATTGTCAAAGGTGGATCTCACTCATTTTAAAAGAAAACCAACATTTTATCATCTTAATTTCATTTTAATCAACTTTTACATGATAGGAGGATGAAGATGAGGAGGATGATGATAATGAGAGGATGACGAGGATAAAGATAATAATAGAAGGAGGATGAGATGATGCAGATGATGATGATGATGGAAAACAATGATGGAAACAAATTCGGGATTAGGCGTGCGTTGTTTATAATTTTGAAAATTATACGGAATATATATTTTGATCATTAATTACATATAATTGGAAGGTGTATATACGAGTGGATGCAAATTGAGTGTACATATAACATTTTTGTGAAAAAAATAATCTTTACATTGAAATGAAAGAATTTGGAGTAATTAATGAATAAAATATTGTAGAATTGAAATGGTTTTAGTCGACGGTCAAATGAATGAACTATAGGAAACTCGTATAAGAATTGGTTTAACTGCTTTAATTAAGGTTTATGGTTTAACCCTTTAATTATGGCGAAATATTTTTTAAGATGTCAATGAGCAAAATGTAATTCTATTTATCGACAATATCTTGTGATTCATTCAAGTGGGAACCGAAGTATCAACCTTATTAGGTTGAATGCCTTTCGTTGTTGGTTATCAACCTACTCTTGGTACTAAAATGGATTCCTTACAATAAAGAACTAATTCTACTAAAGAAGGGTTCATAACTTCTATTCAAACAATTTATGTACCCACGGACTATTTTATCAATCCTTCCTTTGCCACGACATTTACACATTTAGATGTTATTGCCATATTACCAAGCGGATTAGCTGCCAAAATGGTTTATCGGTGATATAGACCCTTTTGTAACACATGTATCAAGAATAACATTAGGAAGATTAAACACATAAGCACTTGTTTCTAGTATAGATATCAAAGGCTTGGCATAGTGCGATGCCATGAAATACGCCCTCAGCATGTCTAAAATGAGACAATAAGGGGAATTATGAGGGGTTATGGATTGGAGGGCTTTGGACCTTGCCCCACATCCCAAAGATGTCATGGGATCCGTTCCAAGGCCTTTTGGCTAGCTATGGAAACTTGGAGAACAAACCAGAAAATATGCCCTCGAGCAGTAGCTGAAAGTGACAGCAGCAACAACCCTTAAACAGGTCTCAGGGCGTCCCTGATACGCCCTCTGGCGACCTGCTGAGGAAGTAGCCAACTTTAGCAACCTTGCACATTTTAAGGACCCTTCTTAAGGGCCTAGAGAGAGGGATAAGAAGGGGGTTTTGTTTATACTAGGTTTTTAATGAAAGGAACTTGCATTGGGCAGAGATGAGAGTGACAAAGGCAGGTTGGGTTACAGGCACAAGGACCCATGCAGCAAAAGGCCTTGACCTGTAGCCTTGAAAGTGACACAATAAGAGAAGAGTCCAAAGATGCAAAAGGGAATCCAAAGAATGAAGTGAAAGGGAGAAAAAACCAGATTTAAGGAAGAGGAGGACTGAGAGATAGAGAGGGGGAAAACATGAGAAAAGAAAAGAGGAGAAAGAACAAGAAAGAAAAACAAAGAACACACACACACACACCCGTAGACATAGCTGAAACCCAGAAAATATGTCTTCACCCGCACTAGAGGGCGTATCCAAAACTGTTAGCTCTCAAGCTCCATAACTCAAACCACCCACACAAGGGCTTGGATTGGAGGGCAAGGTTATTCACCCCTCACAATCCAACCCTCATAGACCTCATCTTCCCTTCATTCCATTCCTTTTCCTTCTTCAAGTCTCAAAGCAAGCTTACGAACTCATAATCTCACTCTTCTCATTTTCATTTTTATATTTTAAACTCGTTTGTCAAAATGGTTCAAATCAACGGGTAGTTAAAATGGAGATATGGACATTTACTTAATCAAATAATTTTTTTTAAAAAAAAAGACTATAGGATAATTTGGGGAGGCTAGCCTTCCTTGGCCTGTCAATTATTGGTCACACATAGGTTTGTTAGTAAAATAATCATAACAAACGGGCCTTGAATAAGTGGATCAGTTTTTTTATTTTACCAAACAGGACAATTTCTCTGACCCAAAAAAAAACAGGCCAGAAGTAGTAGGATCTTCCGTATTTCTAAATAATTTTATTTATTTCTGAACATTCTTTACACCATAAGGTATTTATTTTCTTTGGGCCATTTTTTATAATACAGGTGGCATAGAAGAACATGCGTGCCGTCAAAATATCCGTTGTACTCCTCGAAAGTTCTACGCCGTTCTGGTGTTATTGGTGTGCATTGCGCACCTTCCAGACAAATCCTCCTCATTCCTTCTTTATACTATTAAACACATCTTTGTCTCTGTTAATTGAAATCTGAACGAATTATTGCAACCACAACCTATAATCTACCAACAGGGCCTGAAGCTCACACTAATAATCAGAAGCTTTCAACCAAAGAAGGGAACAAGATGGGGGTGGATTACTATAAGATTTTGCAGGTTGACAAGAATGCCACAGATGAAGACTTGAAGAAAGCTTACAGAAAGCTTGCAATGAAATGGCACCCTGATAAGAACCCAAACAATAAGAAAGATGCTGAGACTAAATTCAAACAAATATCTGAAGCCTATGAGGTATGTAATGTAATCTTCTTCTTCCTTTTTTTTTTCGATAATTCAGGTCGTTAATTTTATTCAACAAGGAGGAAAAACACGCAGTCATGCAAGAGTCACCATTACAGAGAGTCAAGCCACCGAAAATAACAATACTCGAATTTTTATTTATTTTTTTAAAATTTCCAACAAACCTCTAGCTATATAAGTTCCTCGATCGGTTTAACGTTTGATGTCTACTTTGGGTTGAATTGCATTAAAATCGTGTTAATTGTTATTTGACTATGTATAAAAGGAGTTAAAATAACACATTTGTAATTTGTTCATATACTAAGCTGTGGTAATTCTTATTTATGTTTAAATTCTCCCCTCTTCATGTGTCTGCGTGTGGGGTGTAATTAAATCTTGAGAAAATCCATTATTTAACACATTAGTCCTTGAAGCAGTTGTAAATTTCTAGCATATTAGTTATTTTAAGCAGAGGTGGATGTTTAACATATTAGTATTTGAAATGACTAATGTATATGCACTTTATTTTGTTCAAGTAGTTGGTTTTTGATATATTAGTCTTTCAAAATGACTAATTGAATATCTTTTTGATACCAATGACTAATTGGATATGAACTTTTATTTTTATTTTTTAAATGTAGGTTCTGAGTGATCCCCAGAAGAGAGCAATTTACGATCAATATGGAGAAGAAGGGCTGAAAGGCCAAGTGCCACCACCGGATGCTAGCGGGGCAACCTTCTTCCAAACCGGAGACGGCCCAACAACGTTCAGGTTCAATCCCAGAAACGCAGATGACATATTTGCGGAGTTCTTTGGGTTTTCAAGCCCATTTGGAGGGATGGGAGGTGGTGGTGGCGGCCTTGGCGGTGGCATGAGGCGTGGGCCCAGCCCCTTTGGTGGCATTTTTGGTGATGATATGTTTAGTTCGTTTGGAGAAGGCAGGCCCATGAGCCAGGGCCCACATAAGGCACCTCCCATCGAAAGAGCATTGCCTTGCACCCTTGAGGAACTCTATAAGGGGACTACCAAAAAGATGAAGATCTCAAGGGAAATTGCTGATGCTAGCGGGTATGTACTCTTTGCTTGGCATTTCAATATCTAAGGTTAATTTATTCACTGCTAAGTTTCATCAAAATAATGGTTTAGTTGTTTAAGATTCCTTAAAATGCGAAGTTTTAATATCAAATGGAGGGCTGTTGATTAAGGGAGAGAGAGATAAGAAATAATTATGGATGAAATTATTACAAGATAATATATGTAATTGTGAGTGGTTTGAATTTAGATATAGTCTATGATTGATCTGATTCATGTAAGGATAATTTAGTGAGACAAGCTTTCATAGTTGTTGTGGAAGTCCAAAAATATAGTGAGATCGATTTGATTTAGTTAGATAAGCTTCCCTAGCTATTATAAATGTTCAAAAATATCTAAAGTGCATTTGGATTTTTGGTGAACAAGTGTTAGAATCAATTCTTAGAAAGTGAAAAATACTCACTTTTGACATGTCATAATTAATTATGATGGCTTGAAACGAAATCAAGCATACACTTAAGTTTGCTACTTGATATATAATTTTTTGGTGAATAAGAAGTGGAATTTTACAGGCTAATACTTTTTAGAAGGTTGCATTATTTTTACATTAATCTAAATTCTCTGCCTACTTGTTTATTGCAGTAAAACTTTGCCAGTAGAAGAAATATTAACAATTGAAATCAAACCTGGGTGGAAAAAAGGGACAAAAATCACCTTCCCAGAGAAAGGAAATGAGCAACCAAATGTTATTCCCTCGGATCTCGTGTTTGTCATCGACGAGAAACCACACCGTGTGTTTACAAGAGATGGCAATGATTTGGTTGTGACGCAGAAGATATTGCTCGCAGAAGCCTTAACAGGCTACACCGTGCACCTCACAACGTTGGATGGGAGGACTCTCAGTGTTTCCATAAACAACGTGATTCATCCTAGCTATGAAGAGGTTGTCCCCAAGGAAGGCATGCCAATTCCCAAAGACCCTTCAAAGAAGGGTAACCTTAGGATCAAATTCGATATCAAGTTTCCAACAAGGTTGACGTCTGAGCAAAAAATCGGAATTAAGAAACTTCTAGCGCCATAATTTTTAAGTCTTGTGCATTGTTTGGATTCATGGTTGAGTAAATAAATTTGGGGGGGGGGGATTAGTGTGATATTTTAGTCAAACGCATCATCAGCTTGTGTGATTCTTGAAATGAATTTGACTCAAGAGATTATTAAAGTTATGTTCAACAAAATATATAAATTTTGATCCTTTCAAGCGTAAATAACAATCAATAACAAATGTTAGGTGATACATAGTAGAAAAGGAAAAATCTACCTGCATAAGAGAATTTAATTAGAAGCAATAGAAATGGTGTTTGATAGCCATTTTTTTTTGTCTAATTTATTTTTCTCTCTTTTATATTTACTCTTGTTAAAATTTAAAGTTAAAATGGGTGATGGTTATCATGGAGTCCCTGGGTTTTGGGACCATTCAATGGTACCCCAAAAAACTGACTTTTTAAAATTACAAATCAACTTCCTCTCTTCTCACCTTACAATTTTCACAAATTATAAATCAATCCCCTCTTCCTCCTCCTCCTCCTCCTCCACCAGAACCGCAGTTGACAGATCAACCGACGCCACATTCCCGGAGGCGCCAAAGGCCATCGTCGGAGGCCTTGCATGATGTCCAGGTCGATGATGTGGACGCGATCCTTGCCGTCGAGGGCCTTGAAGATGGCCTGGTTGGCGGTGAAGTGGGAGAATTTGATGAGCGGCGAGACGGAGTTGTAGGATTGGAAGGCGGTGAAGATTTGTTGCGACTGAGTTAGGGCTACCAATTTCGCGGTTAGAGGGGAGGGCGCCGAGGAAGGAGCTCAACACGCGCGTCTGGAGGGCCTGGGCAAAGTATGAGTCGACGCGCTCCTGCGACGTCCCAAACTGCGATGAGAGCTCCACGATCTCCGAGAGGAGGTCGTTCACGAAGTCGAGGTTGTCCATGGCAACGCACTTCGTGCATTGGAGGAGGAGCCCTAGGATTCAGGCAGGGGGATTCTTCGCCGCCGCTAGCTCCGGCGGCCTCAGCTTCAAAGGAGGCTTGCTACTGCTGCTGTTCGTCCTCGCCTTCCGCCGATTTTTCAGGGGAAAAGTTGGCTCGCTTGAAGGAAGGCTCGTCGTCTGTGGCGGTGGAGGGGGACTCGGGCTTTGGTGCCTCCGGGGACGTGGAAACGGCGGATCTGTCGACTGCGGTTCCGGTGGAGGAGGAGGAATGGGAGGTGGAAGAGGGGGTTGATTTATAATTTGTGAAAGTTGTAGGGTGAGAGGAGAGGAAGGGGAAGGAAGATAGGGGGTTGATTTGTAATTTTAGAAAGTCAGTTTTTTTTAGTTTTTTGGGGTACCATTAAATGGTACTAGAATGGTGGGGGACCATGGTAGCCTTGGCTTTTAAAATGATGAAGAGAATTCAAATTTTAAGATTAAAAAGTTTAGAAAATTGTGTTAACGTAAGAAAGAAATATGATAACGTGACAATTAGAGTTTTTTTACTCTTTTGTCCTCACTGTTCAAATTATTTATCAAATTACCCTCATTTCCAAACCTAACACCCAAACCCATAACCCTAAAACCATAAACTCTAACCCTAACTCGTAAATCCTAAAACCTACATCCTACGCCCTAAATCCTAAGTCCTAACCTGCTAAACGTTAACCCTAACCCTATACTGTAATCCTAATCCTAACACTAAACCATAAACTGTAATTACAAAATCCTAAACCCTAGACTCAACCCTAAGCCCTAAAAACATAAACCGAAAACCCTGTACTCTATACTGTAAATTATAAACCCTAACCCCTAAATCATAAATCATATACCATAAAACCCTAAACCCTTAAAACCCTAAATTGTAAACCCTACACCCTAAGCCCTAACCCAAAACCAAAAACTCTAAACCCAAAATCCTAAACCCTAAACCCTAACACAAGAGCCCAACCCATAAAACCCTAACCATGAACTGTAAAACCCAATGCCCTAAACCCAAAAACCTAATACCATAAACCCTAAACCCTTAATCATAAGTCATCCCAAGCCCAAAATCGTAAACCCTAAACCCTAAACCCTGAAACCCCATACCCTAAACAGGAAATCCTAACCCAAAACCCTATATCCTAAAACCCTATACCCTAACCATGAACCCTAAATTGTAGACCCTTAAACCTAAACCCTAAATTCTAGACCATAAACTATTAAACCTAAACCGTAAATACTAAACCCTAACTAAATCAACCCATTTACACTAATTCGCTAACCTTAACATTAACCTTAACCTAGTTTGGGAACCCTAAGTCACTACCTGGTTATCGATGATAATTTAATATTGTATGTTATCTGTACCTGTGACAATTTATGTATTGGGTTAAGGTATGGTGTGCATAGTGTAACATTAACATATGTAATGTTGTTTTAATATAGTGTGATTTATGATGTGGATTGTGTTTTAAACAAATTTAGAAATGGGAAAACCCCTTGTTGTGCTCGTTCATGGTAATGGGAGAATGTACGAAGGTGAACGTGGATTAATGTTTGATGGGCTTATGCCGAGGTCTATGATGATTAAGAGGGGCATGCATATAGATGATTTGAAACGGAAAATTTGTTTGAAGTTAAGGCTGCAACAGAATCAGTTTGTATCAAAGATGGTTTTCCGAATATTACAAGGGTTGGGGTCGGAGTCAAAATTTGTCGGTTGTAAAATGATTGATGACGAAGATATTGAATGCATGGTAGATGTGTTTGAATCAAATTTAGATGGGTCTATGGAGGTGTTTGTTGATGTAGAGACAATGGAGGGAGATAGTCATTTGCATATTGAGAGTGGTCCATCAAACCCTATTAACATGAAATCGTCAATGAAACATTTTGCCCCTGTCTTTGATGATGTTGCCTTATCTCAAAACCCTGACAACTTTCATTCCCCACGTGCAACTTCACCTATTATTAGAGAATCATTGCCTAACCCAAGTGATGATGAAGGCCATTTATCTGATGATGATGATGAGGAGGAGGAGAAAAGTTTGGATTCAGAAGATGAGGTTAATGCATGGATTAATGCGCATCAAGCTTCTCCGATTCGAGTCAAGATGAAGATTAGGGTTTAGGGTTTGGGTTTTGGACTAGGATTTATGGTTTATGATTTTGGCTAAGGGTATATGTTTTGGATTTAGGGTTTTGGGTTTAGGGTTTGGGGTTTTTGTTTAGAGTTTAGGGTTTAGGTTTTTGGGTTATGGTTTACAGATTATGGTGTTGGGTTTTAGGTTAAGGTTTCGGGTTGAGGTTGTATTAGACTTGTCACTAATACAGATGCAAGCTAAAAAACACAAACAACTCTATGCAATATTTAACTATAAATTTCTCAGCAAACTAATCAAGTAAACATTTACATACTCAATTTCAAACAATTATGAATTGAACTAATAGCCCTAATAATGTTTTGTAAATTAAAACTTACAGGACTGACGTATAAATCGAAGTTGAGGGCGGTTGGGACAGATTGCAGCAAGGATGCAAGAGCAGGAGCTCTGGAGTTCTAGAGAGATAAAATTTTTAGAGAGATAAGTGAATTTTGCAAAAATGAGAAGAGTGGTGTGCAATGGGGAGGGAAGGTTAATAAATATGCAACGTGGCTTGAATTCGCCATTGCTCTAAGCGAATCCAGGGTGAATTCGCCTCCCTGGATGGCGATTCCTGCGTGGCACGCCACGAGTGGTGCGAATGCCACGTCAGCCCAAACCGTGGTAATTTGGAAAATAGTTTGGAAATGAGGGTAATTTGGTAAATAGTTTGAACAGTGAGGGCAAAAGAGTAAAAAATTCTAACAATTAAAATAAACAATATTACTCAAAGTATAAAGTTTATCGCGGATTCGTAAACTTTACCTATTTATGAGTATACCGTAACATTACTCTTAAGAGTTTTGCTACACGTACACCAAAAATCATATACCATACATACACCTCGTACTTATATACATAAAGTTTGTGTTTTAATTCATGTAATGTTTGTGCATTTAATTAAGTATAATTGAGAGTATCATTTACAAATTTGTAATGTTTGGGCACTCGTGAGAATAAAGTTTGTGCATTATTAATGGTGTATGTATGAGTGTATGAAATTGAATGTACATGTAGCATTTTTGTATTCTTAAAGAAAAAAGTTACTGCTCCCACAACTTAGTCATGTTGCACTGTTTGGTCTGGCTCATTTTGGGCCTTTGTATTTTTGAAATTTGGACCAAAAAGTAAAACATACGCCTCTGGCCGTTGCTCATTACGGACAAAAGAAGGAAGGAAAGATTATTTCTTTGTTTCACTTCTTTTCTATCCATTCTCTTTTCAACTCGTGAATCTCATGGAAATATTAAAAGAAAATAAATAAATAACAATGAAGTCTCAATTATTATATCAAGATAAAAAATGAATGCACTAGTTCACTAATCAGAAAACATTGGCAATGAACTAACTAACCCAACATGTTTAGTTTACAAGTGAGAATACCTCAGATCAATTTTATAATTTTAAAAGTAAAAATTTTACTCTATTGATAGCTCTCGTAATTAATTCTAGTCGTATAGTAAAACGATCACATGAGACATTGATGTGAAAAGAAAATTAAAAAAAAAATGCCAAATATCTATAATCCGGCAACAGGGCACAGAAAACTTTAACCTTGATCAAAGAAAAGGGTCTGTGGAAGAGAAAAGCAAGTCCTACTCTACTCACTGATTGCAAAGTCCAAAGCTTCAAAATTGCAGAATTAAGGAAGGGAAGAAGATGGGGTTGGACTACTATAAGATCTTGCAGGTAGAAAGGAATGCCACAGATGAAGACTTGAAGAAAGCTTACAGAAAACTTGCCATGAAATGGCACCCTGATAAGAATCCAACCAACAACAAAGATGCTGAGACCAAATTCAAACAGATCTCTGAAGCCTATGAGGTATACCCCTTTTATCCACTTCTTCCTTCAAAGGCTCTACCTTTAGAGGTTCCCTAGATTTGACTCGTGAGTGAGTGAGTGATTTCTATCTACCCTGAGTTGAATTGCCATATATAATCATGATTCATGAGTCATGATTATTGATATTGTTAACTTGGTGCCTGTATTCTATAGAAGATTAGAATATTGAAGTCACATGTTTTCCTGAATCTCCAATCATTTTTTTTTCTGGGGTACTTGTTTCTGCATCAATTCAACAAGAATGGATCATATCTCATGTTAAATTTTCACTTGAGTGGTTAAGTGTGATATTTCACTGTTTGATTATTTTGTGTGGGGCGTCTCATATATGGGTCTCCCTTTCTGAATTGACAGTAAGAGATCACATATGACTAATAACATGTTTGATTTCCAGGAGAAAACACTTGGAATCAATTCTGAGAGTGACTAGAAGTGAAAATTTCTTACTTCTAGAGCTCCAAAATTGATTTTGGTGTTCCCACTTGAAAACCAAACAAGCACTAAGTTATGTGAAAATTTAACATGAGACGGTTCATTCTCCAAGTATACTCAATAGCTTTGTCGATATGTGGGGTTGTGGTGTCTTGACATAGAATTCTAATTTGGTATATTGGTTTTCCATGAAGGTTCTAAGTGATCCCCAGAAGAGAGCAATTTGTGACCAGTATGGAGAAGAAGGGCTTAAAGGGCAAATGCCAAGTGGTGGTGGCCCAACAATGTTTAGGTTCAACCCCAGAAATGCAGACAGCATCTTTGCTGAAGAATTTGGGCGTGCAAGCCCTTATGGAGGAATGGGAGGAGGTTGCATGGGAGTGGGAATGGGAAGGGGCATGATGGGTGGATCTTGGGTGTCAAGATCATTTGGTGGAATGTTTGGCAATGACATATTTAGTAGTTCAGCTGGAGAAAGCAGACCCATGAATCAAAGTCCAAAGAAGGCGCCTCCCGTTGAATACACACTGCCTTGCAGCCTTGAGGAACTCTATAAGGGGACTGCCAAAAAGATGAAGATTTGCAGGGAAATTGTGGATGCCAACGGGTAAGTACAATTTATATTGGAAGCTTCTCATACTTTAGATGGTATTACATTTCTTGATTTGTAGTATATCCTCCTTGTTTTATGAGCTACAAATTTTTGGCAGTCTGAACTTTTTTCTCCTCCTTCTCCATGTCCCCTCTTTTTCTTTGGGTGGGTTATCATAATTGGGTTCAGATTGGTGTGCATACTCACTGCTCCAGTCTAAATCTGGTGTTTTAACAAAAATGGTCATAATTATTCATTGTTGGCTGTGGAGTTGCTAATGATTGGAACATTCATAAGGTAATTTGTCACAAGCGTGTTTGGATTTCGGGTTGTGGTAGCTCAAAATCGTTTGTGGAGCTTTAGAAGTGAGAAATTTTTACTTTTACTGGGACTAAGAATTGATTTTTGATGTGTCACAACTAGTGTTATTAAATATCTGCTATAGCGCCGCTATAGCAGAATAGCATAACAGGTTTTGAGCTGGCTGCGTGCTATTGTATAGTATTAATTGATCGCTAGCGGAAAAGTAGTGGGTTTTGTGCAATACACTATTTCCACTATTGATAACACTGGTCACAACTGAAAACCAAACAGATATGCATGGAAGTGAATGTGGTCAGTGTTTTTAACATTTATGATTTATCACTCGCCTGTGCAAAATGTGTTTAGCATGATCATTGAGCTACCTTTGTTCTATTAATTGAGTTTACTGGGGCAGTTTTTCTGTGCTGATTGAACTCCAGAACTAAAAGGAGCAAGCATTTGTTACTTCACTTGTTACTTGTTTTTATAAGTGCAGCCACTCTGATCTAATTTCTCTGCCAACTTGTCTTTGCAGGAAAGTTTCACAAGTGGCAGAGATCTTAATCATCGAGATCAAACCTGGCTGGAAAAAGGGAACAAAAATCACTTTCCAGGAGAAAGGAGACCAGCAGCCAAATGTCATTGCCGCAGATATTGTGTTTATCATTGACGAGAAGCCTCACAATGTGTTCACAAGAGACAGCAATGATTTGATTGTGACAGAGAACATTTCACCTGAAGAAGCTGAAGCAATGACAGCCTACACAGTCCATCTTACAACTCTAGATGGCAGGGGTCTGAGCATTACCGTGAACAATGCTATTCGTCCGAACTATGAACAGGTTGTCTCTGGCGAAGGTATGCCATTTCCGAAAGATCCTTCAAAGAGAGGTGACCTTAGGATCAAATTCAACATACAAGTCCAAAACAAGGTTGATGATGGAGAAGGAAACCAGAACTAAGAAATTTTCTGGTGCCATAAATAATAGACTGGCAACTATTGCATTGCAGAGTATATGTTGTGTATAATACTACTCTTCATTTTGCTCGCATTCATACTTTTCTTTTTTCATTTTCCTCCTGCATTTTGAATGGCTGTTATTTGTGTAGTTTGTGTTTACTGTGTTATGTGTTTACTGTGTTATATCATCAGCGCAAATAAAATCCAATATTAGACTGATAATAATAATAATGAGGCATAGCACTTTCAATTACGGTTTAAAAAAGAGAACTATAACTTTAACTTCTTGTGGTCGTGTGCTAGTTAAAAGAAGACTACAAAAATAATGTGGTGCACTAAAGAAATAAAACTGTGATGGGCAATTCCCCTGAAGGCGCCTCTTAATAGTAGATTATGAAGCTTAATTTCATATTCCTTTGTATATTTTGGTGTTTATTAAATTATTTCACCTACTAATGGCATGTTTAGCTTTTAGATGAGAACACATAATCAATTTTAATAGCTATTAAAAGAGAAAATTTCTCACTTTTAAAGTTCTAGAATTCATTTTGGGTGTTCCCATCCGAAAGCCAAACGTGCTATTTAAGTATTCCAAACAACACAAATATAATCAAGGATTTTTAAATTAATGAGCATCTATTACAAGGGGCCAAAAAGAAAAAGAAAAAACAAAAACAAAACAAAATGAGGTTGGCTACCAAGGCCCTCTGCTTCAACATGTTAAAAAAATATAAGGCTCCATTTCTCATATATACTACTAAACTACTCGAGCATAAAATTCAACCCATGATACGACTTAGATGGAGCTCAGGTAAAGCTGCAAAATATAAAAAATGTGATGCAGCTTAGAGAAGCAAATCCCTTCACTCTTCAGTGATTAACTTAAAAATGGATGTTCTAATCAGAAGAATCATCTTCAGAATCTGAGTCTGAGTCGTCTTCATTTCCGACTCTATTTGCCATGCCATATGAACCCTCACTCATAAGATCTGCCTCTGAATCCTCCTCTCCATTCTCTTCAATGTCATTGTCATTGGCATTGCCAATGGGGTTGTCATTGACATCCTCATCCTCAGAAGCATCCACGTCTTCATCACTCACTCCAACCAAGCCCCCACTCCATCTGCTAGGAGGGGCACCATTAAAACCAATCTCCCAGTTTCCATGATCATATTCCACTGCTTGGCCATTGTCATCAGATTCCACCTCATCAACACTGTTACTATTGTCATCAACCCCAATGTGGACTGGAGTCATGGGACTTGCCTTTTCACAATCCCATTCCTCATCCAAGTTCCTCAATGGCTCTCTGTTGATCCTAGAGCTATGACTGGCCGCCATATGGTTCAGCAACAAATGTTCTACAGGTCTCTTTTCCACTCTTCGTTTCCTGACTGTTCGGCGTCCGCGTCCACCAGATTGTCCTTGTGTTCCTCGTCCCTGCTGTTTTAATTTGTCACTTAGATTCTCAGTGATCTTAACGTTTCGGCTGCTGGTATCACGTTTGGAGTTGTACACTCTTTTTGACAGCTTTTTACCCCGTCCTTGATCATTAGTCGCTCGTCCGCGTTTACTGCCACTTGGTACAACTTTCTTTGGAGCAAATATATCTTTGATGAATTCTTCATGGTCTAATTGTGCTGATTCAACCTCCCTACTAGATTTGAAAGGAGTGTATTTTGAAGGAAGCTTCTGCAAAAAAATAAAAGAAAGAAAGATGTTTCAAGTTTCAGTATATTATCATAAAAGATTTCCCGCCCTTCACCTATATGTTCAAAATGTAACAAAAGGAACATGTATTTAAGGGAAATTTGAGATCCAATTCGCTTTTAACATTGGACAAAAGAGTTCAACTACATTATAACATCAAGCCCTATTATTAAACTTAGATTATAAGCACCCAACTCAAAAACAAACAAAAATGGAAGAGGCTCACTATGTATTGTCTCCTTTCTTTCTCTTTGCATGGCTCAGGTGTCTCGAGCTTTACGTAATTGATGGATGAATCAATCTCAAAAAGCCTGAGAGACAAAGCTGCAGTGGTTTGTGGAACCCATGGAAGTACAGCAACTGATTCAAGACCAGTAGAAGCATGTGCAGCCCTATCTAACATATTGCTCAATCCCAGTAGTTCGTCTGTTGTAGAGAAGCTCGGTGATAGAAAATCTCGCTGTAGAGCTCTCTCAAAGGAGGTCAATATCTGCAAAAATAAACGCTGTTTATTTTACAAAAGTCTGAGTAGACAATTGTCAATTTTTAAAATGATGGAAAGATATGGAAGTTACAACTTTAAGAACTGAAAGAGCATGGGACCTTTAAAAGTTCCTCAACAGAAGTTGATTTGCTCAACTTCATACCCCAGTGCTTTCTAATATCATCTGTCCAAATTGTTCCAAATGCTTCAGGCAGAACAGATGCCTGCAACCCAAAATGTTAATACAATGTACTCCTTAAAAATTGAAAATAACAGGAAATGACAATAGGGTCGAAAATAGCATTTCAAAATTTTATTGAGAAAGGCTCAAGATTAAGAATGCAAAGTTGCAATTAACTCACCTCAATACAAGCCAACAGGACCTTAAGCAATCTTGTCCGCATGGGAAAAGGAGATTCCAAAATGCAAATATCTTTGGAAAACTTGTCGCCACAATGAAATGCATGCTTAGAAAAGTCAAATCCATTGTTGGCAGGAAAAGTACGGTGGCAGGATTTGCAATGGGAGTCTTCAGCAAAATAAGGGTTGAGACAGATATCACAAATCTCCACCTGAGCTTTGCATCTCTTCATCCCATATTTCATCGCACATAATATTGATTTATTGTAGCACTCTTTCCACATCCACTTTTGAAAATCTTGATACCTTCCTAAGGCAGCTTTCTTCTCACTCTCACTCTCTCCAAGCTCAACTTTGAAGGAGGATGAGATTTCTGATGTATCAGAGTTCAAGCCATGAAGAGTACTGCTAGGACTGCCAGATCCAACATGGCGATCAAGGGTGGAGTATGCTTCAATATCTTCATTTTTAATGGAAATATCGCCTCTGCTTCCTATCTTGGCACATTTTGCTTTCTTCCTTACATTTTCTTTGAAGGAATTTTCAATCTTTTGCAACATTAGGCGCAAATGAGATTCCCTGATCCCCCGAGAATCCAGTGATGCCAAAAGAACATCAAAGGCCTATACAGGAATGGTAGACTGAATAAATATTATAACAACTAATACAATACCAAACATTGGACCAAAAGATTTAAAAGCATCAAAGATACAATATCCCCCACACACTTTGGATGTCTATGACTTCCTGTCAACCTGTGTCCTAGAAACAAAGATATTCCAATTGCCAAGCTAAAGAACTAGACTAATCATGCTTACAGCCATCAATATCATTTGCATATTTTGTAAGCATGTGGGTCATTAAAGCATGCACTAAAATATAAGACAAGTGTCAAATCCAATGAAGAATTTAGTTGAGCATAAAAACAAGGATAAACATATGGAATAATGATAAAATAAAATTAAAATTACCTCTTCAGAATCAATAAGCCCCCAATTGCCATCATGATATTCAACAAAGATTCTACCAGAACCAGGATCATTGCTAGAAGCAGATGCAACAAACTGCCAATATCGATTACGTCTGCGATCTTGACCAAGGGGCAAGGACCGATACACACACATCTCCTCTGCTATGTGGGCAATATAAGATTTCAACTGTGAACGTGACCTTTTTGAATATTGCGCAGATACCAGAGACTGAGGATAGTCTGGACCAGTGCCTGTGCCCATATCTTGAATTAATGACTTTTCACTAGGCAAGCCCTGTGCAAAGGGAGTTGCCTTTTGGTTTTCTGCAGTGCTGGGTGATGCTTCATTATTAACATTGTTAATACCGACGTCAATCATTGGGCTTCGATTTCCCTCCACAGTGTATTGTGTTTCAACTTTATTGCCAATAAGTGATGGAAAATCTGATTTATTAATATTATCATCTTTCAGACGAACTTTATCTATCTGTGCTTCTGCCCACATTTGCTTTTTCAGAGCATTTGCTGCTTCCAGACGATCCTGAAAAACTCTCCACGTCAACTTTAAAACTAAATACAAAAAATCAACTTGAAGATACACATTACATGGAATAGAGCTCACCTCTAAAACAACACGGATTGAATTTCCTTCATTTGCCACACCAACCAATGCAACAAGAGCATTTAGACGCTCCTCTACACTGAGATCAGAATATTCTCCTTCAGAAAGCCCTTGAATCCAGGACTCTCCAGACTTACTTTCATCAATCTCCATATTATCTTGATCAAGATTTACAGTATTCAGATCTTCACAAGTAACAGGCTGTCCAGTGGCAGAACCAGGACGATCAGCTTCCTTAAAACCATTCTCAGGAAAACAAGGCAGATCTGTTGCAAACTCATTTTGAATAAGTTCAACATTATTGTGCAAATTTTCATTTCCATTTGATGCGCAAATGTTTGTGTCATCACACTGTTCAGAATTTAGGTTTGCACTAGAAGGATTGACTAGATCATCAACATCAGGATCCTCATCAACTTCATCACTTTCCGACTCTTCTTCTCTTTCAACATCATCAGCATCTTCACCAGCTGGAAACCCATTTTCAAATATCTGAATTTTCTTTCTTGCTGCTGAAAGAATGGACACAGCATCGGCAGGATCCTTTCTAAATGTAGAACGAACACGATAGGTTGAAGGAGCTATTCTTTCAAAAAGCTTAGTATCTCTCGTCAAAGCAACAGAAATTGATGCTTCAGGCGTCTTGCTGGTCGTCAGGTCCCGAAGACCAGATTTCTGGCAGGAAAAGAAACATTAGTACAATGCTGAAGATTTCAAAAGAGCACTTAAAATGAAGACAGCCAATTCACCTGAATTTTTTCTGCAAGCTCAAGTACCGTCAAACCCTTGCTACCCTCCAGCGAGAGAACATGAAATGCAGCAAATTTAACTGTTCCCGGAGTAAGCCTGTGCCTCGATTTTCGAGGAGCTAATAAACCCCTCTCTCGCATTTTAGCCACTGCACTTTCAGCTGCTGAACCACTACGAAGTGTAGAAATGATATCTTCACAATTGCTTCCCTGCAGTTACAATAAATTTTGATCCACTTAATCAATGCAACAAAATCAAGATAAAAAACCAATTGTTGATTTAAAAGGCATGCAAAATCACAATTGCTCAGTGAAAATATTCAGTCATAAAAAAAGCTTGTAAGGAACTGGCAAATCAAAAATATACCATAGTTATGTCCTTTTCAGGGACACAAAAATATGGGGGTATTAAGGTAACATGACAATTTAAGCATACAACTACAAGGCAAAATAAAGAAAATGAACCTCATCTTTATTATTTGCATATGACCATGTAATACTTTGTTTCTTGAGCTGCGGTCCAAATCCTGCAGACAATGCTAACTGTCGGAGAATTTCTGGCCATGTCAATTGATTTAAATTCTTCTGCCAATTTCGTATGTCAAAGCCCCATGCATATGCCTAACATTAAAAAAGAAAACATTAATGGAGGGGACTGCATCAAAGGATAGATAAAATTTTAGAAACATTTAAACTTACTCCTTCCACAATCTCTGGATGGCCACCTCCAGGATTAGCAGCTCCATTCTGGTTTAGTCCTAATCCAGTAGAAGGTGTCCTTGCAACATCTTCAATGTCCTTTATTATGACCTTAAGAAGAGTGACATGTATCTCGCCCAACAATCTTGAATCCTGTGATCAGATGGTTTGAGTTGAAACATCCAGAATGAGCAAAAAAAAAGTGCATCAAAATAAGTCATTTGACAGCAGAAAATCATCAGCAAATGCCAGATTGACTCACATAGTCATGAAGCGCTTGTACAAACTCATCAAGTGTGAAAGGCCATAACTCAAGAACATCAGCAAAAGTAATCAAGAATCTCCAAACCTGAAATAGACCGCCCGTGTTTAAACCCTAAACCTCAGTTCCAGCTAAAAAAATAAATTAAGAATAATAAATGTCAACAAAACACACAATAAGAAAAGCAGTACATCCATAGACTACATTTACATGATCTTAGTCTAACACATAAGGAAGGCTAAAATAACCATCACCATCTTATACAAGCAAACACAAGGACATCATTAACCTACCATTTCTACTCACAAAGAAGTATATACCACTTTCAAAAGCTATAAAAAACTAAGTACCATTGTTAGCATGAGGATATCCTCTCACAGGACTAGTGGAAGAGACAACTGTCATTGAAAACAAGAGTCGCAATGCGAACATACCATGAGGAGGTTGCCAACATTCTGTGCTGAGTCAATCCAGGGTTGGATAGCAAATGGCTTTCTCAGCTTTACATTCTTAGGTGGGAAAACACATAATGAATCTACACAGTACAATAATAAATTATCAGTTGAAGAACCTCATTTTTTTTTCCTTTTACGTGCAGATAAACATTGAATGACTAAAGAACCACTAATGTAAAATGAACGAAATCAACATAATGATAAATTCCACACCTCTAAATGACTCAAGGTTTTGCAGAGTATCAAGGTCAAGATGTATAACAGAGGAAAGTCCCTTGTTTGCTGCAGCCAACTCCATCAATTCCAGCTGTTCATCCTCAATAAGCTCCATAGATTCTTTAGCTATTCTACGGGCAGTTGCCTTTTCAAGCGCCACTTTCCTTCTCTCAGCCTCTTTCTCCATGCGAAGTTGTTCTTTTCGCCTTCTTTTCTCAGCCTTTTGTAATATAGAACACAAGAAAAAGGATAATAACATTACATTAAATATCCTAAGTTGTCTAAATATTAACCATAAGAAGGATATAACCATTGGGCTTAAATAAAACTTACTCTTAGACGTTCTTTTAGCAAAAACTTCTCCTGTCGTTCCATTTCCCGCCTTTGCTCACGCTTAAATCTTTCCTCTTCTCGTTGTTTCTCACGCATCAACCTCTCTTCTTCCTTCCTTCTTTCTCGATCTTGTCTCTCCATTTCTTTTCTCAATCGCTCTTCACTCTAAGAGGGAGACAGAACAAAGAGGGTTAGTTATAAGAATGGGATGACCTTTAAGAACTACACAGTAATGGTGGCAGCCTAAATTCATTTAGATCAAACCTTTCGTTTAAGATTATCTTGCTTCTCAAGCTCTTTCCGCATCCTTGCCTCATAGGCTTCAGCTTCCCTTGCAGTTCGAGCATCATCACTCTACATGAATTAAGTTACAAAAACAAACAAATAAATCATCCTTTGCAAAGAATATTACAGTAAACTTGGAAAAAGTTACATATAAAATAAAACTTGGAAACATAGCAGTTAATCTCCACATAGCAGCACAGAGCGGCCGGTGCCGAAAATGCCATAACAGGATAGTGTATAACGAGACAGCCGCTATTTTGAAAAATATAGATAATAATTGTGCAACTTATATAACATAACATAAATATTTATAGATAAAATTTTTAATCCAAAACTGAGATGATATAGCAGAACCTAAGGTTAAAATCAAAATCTAAATTTAAAATTGATGAGGCATGGCAGCCAAGAAGAAAGAGGACAACAGAGAAAGAGGATCAAAGAGAGGGATAAAAAGCATGAGAATAACCATGGCAGGCACAGGAAAAAGAGGTGGCCGGAGTGGTCGCCGAAAGACAGCAGCTGCAACCACGGAGAGGATTGCTAGGTTTTTGGTGAGCTGCTGGAATTGGTTGATAGGTTGAAGAGGATCGGTGAGGGTATATAGAAACTTTAGTAGCATAAATGAGGGTAAATAGAAACTTCATCATAAGTGAGGGAAAAATAGAGCTTTTATAAGCCTAAGCGAGGGCAGAATCGAACCTTCAGAAGCACAAGTGAGGGGGTAAGAAAGTAAATCTACTTGAAAAAAGAAAAATTAGGGGGTTTTAGCCTGATAAAAGCAACAAGAACAAAACGCGTGACTCGCATCGAGATTCCAGCCGCAAAAGCAGCCGCATTTTCCGCAGCTTAAAAACGCTCCGGAATGGAAATGGAATTGTGCCTAACCCCTCTGTTCCACGCCACGGTCACACTATTGCTCCACAATTGACTAGCCAGCTTGGAAAAAATTACAAAATCAATTAATACCTTTTGTTTCCTCTCCATCCGCACTATTGTATTGTTATGAAAAACTTGTCCATCGGGTAAAGCATAAGGATTTTCTTGGCTAACAATTGGGTGTTCTGTGAAGTGGGAGTTCATTCCAGAATTGGCCATGTTTGTGTATGATTCCTTTTGGGGCACAACATCAACGTCTCGTGGAGGAGATGGACAGGGAATCTCATGCTTGACTGGTTGAGATGAAATGCGAACACGAGCCGGATGACTTTGGGTAGCCTGAATTTTGGGCAGCTGCTCATTTCCAATAGGAAAAGGAGTTCTGGTAGGACCCTCCATTGGATCATGCAAATGAGGTGGATTCAATTGTCCAAAAGCATCAGACCTAATGCCAGGCTGGTTTGGAAGAAATGGATATTCAGGCAATGTCCTTGCCATAGCCTGGAATGGAGCTCATTCAAAATCAAATATCAAATTAAACAACAAAGCAGTTAAAATATTCATCCCCAAAAATAAAACTAATTTAAACATAGATAAACTAAAAAAAGGTTATCCAGTTCCATAAACTGTTAATCAGAAATAGAGGAAAGGCAATATCTGTACTCGAGCAATTAACAGATTATCTGCATGACAAGACTGCACAAAGGGCATCCTGATCAAACATTAACAACATATACCAAGTGAACACTAAAAGTCTACACATCCATATTAAATGTTTTTCCCTTTATGTAAATAGTGCCTAAAGAATAGAAGTTAAAGAAACAAGATGCCAAATATCAATATTCAAACTGGTATTACCAGCATAGGAATACCCACAATATACTGAAATAAAAGAAACATTTAAAAAAGTACCCAATCTTCATAAATAGCCCACACAATCATGATTTAAAAGAAAAAGATTTTGTTGAGCAAGCAGATCAATGCAAGGCTCATTTTACTAACCAAAACACTAAGCATTATAAAATACAGAAAACCAACCTTATTTGTTCTAACATCATGTCTTTCATACATTTTACTGTCATAGGCAAGACTAGGCCGCTTCTGCTGTTCTGTAACAGCTGCATCACAAGAAAACACCAGAAGTGTGAGTAGCCAAACAAGGCAAAATTCAACCATTGATCAGCCAGAGAAATGGCAAGCAAAGCTGAAACTGAACATTTCATACCTCCAATTTTACTACAATACAGAAAATCTAAGAACCACACACCACTTCATGAAATAAAAATCACACATGTCAAAAATGGAAACACTATAGTCAACAACAGTTCAATGATACCTAAGTAGATGAACAATACAAAGACAACAAATAATTCAGGCATAAAAGTTAACTTAGGAGTTGAATGTCCATAAGAGTCTAAGCGAACTAACAGTCCAAGATAATAAACTTAAAACAGACGTTACATTATTCAGTTCACTCAACACAAGTATACTGTGCAGAGTCTTAGTGTAAGCAAATATAGCAACACATATACATAAACAAATATAGCAACACAAGTATACATACCTATGGGTGCCCCGAACGCACCCGGGGGCAATGGATCGAACTCTACTCCTAGAATGGGTCCATCCTCCCTCAATGGATGCCCTAACTGTGCCTCCACACAAGCAACTGCTCTAAGCTCCATTATATCCTGTGGTGGTGGCTCATAGTACCCCAGCACACCACCCAGAGGCACCGCGTTCCGCAACTCCAGTCGGGTAAATGGGCTGGAGCCTGACCCAGATCCATATTCGTTAACATGCTCAGGGCCCAACCTCAGGTCATCCGGAGGAGAATCCGGCACAGGCGGTGCTGGCACTGCCTTCCGCGAAAGCTTCTTCGCCGGCAGTTCCTTCACCGGCAGTTCCTTAGCAGGCAGTTCCTTCTTGTCCTTAAGCCGCCGGTGGCAGAACCACATCTGCAACTGCCGATCCGACAACCCCAACTTCTCTGAGAGTTCCACCCTCATAGCCTCCGAAGGGTAAGTCTCCACTAATCAAACATTAAAATTTCTATCAAAATTAACACACAAAAAATGAACACACCCCAGAAAACAAAAACTCTTCAATTTCAAAAACCACTCTAAAAAACACACACAATTTATAAGAATTGAAGAACAGAAATCAGGACAGAGTGTTCACTTACAGGCATAAGCCTTCTCCAATATCTCAAGCTGGAAGGGGGTCTTCATCTGGCGCTTGGGCTTGCCCTGACCCTCATTAGAATTCACAATTTTGCTGCTGCTTCCATTGTTATTCTCATTGCTGTTATCACCACCACCACCACCATCTTCCCTCTTCTGAGCGTTGTTCTCTGCATCCGAAGCAGCTTCAGCTTCCATGGACGAACCCAACCAAGATCGAAACTTGTATGCCCCTTCAAACCCTAGAAATCAACAGCAGAACAGAAGCAGCAACAGAAAAAGAGAATACAAAGCAGCACAGCATAAAAAAATTAGGGTAAACGAAAAAATTTGACTTTGGTTTCTCTATTTTTTTTATGTTCCCTTTTTCTCTATCTCCTTCGAGGCCTTTCTCTCTCTTGAATACCAAAATTCCGTAGTAGTCAAGGAATGGAAAGGCACAGGATTATTATCCTCACATCGCAGATTGAAAAAAGAAATATATATATATATAATAAATGACAAACAATTATCAAATTGGAAATAAGAATAAAAGATAAAAGAAAAGCAGAAAAGAAAGAACAACGAAACGAAGCATGCAGAAGAAGAATAAAAGAACAAAAACCAAAGAAAAAACAATAATAGTAATAATAATAAGAACATTAATCGGAAAACGAAAATAATAAACCAACAACAGTTGCTCCTCTTGACTACTTTAACTTCATCACCACCTTTCATCATAATAACAATACCTTTTTGATAATTTATGATGATAATAACTACTCTGTTTTTATTTGTTCTTTTTTTTTTTCGTTTTTACGAAAGAACGGTGTGATTGATTGGTGTTCGTGTCAAACAGGATCTTTTAACTAAAAAACAAAAAAAACCAAACCCAAAGAGGAATGACTTTTTCTCTTTTGTTTATGTCTCTAAAAGCTTTTTTTTAAAACTAAATTGAAATGAAATGTTTTTCTGACTCTGTGCAAGTGTTGTTCTCTCTCTTCTCCTCACGTTGTATTAATTTTGACGAACTTTTTTTTTTCTGAGGTTCTTGCCTCATGTTGAGTTTTTAATTTTGCTGATTTATTTTCTTTTTAATCCTTTCCCGTGTAATTTCAGAGTTAATAATTTAGTGTGGGGGGAATTGGAGAGAGAAGAATTACTGAATGTTTATATGTTTGTGTGTTGTTGAAATTGTGCATTGGATTTGGTTCTTTGAAAAGTTTTGTTTGTATTTTTTTAAGGCTAAGTTGTAGTGATGATTTGGGATCTTTGATCGAATTGATGTTTGAGGTTTGTGTTGTTGTGGACCTTATTATGATACCCTCTTTTTTTTTTCCTTTGTTACCTAGATGGGCTTCCTCTCATTGGGCTTCCATTTTCATTTACACTTTGGGCCTCCTTTTCAAGCGCTGCTTAGAGTCTTGCAATTCAGAACCAAAAAGGGGGAAGAGAAAAACTTGAGATTAGTGAACAAATTTAGAGGTATTTGGAAAACTTCAAAAATAAGATAAGCACGTACAATAGAGATCGGTTTTAAATATTTGTTATTTGCTAACTAACAAAATCATTCAAAATTAGTTTTTATTTTAACCAATTTCAGCCCAAGTTCTAGAAACTGTGGATCAAATTCCTAAAATTTGACATCAATTAATTAGTTATAATTATGCAAAAAAAGAAATATTGGAGTTTGATGAGCAAACTAAATTGATGACATATTATGTACCAAAAAATTGGTTATTTAGTCTTATGGGATAGAGTTTGAGGGTTATGACTTATGATCAATAGTACTCCAAAAGACTAGTGTCTATCATTTTTTCAAATGTATTAGTTCCATAAGTTCACTAACTAAACGTTAAACTAAATTTTGAGGATGTGAAATAATAAAAAGTGAACTGAAACATCATAGATCAACATGATACATATATTTTTTTTGGAAGTGTATTTAGTAGGAAGCACTATGATGTGCATTCTCAGACGAATTTGTTTTACTCCTCATTCTAAATCAAATTTTTAAATTAAACTACCCTACTTCAACCCAATGTTACTGTCATCTCCGATTAAGCATCGTCATCGTCATGACAACCAACCATCACACAAACCTAAAATAAGAAACAAATTTTTGTCATCAACAACACAAACCCATATATATTTTCATCGTCAACACAAACTTGGAATAATATCAATTTGCATTCTCGGCATCAACCCATAAATCATCAATAACATCAAAGACTTGGATTTTTAATCAGTCTAACAACAGTTTTCCCATGTTCCTCATCATCAACAACAACTCATAAAAAAAGGGGAAAAAGAAAACAACTACAACAACTGCAACTAGAAAGAAATTAGATGATAAAAACATCAATGTTCATTACAACCCATAAATCAAACCAAGAAAACAAAAACCAACAACAATAGTCAATAACAACATCAACATCATCACAACATTAACGCTCACTCTAAAATCCTCCCAACCATGAATCAAACTAAGCAAATGTTCATCAATGTTGGCAAGATGAATTTGCAACAAACTCTTTTTTTTTTTTTTTTTTTTTCAAAATTAAACCATCACCAAATGCAAAATGACAACGCAAAACCAGATCTACAACCAAATATCGTGGTCGCTAATTCAGTATGTCGTAACCGCGGGTTTTGGACCCATCTGCAGGGAGGAACCATCCACCATTCAGTCCAAGATTCGTCAAAGAAGGCCACCCTGGACCACGTCCAAGGCACACCACGGGATGACGCCCACGGCACACCCTGGAGGAAGCTTCGCAGAAGACTTGGAGAATGGGTCATCAGAGGGGCTGCATAGGACATTATTTCCCCATTTAGTCACGCACCAATGCCCAAGGGTTGACCCATGGTCATTTGGTCCTGACCCGTTCCTCCTCTTTCCCCAAAATGGACCAATAAAGGAAGTGTTGCACAACACGGAAGAGTGAATCAGCTTTGACAGCGGGCTGATGGGACAGGTCCGTCACAGTGGACGAGATTGAAGATGGACGCCGGCCCAGTCCGCCAAACGAGGGGGCACGGGCCCAAAGAGAGAGGGAGTTTTTTTCAAAGGGATCTCAAAGGAGAGTTCCTGAGGGATTGAGAGAACTAGAGCAACTAGAGCCATCTTTTTCCTGTACACGTTGAAAGTAACTAAAAAACAAGATTACAGACCCATAATCCGTGTTCTTGTATGCTTTGAACTTGATAATCCGTATTTTGATTCAAATCAATCTCTTATTAATTGAAAATGAATCATCCATACCTATATAAACAGTTGATTTCAAAGCAACAAAAATTAAAGGAATATCTCGGCACTCGTAATCAACAACTTGTTTAGTTGCTTTGTGTGTATTTTAAATATAACATAAGAGAAAGAAAATAAAATAGAGAAAAAAAAAATAATGTGAAAGTTTTTTTTTTACTAACCGACGAATTTATATATTAAAAGTGAAAGTTCGACTTGGCAACGCCCTAATGTTTTTGGCCATTATGCACAAATTGAACTAAAAATCATATATATATACACACACACACATTTCTGAGAAAGTAAAGACCAGGTGGTTCCTAATATCTATTAGATGCTTCTCTTCTTCATATTTATTTATTTATTTTTAAATGTTTCTTTGAATTATACAACTCATAAATTTTCCGACTCATTTGTGACGATACGTTGAAGGACTTAGCACTACTGCACTACGAGAAGAAACTATTAACGGATAATAATTTAACTAGTCTAGTTGTTAGTTAATTTTGACATTTAATTTACACTTCTGTTAATATATATATATATATATATATATATATATATATATATATATAATTAGTTACTGCTAATTCTGTTAGAAATGGCAGTTATGTTAGTTGGAGAGTGCAAAGCTACTAGCTTGCACCCTAAGCTTCTACTCACTTTGTATATAAACCAGAATTCACACTGAATGAACTCAGACATTTTACGGAATTAACACTTTTGTTGGAAACAAGTTCATAACTATAGGTATTTATTTTGATTAAATAACTATAGTTCTTATTTTTTTCTGCGTAACTATAGTTCTTGTAATACAACTAATTAAATTTGAACAATGCAAAGTCATCTGTAATTTCATCATAGATAACTAATTCTTTTGTTTGTTACACGGTGATGTAATTATTTGTTCTTGAAAAATCGTCCATCTGATATATATGCAACCTTTATTTGAAGAGTGTAAATATTTTTATAGTAATGTATAACCGACTTCCATCTTTTATATCTTTTAATCCAAGTTGGTTTACACTTTACAGCAATCCAAACATAAGCAAACACCCAATCTTATCTGGTGTTTAATGAAAGATGGATGCATGTGTATTATGGGGGACATATATGCCCCCGCCAAATTCTTTTTTCTTTTTTTTTCTTTTTTAAGTAGGGTTAATATTCAAGTTGGCCTATAAAAAATGTTTTGGTATTCAATTTGATCTCTTAAAAAAATTAAAGTTTCAATTTAGTGTGTAGAATTTTTTTTTTGAAATTAACGTAGTCCTCCCGTTTAATTTTTTTAGGGATTACCATGGGTAACAAAGAAAAATTTCAGGAATTGACTTGGCTCCATAAAAGATTTTCTATGATTAAATTGGATCAAATTAGATGCTAAGACATTTTTCAATAACCAACTTAAATATTGACTCCGTGTTTATAAATCTTTGTTCCAATTATTTTACTAAATTTTCCCCCATACTAAAATAATAAAAAAGCAATTGTGAGAATAAGTTCTTTACTTCAGCCATTTTTAGGAATGACAATCGGTAAGGTTGGGCCTGGATAATACTCTCCCATATTTAATATTCGTATTAGGTAGAAATTCTTCCTCAAATCTAATCATTTACCTCGAGTAAAAAATTTTCACCATCCCCGTATTCACTAGATATCCACACACCCCACGGTATATATTCACGGATTCTAAAAATATTATTTTAAATAATAAAAAACAAAATAAAATTCACCCAACAAAATCTCAAAACGTCGTTATAATCCCATAAACTTTAAAATCATCTTACAACATCAATAATATTACACCCAATAAATATTCTAATTGTTTAGATTTTAAGCATCGCTTTATTTAATTTTATTTAATTTTTTGTATTTTGTTACTTTATTTATTAAAAATAATTAAATATATATATATAATAAATATAAACCACATAATTATCCATCGGATTTTATGTATCCATCGAGTCAAGTTCAAATAACCTGTTTTCATACCCATATCATTTTTTAGGGACAAATTTTTGTTCCCATATCCATCCCATGAACAAAAATTGTCCGCATAAGGATATTCATCATTGGGTATATCCATGCGATTAGATATCCACTGCATCCCTACTCATTACATTACAAGAAGACCATGTATCAATTAAATGTGACCAATGTTTTGATCTTGTCAATTAAATTTATAACGTCTAATACGCTCATTGCTTTAAAAAAATGTGTACATTTCTATTATAAATATTATTGAAAATGGGCTCTGCCTTAGTACCAAAAATAAACAATTGAATGGTTGTTTAGTAATACAGATGACTAGACTTTATATTTAGTATTATAGTGATGGTTTAACAAAAAAATTGATGTCAAAATCATCAGTACGTTTATGATTAGATTGATATCAAAATTGATAGTGTTAGAATTATATTTATGATTTTTTGAAGACCAAATAAGTTTAAAAATTTTAAATTGTTAGAACTAAATTGATAGTAACTTTTTTTTAGGATCAAACAGTGTTAATTTTAAAATGTTACAACTAAAAATATTTATTCATATTTTTTATAAATATTTGCTCATATTATTGACACTCGTTGAAACAAAAATGTTATTTGGTTCATTCAAATAGGCGGATATCAGTCTAACTAATGAAGGTTCCAACTTCTATCTCGTCGAGGAAGGTTCTAACTCCTCTTTTTGGTCACGAAGTTTTATTTATAGGTATAACAAAATTGGTTGGCCCATTGGTATAGGCCCGTTATGATAGATTTGCGTATGTAACAGATAAAAATAGCTCCAAACCTAAATCATTAAGCATAAGATAGTGAACGAGTGGATTAATCAAGACTTGGGCCAACTTACTTTCAGCTTAGACGGGGTTTCCTACTACATAAAATAGGTCAACGGCTCAAGAGTCCTCTAAAGTGTTTAGAGATAAAATAAGAATCTTACTATTAAATTAATAAAGTAAAAAATATGTCTTATTTTCTCTTTAGTAATTACCCTCTAAAAAATCTCACTTTAAAGGAGATAAATTCCATAAAATAACTGCTCATTATTTCATAAGCACGAATAGAGACTTATATAAACTGTTTATTCAACGGAAGCAATGAGATATTAAAATGATAAAAAAAACCTTAGATCAAGTTATATATGTATCAATTATTACAGCCAATTCTTCTAACAAATAGTGACACTTGCATGTTTTCTTGAAATGAATATCTATACTACTACGATATATTTATACATTTATAAAAATTTAACATTTCTACAACTCTACTGACTTGACTCCCGCCATCCTTTTCTCCCAACATTTGCAAAAATCACCTTCACCTACCACACATTTAACCCATAACTATAAGTTTCAACTTTGAAAAGTGAAATCACATATATAACTTGTTCCAATCAGGATAATTCGTTAACCAATTTAAATTGTTGAAATTGGTTACAAACATGAAGATGGCATTAATGAATACGAGAAAAGCGACTGTTTTTTTTTTTTCCTTAAAGAAAAGCGAGCGTTTTAATTAAGAGTAAATTGTTTTAATTAAGGGTAAAGTGAACCGCTTAACCTTAAGATTTATCAAAATTGCATTTTATTATAAACTATGTATAAAATTTCACTCAATCTCTATTTTTCTTTGCATAATCAATTAATGTGTTTTCCGATACATTAATGAAAACAATAAATTCTATATATTTTTTATATTTATTATTTTCTTCACAAATATTTTATTATTTTTTATAATTTTCACTCATTCATAAACTTTTAAAAACAAAAAAGTAGGTCAACCCTAAAATAGAAACCTTAACATATTATCAAAGATCAATCGTAATGAAAAAAATGATGTAAACTAGAATTTTGTACAAAGGTTGGAGCGGGTTGCAATTTAATAAACTCCGCGGTACCCAGTAATTAATCAGTTGAAAGTGGGAAGCCAATTCCATGCCTCTGAGTAGGGAACAAAACAAAGAGCATGCTGCAGAAAACCCCAATCCCAACAGGCAACGCCGTGACGATTTCCTGCGTGTCCTTCGACGGCTCCGGGAAGAAGCAACTCACCACGTTCTGATCGAACAGCGCCACCGCCGCGAAAACCAGAACCGACAGAATCGCGTGGACGAAATCTATAAACCGCAGCCTATACTTAGCGGCTAGCTCAGGCGGAACCGCGGTGGATCCGTCGATTACCCACATTCCCCTGACCGTGGCTAAACCGTAACAGACGTTCCCCTTGCTTTCCCTGAAGCTATCGGTGAAGCACAGGAGGAAGCACGCGGCGCCGCAGAGGGACACGAGCGCGGCGGTCATGGCCTTGCTGGCGGAGTCGCAGTCCCCGAGATTGGTGAAGATTGGGGAAAGGAGCTGGAATGCGAGGACGGTGCCTGTGGGAAGAAGATTGGCTAGATGCGCTGTGCTCTGAAATGTTTGGCTGATTGCTTTTTGGATCAAGTTTCTGTCGGTTTCCGGAACCGCCGCGTTTCGCAGGAGTGGGAGATTATCTTCATTCTTAGAACCATCTTCTACTCTGATATCCATGTGACTATTGAAACGTGTTCTGTGTGTCTTTTGTTGGAAAGGTGTGTATGTTTAACAGGCAGGGGAAGCAATGAGAGGAAGAATTTGAGTAGAGGCAAAGGAAAGGAATTAATGGCAAGGGAAGGGTGCTTTGTCATTTCTTGCAAGAAATACAAACTGAATAACTTGTTAGAGCAGTTTTCACTATATTCCTCAAAAGAGGCCTCTTTTAGTGGTTGTCTTTAAGAGCTAGAATTTTTGTATTTAGGATGAGAAGAGAGTATGTCACTCACCCATATTATCTTAAAGCATGGTGGACGGTTATGAATCCAATTTGCTAGCGGAAGAATGTGAGACAAGAGGGCTAATTGGTGGGAAAATGGGAACTTGTTTTAAGGGTGAGTGGGGGCACTACTGCTACAAGAAGTAACTTACCAGCTACAATTTCGTAGGGCTGAACTTATACGGTTATACGGTTATTGGAAGGATGCAAAACCTTACAGTTATACTTTCTTAGTTGAAGCTTACGGTATACTTGACTTATTCTTATCATCATAGTCCTATCTTCCAATCCTTTTTTTTTTTCTGGGTCTTTGAAATAGAGAATGCATATGCTTGAATCAGATTTTAATCATAGCCCAAAACACAGCGAACAATTGAAAGGGAACAGAAAAGTAAAAAGTTGTTAGAAAGAAAACCGCAAAGTAAAAATCCACAGGCCCAAAATAAAGAACCTTTTGGGCTCATAATGTAGGCAGTGTTGCTTAGAGTCTTTATCTAGCTCATTTCGAAAACAAAAAAGAGAGCTTTTCTATATGCCCATGAAACATGTTTGTCCTTAATCATGCTTTAGTTTCTTATTATCTAGCTTTGTTGGGGCCATGAGCCTCAGATGGCCACAGTTGGTCTTGTTCCATCGGTCCCCAACCGCTTCTGCTACCACTTCTTCCTCTACATGGCTCCTTTACATCATTTTCTTCCATCAGTTTCAAATAACATTTTTTTCCCTCTCACATTCCACATTTTTTAGGACATGTCACAAATTCGCAACAATCTATTTTTTGATAATACAAATTCACTACAATCTAAATATTCCTTCGGTTTATCAAAATTAGGGTATTGTCATTAAATAAAGTGCATGTGAGTTGATATATATATATATATATATATATATATATATTATGCACAATTTAAAAATAGTCTTTGTAACGAGATTACGACGGTAATAAATATATTATTTACCCAAACCCCACATGGTTTCCGGTGGGGTCATGGTTTACATGTCAATTTGTGTCGTAAATGGCACTAGCTAGCTAATTAATAGTATATAGATGATTCTTCTAGGTAGAAGGTCATTTAATATTTCAAGTTTTAGATGATCCTTTTGCTGTGCACGTCTATTAGTTTTCTAGAATGTTTCTAGACACTGAAGATGCTTTTTTGTTGGATAGAGCCAGTAGAGGGTAGGCCGTAGATCATAATTTGAGTGCCTAGGAATATCTTGTAAATTAAAGCATTTTGCTGATCATTTGGATCTGATTAAGAGGGCATTTGTCATTACAAAATTATATGGCTGTCAAAATCATAAAATATAGCTCTATTTTAAACCTCAACAGATTAAGATTAAGATGCCTTTAATTTTCTTTCTTAACAAAGTAACTTTATGTAACTAACGTAGCCAAGTTGTCCAACAACCTCAACCACACGCCTTTATTCTATAGTAAAAACTCATAAAGCTAGATTGATAATTGTCGTCAAAACAGTTAGAATAACGCTCTAAATTATCTAATCTTATATATTTATTGCAATGGAATTGGAAAGAGAGGAAATAGCTACACTATCTTATTAGAGTTAGCTCAATAATGCTCCTAATGAGAGGGGGCAAAATGAAAAATCTCGAGGGTTTTTATTTAAGTGGACATAATATGAAAAAAAATTCTCATAAGAATCTTGAGGGAATATATTGGAACTTTTTTTTTAGGTTGTCTTCGACAAGGGTCGCGCACCTCGTTATGGCGGGTGAGTCTGGGGATAACTACGTACACAAGGTTTCGAACTCGTCACCTTACTTAAGCGATACCAAGCCACTTACCACTTGGACCAACTTCTGTTGGTAGAATACATTTGAACTTTAGTAGATTGCAAAATCTCTGGTCATGGGAGAGGGGGTTAGGTAGTTGCATATATATTGATTTTCAATTCTGGACTTTGGACACTTCATCCAATTGAGCAACCCAGATTAATCAACTCGAACTGAGTGAGTACTATAGTAACTTTTAATTTGGGCCATTCCAGATGTCCCTTTTGGCAACCATTATCATTCTTTATTTTTTTTCCTTTCTGGGTTAAGGTTTTCTTATTCATTTTAAAACACAATCATTTTTCTTTGGGTTTAAAGAACATAATTAAACTTATTAGGGATGAGTAATTCCATATTAGGCTTGTTAAGGATGAGTTGCCTGGCATCATTGATTTTTCCAAGTGCATGTGGCTGGTTTACAAATTTTGGAGGAAAAAAGAATGTAATTTGAAATATTCTAACTTTCTTAATGAACTAGGACATTTTTGTGACGTAATTAAGTTGATGAAAATTGGACATGAAATTAATTTGGAGAATTATCATCATTACTATCCTTAATTACTACTCAAAAATTATGTCTTCAAGATTTATGAAATTGCTGGCCCCCAACCAAAGTGGACCCTTATGGTAAATCCTTGCTTGTAGTATTGGACATTAAGGAAATAAATTTCAGCAATAAACACTTATTTGCACAAGAGAGGAAGCACAAATTTACCCTTTAAATAAAGCTTGTAATTATCCACTTTATAATCCACATTTCAATTTCAATTATTAATTTTAATCATGAGGAGGGAGAGAGAAAGAACAAAAAGGTGTTGGTGAAGTGATGATGAGTTGCATGGACTGTAAAAAAAATTGTTTAGCCAGTTCTTTACGTTACACGGCATAGATGGTCTTTTAGCCCAAACAAGCATGTTGATCCATGTAGCAATAATAACCAGTCAAAATCATGAAGAAAGAAACATTTTTCCCCACCCTAATAATTGGCACCCTGAACTTTTTGTTAAATTGGTTCCCACTTTCTGTTTCTAGTACCAATTGATTTGTTTCTGACTTTTCCCCCTCAATTTGATGAAGACTTGTGGGCAAACCCACATTACTCGGATTTATTACGTGTGTGTGTATATATATATATATATATATGGCCCAAATGATTTATTTCTCATAATATGGTTCATGTAAAAAATTTACATTTGTATGGACCTGGTCTGAATTCGTCACAGGGTGTGACAAATTCAGACTTTTTTTTCTTTTCTTTTTTTTATAAATGTCTAAATTCGTCACAGGGTGTGGCGAATTCAGACTTTTTTTTTCCAGTGGCGAATTCAGACTCCGACCCATACAATTGTAATTTTGTGTTTCAAACCATATTTTGGTATACAACTTATATTATAACCATAGAAATGCAAAGAGACCACATTACTATTAAGAATAATAATAATAATAATAAACCCGCACTAATTGCAATTGATAGTGCATGTATACAACACATGATAATGTTACATAGTGTGCACATAACATCATCTTAGTATTGATGCTTATAATCATATCAACGTTATCTCTTTCTATACCACAAAAATTTAGTTCCTTTTTGTCTTTCTATTGAAATATACAAATACTCTCTTTTTCGCCCACGTTTAAGTGTCTAATTACGGTATTTAAACAATATTGTCTCTAAGAAGAAAAGATTTATGCGAAACCAAATAATAGTAATAATAATCTCTTCCTCGTGTATCATTAAATCAATGAATCGAGATGAAATTGATTAAGGATGTAATTTTCATCCAAAATCAAAATTATGTATTTATTTAATTAAATAACAAACCGTCAAAGTCGTCCTTAATATTAGTATCATTAATTAATTTTGTCCTCAAAGTATGCGTTACGGACTAATGACTTATATGTTATATTGTTGAGATGAGTGGAGGCTCGATACATTGACAAATCGGCTTATCACATCCACCACATCTTGGATTGAGTGATTGGAGAACTGTAACAGCTAAGAATGGTATTGTTAATAAGTGTCTGACATATTTATCTATAAAAACCCTTTACTTTATGAGCATTACTAAGACTTTAATCAGCTCAATTAAACTTATCCAGACCGTTATAAAGGCTTAATAAAGGTTATCCAACCACCAAAACTGCCATAACCATGATGGAGTATACAAGAATGAACAACCTTTATGCTCATGTACAATAAATCTATCCATATTTTACAATATACCTAAGAAATATATTTACTTGGGCTTTAGAGTATCTTTTGCAGGTAACACTGTCGTTGCTCAAGCTCTTAGCTGCCAATACACTCGGCTAAATCAACTGTATTCATCATCTCTCAAGTTGTTGGGCCAAATTTATGGTCTGAATTACAGACTTATTTCGAATATTTATGTAACAATATGGAAATCATCAAATTCGTCTTCAAAGTTATCAAAAATTGATGAAATTAGTCATTTGACTTCAATCAAATTTGTTCATCTCATAGACTAATTTAATCAACTTTTCTTAACTTTAAAAATAAATTTAATAATTTTCACACTTTAAAAATAAATTTGATTGATGATACCAACATTAAAGACAATTTTGTCACTTTAGTCTTTAATTAAAAGTAACATATATAAATACATTAGGAAAAGCAAATTAATTAGTTCACATGCAATGTTTTTACATCATAGTCTCTGGCTACTCAATAATAGAAGCATGCACCACTCAATTTTGTATATATCAAGGGTCTACAAACACCTACACTACACAACACAACGCTACAACCCTGAGGTACTTGTCCAAATGTGAGAGCGCCCCACCACTACTAATCTTTGATGAATTGTCAAATGAGAAATGACTTAAAGGAATCAAAAATAATAAAAAAATCCTAATAACACTTCCAAGGTCTCTGTTGCCTACACCTGTTACTTTCTCTTGGTTTTTTCCGTACATGTTTCCCCCTTTATCCCTTAACGGTAATAGCTTAAACAATCGGCTATAGCAAAGGATGAAAAAGGTTGAACAACATGAACATGGTTTTGTTGTATCCTAGCTTGTGCTTCCATGCAAATCAATGCCTTCCACCACCCAATTCCACTTTGCCTTATTCTTCTGAGCACATGTGATATGGATGGACGCGATAGGTAATTGCAAAATGCAAGTAACAATATATAGACACACCTATATCCATCCATCAATCACTTTTACATCTTGGGATGATGTCTCTTACTGAATCTTCTAAGTTCTAATGTAAATTTAATTATAATCTCTAACATTAATTTATAGGCCTCACCTTCTTATCGTTTAATAGTGTGTCTCAATATGCCTATGTTTATAGGCCAATGTGTCACTCGATTCATATTATATCATAAAAAAATTGATGGGTTGAATGGTAATTTGGATCCATCACACAAGTTCTCTGCCTTCCCAATTGCCAAGTAGTGTCCGGTAATGTGAGCTTAGCTGAGAGCTTAATTAGAGAAAATTTTATTTTAACACACTATTTATAGACATAGTATGAATAATATAAAGGTAAGTGTAAGTGAATATCAAGTAAATGTGTTTTTGGTACTCTTCGAGTAGAAGAACTTTGTTTCTTTGTTTTATGACATTGTCTTACATATTAGTATTGTGAATCATTAAGTTGATGTGTAAAAAGTATAATGAAGTAGAGAAAAAAACTGTTTTTGTTCTCACAACATTTAAGAAGTTGTGCATGTTTATATAAGAGATATGTATTTAGTGTTTGACAGTTGAAGTTTAATTTTAATGTATTAATGGTGTAAAATTTTTTACATACAATCATTTAATTAATTACTTTTATATAAATAATCTTTTAAGTAGTGATTAATGAGTATGATAGTTAATTATATTATTAATATATTAGTATATGACTTGATGAGATTATAAAAATTATTTACATTATTAGTCCATTCAAATTAAATACTTGAAAGTTATTAACAATAACTTAACTCTCCTAATTATATTCTTCCTGACATATATATAGTCACTTTTATTGTTTTAAATTAACCATACAAGTCATTTTTATTGATGGAATCATGAGAGATATCTAGCACATGGAGCTATCCCACATTGGACAAATGGGTGAATTAGATCGCCCATACCCGGTAATTTTAATTAGTGACAAATGAACACAACCAGTCATACCCATCCTATATATGCTAATTAATGCTACCGATGGAAGCAGAGAGGAGGAATTTCTTTCTTTTTCATCTCCCACTATACCTAAACGGCTAAACCAAACCATGTGACAGAAGAATATTAAGAGGGTAATGTCGAATATACAAAGTAATGCAATCCAACAATACAAAATTTTCTTGACCATAGAATTTTATGCCTAGGCAGGCACCCTTTCTATGATGAAACAATTCATGACCCCTGGCCCATCTATTTGACATCATGAACGGCATCAAAATCACCACCAGTTTAGTTTGAAGGAACTTGATCTATCAATGATTGTTTTAAATCTCAAATATCTTTAGTTTAACATGGTTAATAGATTATTTTTTTATAAAAAGGTTATGCATAAAATTGGATGGCCAAATTAAATCACTAATCCTATATAGTATCCCTTCCCTTCCACCCTTGTCAGGAGATTCCTAATTGTAAAAGAATCATCAAACAACAAAAAAAATAAATGATAATTAAGTAATTAAGGGTTGGTGAGTCAACTTTGGATGCATAGCCTTTTTTTTTTTTTTTCTTTTTCTGATAGGTGGTAGTTTATGGAATATACATGCTTTCCCTTTCCCATGAATCAATTTATTTTTGAAAACATCAACAATAGATCATGCTTGGAATATATACAGCTAATCTACTAATTTTTCTATTGACTCCTTTCAAAAAGAGTGCGCTTTAAACACATTGTTCCATTAAACTATACACAGATCAAAGGAATAAAACATCCACTGGGATCTTCCTCCAAATCTCCTTTAATACACTAATCAATCACGGTTGTAGGAAAACCAAAAGGCTTTGTACCAAAAGAAGAGAAAGCTACACCCATAGTGGGGGAAATATATAATTTTTTTCACGCACTTTAGAAAGAGAAAAGTTGTGTGACATTAATTGAAACTTAAAATACTATTTATATTCATAGGTTATTGATTATGAAACATTTTATTAACTCACTAATTATTTATTATTAGACAAAATTTTAATAAGATCTATATTCTTTTAAGATCGATCTCATTTAATAATAAATTAATGAGTTAATATAGTATCTTATGACCAATGAATTGAAATAAGGTTACTCAATTAAAAAAATGGGAGATGGATGGTGGCATGGAGGCAACGCTTGGTAGAATTAATTGAAGTATAAGACGACAATATTAATGTGTATCAATATTAATGTGTATACGTGGTATTATTGGAACAGACTCAAATGGGGTTGGATCCACCATTATCTTTTACTAATAGCCTTTTGTGTCTTTGTCTGGCTTAATGTAATTGATCCAGGGCCATAACCTTGCCTCAAAGTTTGTAGAAGATTTTGATTTTTGGACCCCACATATCTTCTCCTGGGGTTCCACCATATTACTCCTGATTTTTATAGTGAAGCGGGCTGCTATATATGTGCTCTTCAAAAAGGTATATATATCTCTTAAATTTCTTATAATCTTTTGAAGTAAATATATTTTCAAGTGGAAACATTTTGAAGTTGAAATTAGTTTAATTGTAATTTCTTTTTTACATTAATTTAGTTTTACACTTTAAATTTTGATATTATTATTTTTTTTTTTGAAAATTAATAGCAAGAGAAGTTACACCAAATAACGAAATTGATACCCCATTTCAAAGCTATAAGTTAATATGAAAAAATGTTATATAAAAAAATATTTACCCTAAATCTGTTGATTCAAAATAGGAAGGAAGGTGTATCACGTTGGAATCAGGAAAATGTTTAGTTGGGTGGGACCACCTAAATTCCTTTGGGGATAATTATTCTTGCACACTTGTTCTTACACATCTGTTGCACACTCACGCTATTTTATTAAAACTCTTTGTTGATTCAACAAATTGTTCCGCCCATTCCTTTTGTTTCTTCATTTTTGTTCATTTTCTTTTAATTTCGTGCTTCGTTTATTCTTACTTTATTGTTGCTCATTCTCTTTCAGTGTATCGATTCGGTTTGGTTTATACTCAATCATTCTCCTTCTTTTGTTTTTGATTTGTTCTATGTTTTCTCGTTCTGTAATCGTTTCTGTAATTAATGTGCATATTTCAGATACGATTTAGTGACACAACTTTTTATTATAATCAGACATAACCATTTTGTGAACTCAAACCTAACCTTATTAAATAACATGACCTAACCATTATATATATAGAAACCTAACAAAGATGGACACAACCCCATTATATACACAAACACAACCATTACATGCATTTTAAAAGCATGATCGAAGCAAAAGGAGAAAAAAGAGTAGAACATAAAAAACAAACAAACACAACTTTGTCAAAGTAAAAGACCTAACCTTTTTGTTATTTAAGACACAACCAGTTTAAATAAACAGACACAATCTTTTATTATAGTCAGACACAACATTTTCGTGAACTCAGACCTAACCTTATTAAACAATATGACATAACCATTATATTTATATATATACACACACAGAGAGCTGGACACAACCACGTTATATACACATACATATTTTTTATATTATACAGACACGTCCATCACATAATCAAAACAAAGAGAGAAAAGAAAAATAGAACATAAAGATGGACAAAACGGAAGATGAACAGAAGAATGGATGAAGAAATAGTTAGTCGCAAGAGCTCTTGAAGGAGAAAGATCGTGAGAGTGGAAGATGATTCCACGTTTTTTGGGTTGCACAATAGTAAGTCTTAATTATAAGAGGGTGTGCAACTAGTATGCACGGTAGAGGTATGCAAAAATTGGAATTTTTTTTATCTAATAAAGAAAACAAAATAGAAAACCTGTTATAATCTTTTCAATTAAAAATTTGTAATATGAATATGAAGCAGATTTTAAGTCATCATGGACGACAAGAAGGTGCTTTGGGTTGTCTACTTAGCCTGGACCACAAGTTACAATTACATATCTAGATTGCTAGAAATTAAACACATTTTTTAGATTATTATTGTGCATTTGGTTAATTGATAAAGTGAAAATAAAAAGGCTCTTTCTTTTGCTTACTATATTTGGGTAAACGTTATGCTGTGTGTAGTGCAATCTTACATCATGCATTACAAACACCAAACGAGGCCTTTTTCAATTTGCTTCTTTTTCAATTCTTTTCTACTTCGGAGATTTGGGGATTTTGAACTATTGCAGCATATATGAACTGTATTTTTCATGATGTTATCATATGAGCATTGTAATATATGAACATATGTATATGCATGAATGTGACTTATCCATTGGTCATTGTTTTAACACGTATAAAGCGCATTATCTGCTTCCAATTTTATCATATTCGAGGAATGTGAATATATGCACTCCACTTGCAAGAAATTGAGTGCCTCCTATTCCTCTCAATGAAACATAACTGGATCAAATTACATATATATGGCATTTACACAGAGATATTCCCGAAATGTGGGGAGAAAAAATAATTTACGGATGTGTGGGGTTTGGTACTGAAATCGGATTTCAGTACGCGAAAAAGCAAAAAAAAAAAAA
>QANU01076928.1:311117-387344 GCA_003254905.1 Nissolia schottii | reverse complement strand
AAAAAAAAAAAAAGATTGAGCTTGGTCAAGAGAAATCATGAGTAAACTTTAATATTTAAAAATGATATGTTCATGCTCAAATCAATGTTTACCCTAAGAGCTAGGAAATATACCTTGAGAATTGAGACCCTTAGGCCTTATATAGCAACATATATATGGACTGAATTACATACCTTGAGAGGGGAAAACATTTTCTTTCATGGGTTATGAGAGAATTGAGGCAACGAATTTGAGATAATTAGACACTACTAAATGATATGATCCCAAAATTGTGTCAATATCTAAAGAGAAATGATATATGTATCTTCTTTTATAGACATAATTAGACATTTTTATGATTTGGGTTTTGCATTATTAAGAAAACAAAAATAATAAGTTTACATTGAAAAATTAAAACTTCTATGTTTTTAATATACAATGAATGCATTTTAAGTTTAAAACTTATCACTTTGGGCTCTATAATTAATGGACATTAGTTAACGAAACTCTTATGATTTTAATTATTGATTTGTGTGTCAAAGTGAAAACACAAACTATTTAAGTGTTTTTAATCATTAATGTGATGGAATTTCGAGACATATGTCCCTTAATTATGTAATGAATAGCATTGCTCATAAGTCATAACCAAATTACTTGAGCTTATTTCAAGGCATTGCAGTGAAACAAAATAATATCTACAAGGCTTTTTCACAGAAGAATTTTTTCATAAAATGAAACGTTAAGTTGTACTTAATTAAAAAAGTTGTTTAGGGTGTGCAGTGTGAACACCTTTATGCTTCGTTACCACGAGCATGTCGTATAAAGTGTAAAAAGGCACTTTACTTCCGTGATAATTTAAAATAATTTAATTCTTCTACCCCTTATACAAAATCATAGCTTATGCTTCTTCTACCAAACCAAAAAGAGAAAAGGGGCTCAACAATTTTCACTCCCAACAGCTAGCAAGGTGTGACAAGCAGCATCAAATAATGTAACACACAAAGCATGGGCAGACAAAACATGCATGGGTGCGTATAATGTTAGACTCTGCTGAATTTAAGTTGTGACAAATACGCTTGCCACAATCTTCTTCAAAGCAATTAATAGCCCTGAGATGAATTAAAAACTGATTTTTATAAATTAAAAAAGTAATTTTATTCTCAATTTAACTTAAACAAACATACCATAAGTTATAAATTTTGGGTATGACACAAGTTAACACATCATTTTTAAGCACAAACGCAATAAAAATACTAAGAATAGTCCAAAATTCTTGCTTCAGTCTCCAAGACGTGTGAAACTAGGTAATTCCACTAATTGGGTTCAAATTGATGACCAAATTTGGTAGCATTGGAGATGTGCTCTTCTTAGCTTCTTCTCCCATGTTTTGCCGCGGGTGACATTGCCATGATTGATCTTCATAACAGAATTCACCTAATCATCCCTGTTCACATAAAATATAAAAGAAAATCAATAATGACTGCTAGCTCTTGCTTCTTTTATTATACTTTACTTTGCTAAAACTTTAAAACCATGCATATGCCACTTTTTTATGCGTGCGTGTAAACGTAGAGAGTACAAATAGGCATAGTACTACTCCCTCTCTCGCCAAAGCAAAAAAGCGTTTCATGGCAGCAGTCTTCAATTAGACCTTACTCGGTCAACGTATCTACTTTGAGAGAGAGAGAGAGACAATAAGTATATAAAAAAAAACATGGATGATTATTGGGAATGATTATATATTAGCCTCATTTTCTGATGGTATTTCAGATAACCATAAATTTTTAGATCTTTTAGTATATGTAGAAAAATAAATCATATACCAAATAGTATTATGTATTATATAGCTAGTATTTAATATTTTAAGTTTTTGTGAGTGACTATTCTTTTTCATAGTTAATAAGTAAAATATTAAATAATATAAAACATTTTTTTAAAACTTTAAGGGCACACTAAAATCTACCCACGCCCGTTGATTTGGTATCAATTATGTAATGGCCAATAGTACTTTTTTTCCCCTCTCTTTCTATTCAATTAATGGCCAATATTCTATAATTATCCAATACTATGCGGTGTGGGACCAACTTAGAGATGTGTTAATCTCATCTTAGTTATATGTAGTAGCAACTACCCACTTGGAAAATTTGGAATATTTGTAGTACACCTTAAACTCGAGGATAACTTTGAACGCCTCCTTAGAGTTAATAATATCAATCTATATTTAGCTTTTGAACCCACTCAAATAATATATATAGCCATGGGAGTCTTCACCAAATAATTAAGTAGATTTAGGGGTAGATAGGTTTTATTATGTTTGGTGGCGAATCAACGAAACCTTAGCGAGAAACAACTAAACGAAAGACTTCAATATTGATTTTGTACTAACAACAACTTTTCATCTACAAAATCGCTGTAGTTATGTGGAACTAATTTGCATGTATTGTTAATAAAAATGGAAAATAATTAGTTAGAGACTAACTTATTGTAAACCTGTAAATTAGCGGTTAATTTACGTAAAACACTAGATGTCCGAAGAGATATGTACTTAAATGTGGCACACGTATTTTTATGTATATTTTTCTCCAAAAGTAAAAAAATTTCATTGCAATAAATGAATATTATAAAAGGAGGGTCCAAAGATAAATAAAAAAAAAGTGGAATTATTCTAAAAAAGTAAATACAAATGAGTTATAGGAGTGGGAGTAACATGTTGAGTTGTTTGAATTATTTTGCCAGGTTTAAGTCAGTGGAGATTATCTCTTATGGTTGTATCATTTTATCCTAAATAATTGGCCTATCTTGCAAGCCAAATTTTTTATATGATGAATGCTAGGACTTTGAGGAACAGTTGGGGAGCAGTGACCTCTCCATAAGACGTAATGTTATGTATGCTAATTATTTATTTAGTTAATTACATAGTAAATTTTTACATGTATATGTACGCAAATATACACACTCGAGTTCATTTACAATACAACGACAATAATTGAGTGTTTTTCCACAAATGTATGTAAAGTTTTTATAATTTGGAAAAAAAATTTCCGAGCTTGAAAGGAAAAAAACATGACTCCGGAGAAAATTTTCCGGATTTCATAATAAAAAAAAAATTAAACCAGGGATTTTCTCAATTAAAAAAGAAATCATACTTTTATAAAATATCTTTAACAATTTTACATTTTAAATTCTATAATCTGGTCATTTTCTCTACAGATAGACCGGTGTTTCACTCTTTTAGAGTGTGTAATTCATTATTTCAAAGATTCAGTGAATTTAATGGAAGTCACGGGGGAATTCAGTTTCCCTCCCTCTCTGTTTCATTTAAATTTGATTCAGCTACCTCTGCGGGCAGTGTCTGCAGTCAAATTTTCTCATGGTCTACTACGTGTACATCACTAACAACACTAGTTAAGATTTGCGGAACCCATTTATTTGGACTCCCAACAACTCGTACTATAGCTAAGCATAATTTACTTTCAATACAGAACCTTTAATTATTTGCGAACAATTCAGAGGAATTACTTCCTGACTGCAAATGTCACCTAAAAAATTATACATATACTTATTCTTCCAAATATGCGTACTTTATTTCTTATAGACTTTAATTTAATTTTTGCTGGCTCCTTAAGCACTTAATTACACTGCAATAGTGCAACATGCAATGTCGCCTCATGCATGTTGCAGTATTATGGGCAGATAGATGCGATTGGTACAGGGTACCGTGAATGCTAAGTTACGAAAGTATGACTATAAATGCCGCCCATAATATTATTCATTCGCAATTCCCATATTGTCGTGAAAATTAAGATATCAACTTAATTGATTCGAATTCAATGACTTGGAAATTTATAATGCTAATGAACATGTCTCATTTATGTAACATTATTATTTTATTTGAGCTTACCTCCATATTCAATGTAGTTCCCCCAAGTAAAATGAACGAAACACAAGACCTTAATTTGAACGCCAAGGTTCCTAACATCACTTAAAAAGTCATTAATTGCAAAATGTCGTGTTTTGAGTTACTGTTCCAATCCTTGGGCATATGGGTTGCTTTCAATATTTTAGAAAACAAGTCACTGATTTTTGTTGTTAATTTATTTGGATCGATCCCTAGGACATTTGAAAGATTACAACTTGTCATATGAATTATGTGTGGTTAGACCTCTAACAACTGTGCGTACAAATCGTCCTAATTAGGGATGCTCATAGGTTGAGTCAGGTTCGACCTAACGAGAAAAATAATTCGAGTTGACTTCAAGCAATTGGGTTGGAGCAAGTTGATTTTTCCGTTCTTTTAGCATACTATCCGATCCGACCCACCATATGATAAAATGATTTGAATTTTTTTGTGCAATAAAAATAAAAGGATAACTAACTCCATGAGCTCCAACAAAGTCCCACAGAACTGATAGATGAAGCTCTGAAGACGAAGAATCACAAACATGGAGAAGGATGCACATTGTACATCCCTTTCTTAGCAAGCCAATCATCACAGAAGTTAGACTCTCAAAACGTATGCTCAACCACAATTGACTTTCCAATCTCAATGAAGTATAGCCCAAATATCAGAAATCAAATAAGCATAAAAGTGATGATCACTAACACCATTAAAAATGAAGGTCACAGTTAGCAAAGAATTAAAATTTCACTCAACCTTCTAGAAACCTCAATCCCAAATCATTCACAGCCCAACCTTAATCACAGTCAGTTTCGCAAACAACACAAAAGTCACACCCAAGTAGCCAAAAAAATCAAATAACCACTTACCCATATCATCCCCCACTAAACATATAATGAATTGAATGAAACTGAATTATTATATTATTATAAATTAATAATCAGATATCTTTACTTTGACATTGTAATGTTTAATTTTAAACGATTAAAACGGAATGAAAAGAGAATAGAGTATAATAGAAGTACTTCTTTGCACAAATTAAAACGATAATTTTTGTGAATTTGCTATATGTGTTTTTATTTGATTTAAAGCGTGAGAAAGGGAAATAAAAAGGAAAAATAATGGCGGGAAAGTAGTGAAAAACAAATAATTGAAAAAAAAAATAACACACAAAAATGGCGTGTTATTCCGAAATTTGACCGAGATTGACTAGGTTGTGGTCTTGTTGGAACTTGCTAGTGTCCACTTCCATGACGCGCTCATTTTCTCTTACAACAACAACCAATGCTTCTCTCTCCTCATATTCTGCAATATAACCGTCAGGGAGCCCCACGGTCACCTAGCATGTGATCATTGTAAGACACTTATTAAAAAAAATGTCAAAAAAATTAAATTGCATATTTTTAATATCATTAAAAATTTTAAAATTTATATTTTAAATTTTTAGGACATTAATTAGTTAAACTCATAAAATAGTGATGTAATGTTCTGACTATATAAGTCAAAATTATCACACTATTTTTCTTTTCTTTTGACATTTTGTTTATTAACAGTCTTTTATCATTTGTGAAACTAATACCATAATCACAATAGTGATTTTTTGATTGAGTCAATTCATGCTTTGACTATATACACTATTATGAAATAATCTATAAATATCAATCATACACATGTTTGATTTTACCAGTTATAAATAGCTGTTTTTTATTCTTGTTAACTCAATACAAAATACAAATAGCATACAACAATACACACACATATATATATATATATATATATATATATATATATGTATGTATATATATTATTTTTTTCTTTTTCCTTACGCAATTCTTAAGTTTGGACTTGATTAGTCTCTACTTACAACTAATCATGGTGAGATGTTTGTGATAACAACCAGTGAGAGCAATGACTTCATTGCCCCTCAGACCTCTATTTACAGCATATTTGGATTTTCGCTTGAAACTCTAAAAAAAAGTAACTTTTGAAGCATTGCAAAAGAAAATCAAAACACAGTAGTATTAGTCCCCGCATTTACCATTTTACTCTATTCTATGAAAGTACACGGTTGTCGTTACCTGCTATATTTTCTTTCTTTCATTATCTCGTGGACTAATAGTAGTCATGCATTATTAAATTCTAATATTCTATTTATATAATGGGAGCCACATAATAAGAAATACCGTTCTCTCTTATTGTAGCTTATAGCAGTAATACGTTGTCTCTGTGTGTGTTTTAACTTAATCAATTTAGAATACGTAAGAGATTATCTTTTTCCCTTTAGTCTCACTTTTCCTCGTGAACTTGCACATGCTTTATTTAATAACTAAATTAACTGAAATGCTAATCAAGTATCAAGCTTCACTAGAACAGAAAGCTCACATGTATTTAGTTCGAGGGTGATATGTATAAATGTGTTTTCTACCTGATATAGCAAGCAATTATCTATATGTATTTCAGTTTCTTTGATCTATAACACATAAACCGGTTGTGCACACGATCTAATGGTTACTCATGCATCCAATAAAACAAAAAAAAATTGCGTTTGAATCATAGGATGAATTAAAATTTTATCGCTATCTTAATAAAAAAAAACACAAACTGTGATTAAAGTAGTAAATGAGATTCATCATCAAAATGAAAAGTAATAAAATATATGTGGATTCCGGTTTGAGATTTTAATTAGATTGTGCTTTTTGAAATTTAAAATAAATCAATAAAAATATTATTGATTTCATATTATTTTTATGAAATAGTTTAAAAAAATTTCAATTTGTAAAAGAACCATAGTTCAATATATTAAAAGTTGAGGTGCTACAAGTTACGAAAGAATTAGCCACCATATTTGCACCTAGATACCTAGTCGTATAAAAAAAAAAACCTCATTACACTAATACTAATGTGATTGAGCCTAATAAGATTCTAACAAAATTATGTGTTTTCATCTTGGTTTGGATTGGTGTGTGTATATATATAAGGTGATGTTATATAAACCGAAGAGAATTTCAAGAAATCCATACGAAAGAGTGGTTTGAACCAATCATACGAAGAAAAACTCAAATCAGAGAGAGAAAAAGTTGACGTGGGCAGAAATCATGATATATTGCCCAATGGAATTATTCGTTGCACCGTCCCGAAAATCTCATTCGGGCACAATAACATTTTCCATATATATATATATATATAAATATTGGTTTTGTATATTTTGTTTTGATTTTTTCCCCAATTATATATATGTTTGTGCGAAATTGGCACAAAGGAGTATTATTATTTTTGATTTGGCCAAATACAATTAATAATAGCGCTGTGACAATAGAATTAATTAGCATAGTGTTAACACCATCAAATCTCAGTTAAGCAACGCAGAGACAGAGCAAGAAATCCCCATTGTTGCAGTTTTTGTTTGTTTGACGAAGCAATACAGTACAGTACAGTAGTATTCACAAAAGTAACCGAAAAAAAGCCCCAAAACGAAAGCGAAACCCCCGAGAAACCGAAATCACTTGAGCAGCAGTAGCAGCACTCATCAGTGTTGACACCTTTTGTGTCTCCTCCCATTTTCTCACTCCCTTTTCCACTTGTGAATAAATTCATCTCCACAACCCCACACAATCTCCACACTCCTCTCCCTCTCTCTCTCTCTCTCTCTCTCTCTTCTAGAAGCAGAAGCAGGAGCAGAGCAACCAACAATGCCTCCCCTGCTTCATCTCCTCCTCCTCCTCCTCCTCTCAGCAGCTCCCACCGCCATTCTCTCCATCACCCAAGACGGCCTCTTCCTCCACCAGCTCAAAACCTCCCTCGACGACCCCGACTCCTCTCTCTCCTCCTGGAACATCCGCGACCCCACTCCCTGCAACTGGTGGGGCATCTCCTGCGACCCCGCCACCAACTCCACCGTCACCGCCGTCGACCTCTCCTCCGCCAACCTCGCCGGCCCCTTCCCTTCCTCCTCCCTCTGCCGCCTCCCCCACCTCACCTCCCTCGTCCTCTACAACAACTCCATCAACCAGTCCCTCCCTCACGACATCTCCCTCTGCTCCTCCCTCCTCCACCTCGACCTCTCCCAGAACCTCCTCACCGGTACCCTCCCCGACTCCCTTCCTCTCCTTCCCAACCTCCGCCACCTCGACCTCACCGGCAACAACTTCTCTGGCCATATCCCCAACTCCTTCGGCACCTTCCAGAGCCTCGAGGTCATCTCGCTAGTCTTCAACCTTCTAGAAGGTACCATCCCGCCTTCCCTCGGCAACGTCACCACGCTCAAGACGCTCAACCTCTCTTACAACCCGTTTTCTCCTGGTCGGATCCCGCCGGAGCTCGGCAACCTAACGAACCTCGAGATCCTCTGGCTCAGTGCCTGCAACCTCGTCGGCGTCTTGCCGGAATCTCTTGGTAACCTCAACAACCTCGTGGATTTGGACTTAGCGTACAACAATCTCTACGGTTCGATACCGAGTTCGTTCACCGGATTGACCCGCCTGGTTCAGCTCGAGTTGTACAACAACTCGCTTTCCGGCGAGTTCCCCCGGGGAATGTCCAACCTCACAAGGCTGAGGCGTGCCGACGTGTCCATGAACCAATTGGAAGGCGAAATCCCCGACGAGTTGTGCCGGCTGCCGCTCGAGAGCCTAAACCTCTACGAGAATCGCTTCGTCGGGGAATTGCCGGCGTGCTTGGCGGACTCGCCGAAACTCTACGAGCTGAGACTGTTCGAGAACCGCTTCACCGGGAAGTTGCCGGAGAATCTCGGGAAGATTTCCCCGTTGAGGTGGATTGATATCTCGAACAACCAGTTCTCCGGTACGATTCCGGCGACTCTCTGCGATCACGGCCGCCTAGAGGAGCTTCTCGTGATATACACATCGCTCTCCGGCGAGATTCCGGCGAGCCTGGGCGCGTGCACGAGCCTCACGCGCGTCAGGCTCGGTTACAATAAATTTTCCGGCGAAGTTCCGGCGGGGTTTTGGGGCCTCCCGCACGTGCACCTCCTCGAGCTGGCCAACAACTCGTTTTCCGGTTCGATCGCGAGAACCATTGCCGGAGCTAGGAACCTCTCGTCGCTGCTTCTGTCGAGTAACAATTTCGTTGGTCCAATCCCCGAAGAGATTGGATGGCTGGAAACTCTTCAGGAATTCTCCGGCGGCGACAACGCGTTCAACGGCCCATTGCCGGAGAGCATTGTGAATCTCGGCCAGCTCGGGAAGCTTGATCTGCACAACAACAGCCTCTCCGGGGAGCTTCCAAGCGGAATCAAATCCTGGAAGAAGCTCAACGATTTGAATCTGGCGAATAACGGCATTGGTGGCGAAATCCCTGATGGCATCGGTAGTTTGCCAGAGCTCAATTTTCTTGATCTTTCTAATAACCAGTTTTCAGGGAAGATCCCTAAGGGTTTGCAGAATTTGAAGCTCAATGTGCTCAATTTCTCGAATAATCAACTCTCTGGAGAGCTACCCCCAGTGTTTGCCAAGGATATGTATAGGGCTAGTTTTCTGGGGAACCCTGGTTTGTGTGGGGACTTGAAAGGGCTCTGCCAGGAAAGAGATAAGGATAAGAGCAAAGAATTTCTTTGGTTGCTGCGAACAATTTTCGTGGTCGCCACTATGGTGTTTGTGGTTGGTGTGGTCTGGTTCTACTTCAAGTATAGGAACTTCAAGAGCACGAGAGCTATCGATAAGTCTAAGTGGACATTGATGTCATTTCATAAACTCGGTTTTGGCGAAGATGAGATCTTGAACTGCCTTGACGAGGACAATGTGATTGGGAGTGGATCGTCCGGGAAAGTGTACAAGGTTGTGCTCAGCAGCGGCGAAGCTGTTGCTGTGAAGAAGATATGGGAAGGGGTCAAGAAGGAGATGGTGATTGGCGATGTCGAAAATGGCCGGGTTCAAGACAATGCCTTCGATGCAGAGGTCGAAACTCTGGGCAAAATCAGGCACAAGAACATTGTCAAGCTGTGGTGCTGCTGCACCACTAGGGATTGCAAGCTCTTGGTGTACGAGTACATGCCGAATGGAAGCCTTGGGGATCTGCTGCATAGCAGCAAAGGAGGGTTGTTGGATTGGCCAACGAGGTATAAGATAGCCGTGGATGCCGCAGAGGGCCTCTCTTACCTGCATCATGACTGTGTTCCCCCAATTGTTCATAGAGATGTGAAATCTAACAACATCTTGCTGGATGGAGAGTTTGGTGCAAGGGTGGCAGATTTTGGCGTAGCCAAGGTTGTCGAAACCACCGGCAAAGGAACGAAATCAATGTCTGTCATAGCAGGTTCTTGTGGTTACATTGCTCCAGGTTGGTAAAAGTTTCATGTTGCTTAATTTCAGCTTTTCCTCATGTTCAATCTGTTTTTAGGTACAGTTTGGAGCATTATGTGTAGAACTTGGTCTGCATTTGCCTAATTATGTGTAGAATTAGTGCCAAATTAAGCAATGACATTGTTAACATAGAAATTAATGATCTTAGAATTGGTAACTCTTGTTTCTATTTGGAGCCTAACTGGCGTTGTTGTCGTGTTTGTGCAGAATATGCATACACCCTTAGAGTGAATGAGAAGAGTGACATATACAGCTTCGGTGTTGTCATACTCGAGTTGGTTACTGGAAGGAAGCCAGTAGACCCTGAATTTGGGGAAAAGGACTTGGTGACATGGGCGTGCAGCACACTGGACCAGAAGGGCGTTGACCATGTGGTTGACTCAAGGCTCGACATTTGCTTCAAGGAAGAGATCTGCAAGGTGCTCAACATTGGTCTCATGTGCACAAGCCCTCTCCCAATCAACCGGCCTGCAATGAGGAGAGTGGTGAAGATGTTGCAAGAAGTGGGGGCAGATAGCAGAACCAAGTCAGCAAAGAAAGATGGGAAGCTGTCCCCTTATTACTATGATGATGGTTCTGATCATGGGAGTGTTGCTTAGTTCCAACAAAGTCCTCATTTTTTTTCTGGTTGATTCTGAAAAGGTGGGGGTGTGGAGCTTTTTATTTTACCTTATAATATAAAGAGCCAACTTTCCCTTCTTCCTCCATGTTTCCCACTCATGGTTTTGCTTTTACAAAAGTTGGCTAAAAAGAAAAGGGAGGATGTTTTAGTTTTCTTTTTTCTTTTGGGAGGTTGAAAAATAGAGGCATGAGAAGTTTGATGTTTTTGGTACTTTTTTTTTACCCTTGTAAAGATGGTTGGCGTCAAGAGGCTTCCCTCTACCAAAATTGAAAATGTTGGTTTGCATTAGTTAATCAATGCCTTCTCTTGAATGTGAAGTTCTCACTGTTAAGAAAGATGTGACTTGTCACTGGCATGGGTCAAGTAAGTTGTAAGTAAAATCAGAGTACCTTCTAATATTCCAACAGCAACTTGCTGCATCAATCTCAGTTAAGAACTTCAGACACGTAATAGAAAAAGGAAAATTGATTTGCAGGTCACAGGTATTTTATTAAATTTTTCATTTTTAAAAATTAAAAATATAAATTGTCTGCTAGTGAGAATATTGAAATTGAAAATTTTCTATATTTATAAGATCATTTTATGCATGTTGTAGCAGAGATTCTTGAGAAGAGAAGTAACAAGTACATCTCATATCACAGTGGTGTGCGCGCTGGTTACAGCTATATAAGAGCTGAGTTTAATGAGGTTGGATAGCCAGGGTTTGTCCTTCATTCATGGGACCCTCTCCTTAAATTGCTGGGTTCCATCCATTTTGTGTCTGCTGCCTACTAGTACTACTAGACTTCTGTCTGCGTTATATTTAATGATGATGGCATTGATGGGTATATCATGAATGAATACCAATGGCCATTGCAGTTGTAGTAATCCTATTTTATTGCTGAATTTTTCACAATTCTCGCCTAGTGGTTGGTTATTATTGAGACAACTATTCCCCATTCTTTAAAGAAAGTTAAAAAAATGGAATTATTGAGCTTCGGAACTACCCTTCAATTTAATTTCTCTGTAGTTCTATATAACCAATAATGGGATGGCACTTATTACTGATTATAGTGTTTTTTTTTTTCTGGTCATGTGTTGCTTTTGTCTGATGGGTTCTTTGCTTACTGCTCTGTAGTTTCTGTCCAATACAACATGATTCATACAGTGCTTATGGCTCTTTTAGTTCATGGATCATCAAAACTGCTACTTCCTTACGTGGTATTGGAAAAGCAGTGCACGCAAACGCAATGAATATGAGTGGTAAACGCCGAATAAATATAATATGCATGGATCATAACTCATAAATGTTGGTTGGATCACCATTCCTTGGCGTGGTGGCGTAATACTATGATGTCTTCTCTCTTGCTCTCAAATTTTTTTTGGGAGTTCTACACTCTATCCCACTTGTTCATACGTTGTGCAAGTGACAATTGATTTTTCTTTCCTTTCTGAAGTGGTCTACTTTTTTTCTTTTCAAGGATTATCATTTCAGTGACTCCCAGATCATAGAGAACCAAAATGACTTAGCAAGGTGGTCTACTTCATAAGATTAATTTAAAAAAAGAACATATTATGCAAGTTATTGGATTACTTGCCCATTGTTAATTTGTCATTGATGTATTAGTGCTTGAGATCACAACTCCACAAGCCTCAAGAAATTCTTGGTTGGTTAGGCATCTAATCATCATCTTTAATTACACACCATAGTTATAAAACTTGGCTGGCCACCCTACTAGGTCATTGAATCAGTTACTGATCCGTATATAAATAAAATAATAAAAAATATATACATAACCTAAAAAATTAAAAAAATCTAAATAAATAAAATACATTTATTTAAAGATTCATAATAACATAAAATCACTTAAAATATATAAGTAAGGTTTAAACTTTAAATGTCATACCATACATATACAATACAAACAAGGTTATCAAACTCGAGAGTTTAAGTAAATTCGTGGAGTCTCTGTAAACTCAGATCGTAAACTCGTACGAGTTTACCTATTATTAAAAAAATATTTTAGAAAATTGTTATGCTATAAAAATATATTTAATAAAACTTGAAATTCATAAATACTTTTAACTCCATAACAAAACACAAATAAAGATGATATATGAGTTCTAAGTTCAATTCATACGTAATACATATGTTTGAACCAGAACATATCCTCCTCCACATAAACTGAATGACAAGCAAAACCTATCAACACAAGAGAGACGCGATGTGTTGAGCAACCAACAAAGTAAATGTATATAAAGAACAATGCCCCTCATTCTTAACAGAAGTAGCCTGCTTCGAGCCGACAGTAAAGAATTCGGTGATAATTTCAAGGGGCATGCCCTTTGTTTCTAGAACCTTCAAGAACACAAATATCCAGGAGATGACACGCACAACAACATAAACACCGAAGATACCAGTGAGTACCATAGTATTGAGCATAGCAGGAAGCGAGTATGTAACGATGATGTCTCCAATCCAGAACACTAAAGCACAAATAGCGATGCAGAGGCCACGCACCATGGTGGGAAAGATCTATGAGAAAATGATGAAATATATACGATGGATCAACAATGGAGCACGATGAAGCACAAGCGGCGATGAAGGAGCATAACAGAGCACGATGGCATGACAGAGCACGATGGAATGACAGAGCACAATTGCAACTGTGAATGAAAACTCTGAAACACTCAAACGACCTAAATCTAAAAACTCAGAGACGTGCAAAACGACGTCATTTTGCCTGTTTTGTCCTCTTGCGGTAAACTCGTAAACTCGCCAGTAAACTCGCAATTTTATGCGAGTTCGCACGAGTTTACCTAAGTTCAACCGAGTTTACCCAAAAACGAGTTTACATGCGAGTTAGCTTGATTTGACTACCTAGGAACGTAAACACGTACGATTTTGAGTTAAAACGCGATTTTAATAACCTTGAATACAAATTCAAGATCCTAAATCACAAATGACAAGTTCAATTCCATACATAAGTAAAGAAAGTTTTAAATAAAAAATACATAACAACGATTCCACATGAGTATTCAATATCTATTACAAGAAGGCAACAAAACAAGTGTATGTAACAAGAAAAATGATACAAAAATAAGAACTTAAACACATATTTTGTAACAAGAAAATGAAAAAAAAATTTAGCTCAATCTAACAAATAGTAATTTCAAAATTTTTTATTAAACAACATTGTTTGCCTTTTTTTATAAAAATAATAAATTTTTTAAAAAATTTAAAAAAAATGACCCAACGAATCATCGAGTTTCACAAAAACTGACCAAGTCAATCCGAATCTAGAACGTGACTGATCCACTCAGATAACCGATCTGATCCCATAGTTGGGTCACTAGGTTCCGGGTCAGCCTGACTGGGCCGGACCGGGTTTTTTAACTATGATACACACGCAACAAAAATGGATCATTCAACTTTTTATTGTATTCACTAAGTATTTTTGGGTTAATTAAGTTTTTAGTCCCTGTAATATGAAAAAATTTAGTTTTAGTCCCTCATGACAAGTTTTAGTCCCTGTAAAATGTGAAAATTTGATTTTAGTCCCTGTGGATAGTTGGTGATGGACGGTGATGACGTGTCAGTTAACCCGTTATCAAGGACCATTTTTACATCACCGTCCATCACCAACCGTCCACAGAGACCCAAAATCAAATTTTCACATTTTACAAGGACTAAAACTTGTCATGACGGACTAAAACCAAACTTTTTCATATTACAAGGACTAAAAACTTAATTAACCCAATATTTTTTAGATCCACTTTTATTAGTGTCTAAAAATAACGTGCTAAACTTGTGTCTAGCTAAAATTTTACGCTAGTCTCAATTTACATTTTTTTTTGTCATTATTTACATATTCCTTGTGCAGTTAAACTGGCACACGGACCTGGCTTCACGCATCTAAAAATGGACTTGGCTTCATTCTCTAATGGACTTCATTCAAGATGGTATGAGCCACCTAAGGGCCCAAACTTGGATTCTGTTACCAAAAAAATTGGACCATTTACGAGTAGCATAGGACAAAAAATACAAAGATCTCTCACGCTGTTAGAGGAGTTAATACTTGGATTAAGGACTTGATTGGCTGTTACTGAACTTGGCTTCTAATGAAGAATTTCCAGCAAACAAATAAATGAAGCAAAGAAAGAAACTATATATGGCAATGGCATCCATTACTACTTGACTAGAACGCAAACACCTTCTATCAATACTGTCCATAGCTAAAAGCAAAGCCTCGAAGTCTGATTGCTTTCTGAGATAAGGAAGAACAAAAGATTGAACATTCTCAGAAATAAGAATAAAATGTCCTTTTCCTACCAAAAGATAAATAAATAAATTTCCCTCTAATTATAAATACAGAAATGCATTTTAGTACCAAACAATTTCAAAGCATTTCAGTTTCTCACCATTTCATGTGTTCTAGTGTCGTACCAAAGAGTGGTGTTCTTATAAATATCACAACATTCTGCAATGATTATCCAAATTGAAAGGAGGCACTAAAATTGAAAGCTTTTTTCTTTCTCTGCTACAAAAATAGGAAGGACATGATAGCCCTTTTCGTCTTCAGAGGCATTTAAGCCTTGCAAATGTCAAATAGCCTGTGTGACCTCTAGCTTCACCACAAGGTCTAGCCATAACAGAAGAAATAGAACTGTTGGACACGTAGCTTCCATCTAAACACTGCTTCCTCTTGCAAGGAACAGAACCATTAGAACCATTGTCATCCGCATTAAAGCTTTCCATTTTCGATTCTCGAACTTCATATGTGCGTAAGAGCACCTCAAACGTCCTTATATCTTTCACATAAGCAAAAATTTATACAGGAAATATGTCAGTCTAATACATGTTGCTGCAAGTTGTGTAAGATAACTTGAAAGACAGAAGCACACAAACATAAGAAAAAACCAGAAAATTAGATGAGGACAGAAAGAAAAGAGAAACACAAAAAGTACCTGTGAAGCAGTTTCGAAGTGTTTCGCATGATCGTTGTACTTGTTCAACACATGGAGAGAACGAGCACAACGTGCCGTCTTGTTTCAACATTTTTGCAGCTGAAGGAATGGCAAGCCAAGGTTGGGGTAGATCCAAAAAGACAGAATCAGCCAAGCCAGCAAATTCATCAGGAAATCCCTCACCCTGAATATCGCTAACTCTCACAGTGACTAAGCTGCTTAGACCTGTCCTCTCAAAATCATCCCTACAGAGAAGAAAGAACACAAGTGAACATATGACACGGGGAATGATTCTACAGTCCACATAAAACTTTGTCAGTAAAAAAAAAAGTAGTAATGTATAGTGTGTAATTATTAACAGGTTTCTAAATCCTTTTTTTTTCCAGCCATCAAAGAAAGCCGAATCCTGTGAAGTAGAGTCCTCATGCAATCCCAACAAAATAGCACAGTACAAGTACATCAACTTGCAAAGAATGCACTAACATTCTGAATAAAGTGAATATTGGAGTATCTCTTCACCAAATATATAGATTAAAATTTCATAAGCATAAAACTATGATGTCAAACTAATAAAATAAGAGTTTAAACTGTCTATCAGTGTTTTTGCACCATCATCTAATGCACATCATTCAAAGAAGGGTTTTTCCTCCATAACAAGCGCCCCTTAAGGATTCATAAAAGGATAGGGTTACATGAAAAGTTGAGCTTTTTAGAGCATTTGATACCTTGAAACTTAGAAGTTTTACGTTTCATACAATTATTTCTTTATGTTTTGAATCTTTAACATAAAGCACTAGTTAGCAAAATCCTTTAAAGATGTAATAGTTGTGAACTTGTAACAATCAAACTTCATCTATGATTTGGTAATACATGGTAGGATGCTAGTATGAAGAAGTTTTACATTGGCAATGTATCAAACTTAAATAAAAAAGTAAACCACAAGACACAGGTGAATACTATATACATATATACATAACATCAGATTATGTCTCACAATATCATCTTCCTTGTTAGTTACCTGGCTGATCCAGCCCTTTGCTCGTGGAAGTCAAATGTATGGACATGTCCTGTAGGAGCAACTGCCCTAGCAAGTGAAGCAGTCAAAGATCCACTTCCAGTGCCAGATTCTAAAACCAAGCAACCAGGAACAATCTCCAAGTACATGACAACAAAGCTAATATCCGCAATGTAGAGGATCTGAGTCCTGTGGCTTAACACTAGAGTCCATAATTCTGGCGTAGGAGCTAGCAGGTAAACAAAACCACCCTTATTGCTGAACACTTTGGACCCAAACGGCTTTCCTATCCAGTCTGAATGCTTAAAAACGCCAAACCGATTCTGCAGAACGGAACCCTCAGTGACGGTTACAGCCTTCATGTGGTCATGCCTTTCGTAAACAATAACCAAATCACCATTTCCAATTGATCGATTAAACGATATCCTTTTTGCAGGATCACTGGCCAACATCTTGTAGAGTCCTCAAATCTTTCAAAATGTACAAAATAATCTGCAAGCCCCAAAAGGAAGAAACCGATGATATACGTGAAGTGTCTCGGAGTATAGCTAACAAAACTGCCAAAAACATAAATTGAATACACCTCTTTGCATTCTACTCAATCCCCCAAACTCATACATAAACTGTGTCCATAAAACTAATGAAGTGCGTTCTAAGCACAAAAATCTCTAGCTTATTTTCCAAATATATCTATTCTAGCATAGGTTAAAAAAGAAGAATCAAAAACCAAATAAAGCCACACAGGAAATAATGAAATATTACAATAAAAGAAAAGAAGGTGAATGATTGAACGGTGAAAACCAACCGGGAAAGGATTGGATTTGAGCAAGTTGTAATCTTTTGCTCTGAAAATTTCCGCCCCCTAATCTTTGCTCTGTGGGCTCGCCGCTCGGTGACTGTGTTGTGGGATGAAACTGCCACTGGCTTAAGGAGGAGACAACAAAACAAAGGGACTATAACCTAAATAGTGAATTATCAAGATATTTGTAATAATTTTTAAAATGAGTAGTTTAATTTAAAAACAACTCAAACACTTTAAAAAGGATATTTCGGGTTAATTCTTTCTCTCTACTTTTTTCTTTTTTGAAAAAAAAATGATGGATTAGATTATATTTTGGTTTTATTCAAAAATTTAATCTAATTCAATTCAAACAAATTTAATGTTAGGTTGATTTTGGGCATGTTTTGGTCCTTTAATTAGTAATTCACTTTTGGAATAGAAAAATCAACATTAAGAGATCCTTTATCCCTGAGTCTCTAAGTGAGACTTTATAATTGGGTCGAACCAACTTATTAAGTTCATGGTAACATGACTTGATGCCGATAGGCGATAGCTCAATTGAGATTATTTTTATATACTATTTATTTAGTATAAATGCTATCTATTTATTATTAAATTTATATTTTTACTTACAGTTTTAATTTATTACATATTTTTAATTTACATATAATTTATAATTAAGTATTATTTTATAAAGAATTAATAAGTTATTTATTTTATTTTAAATGATTTGAGTTATATTTGATTTATAATATTTTAGACTTAATTTTTTTTAATTAAAAAACAACTAAATTGATTCAACTGAAAAAAAAAACTGAACCATTAAATCGGATTCAAAAACTAGATTAAACTAATTTAATCCAAATTTATGTAAATTATTTTATTTAGATTAGTTGGTTTTAACTTAAAATCGAACTTTGGCATCCCAAAAAAAAACCCCTCAAAATCGAACCTAGAGGTAATTATATTTATTATTTAATAATACAATAATATTTTATTTAAATAAGCTTAACAAGTAACAACATTAAATTATAAAAATATCTTATATAATGGGATTGCATAAAATACTAAATTTAATAATTTATAATATGATAATATAAATATTATATATGTGTATATATTTATTCGCACACTAGAAAATCCGTCATTAAGCCTAGTTTATTCAGGTGCATTGTCATGAACATGCATGAACTTATTATTGCACAGATTAGATTCTTTTATGTCAAAAATACATAGACTTTGAAGGTAAAATCCGATCCAATTAATTTTATTATTTTTAATTCTAATATAACTAAGCATGACCTTTCAACATAAGAGAATCCAAACACACCACAATGTGAATGACAGCTAGTAGAGCAATAGCATTGCAAGATTTTCCTCCAAATCCAGCGATCGGATCCATGGTTATGTAACGAATGCGAAACATCACACAAAATATTTATTTATCTCATAGCATTAATTGGTGGGCCTTCATAGAGCCCATCATGATCATGAATAGTCCAATGGGCCACTTTCGGGCTTATATTAATTACTCATATACTATGTTATCACTGTGGCATCAATTATTGGGCTGTAGCTTAATAGCTATGTTTATGGCTATAAATTACTCGAGTTCAGCCATTCATGGTTCATTTCTATTAATTCAAATCGTTCCGAAAAGTCCCTGATATGGAAATGTTTTCGTCCTTTATTAGCTTACTTGCTGTGCAAGTAAATTATTTTCATCACATGTTGAATGTGCAAGTAATTTGTTATTGTTAGTTAGTTGATGTTAGTTAGGAGATAACTCTCATGTATATAAAGCTTATTTACTTGTAATTCACATTCATTGAATGCAATTCATTCTTCTACATAATTCTTTTCCATTCTATTCCTCTGCTCTCTGCTCTCTCTTTTCTGATATTTGAAGTTCTGCAGATTCAATCGAAGGACTCTGTTATGGCATTCGGATGCCATAAGAACTGCATAACTATACAGTCTACTGCTTAATATCCTTTTGTATTGTTTGCTGTTGTTAATATTATTGGTTTCAACTTTGCATTTAAAATAGGGGTCCTCATTTTGTTGTTACTTATATCATTGGTTTCAATTATGCATTTAAAAGAGTGGGCGGCTCCTCATATTGTTGTTGTTGTTTATAAATTTAATTTGAACACAATCTTACTATCATTTCATTATCTACTGTCAAGTAATAAAAAAACATTTAGGTTGCACAGTTACTTTGCCAAGACTCAAAAGTAGCATGTATTACGATTAAATAACAACAAAAAAAAACCTCTTTATACTATTATGTAAAATTTGTATCACTATTTTTTGTACTGCTATTAATTTCATTATTGAATCTATAAGAAAAAGGTGTGATATTTTTCATTGTTTATCTAGTATTTACAATGATTACTAAGTATTTAAAAACATTATCAATTAAATATAAAAAATAAAAAATGCAAATTATGATTCAATTCAAACTAAATATGGATGGATGAATCAAGCTTGATGCGATAATAATATACTTACTTGAAGCTCAAATTTGATATAAGAAGTGAATTTGATTTATAAACTTTAACTCGGCTCAAATAAGAATTCATGATTTGATCAAATTTAATGAGTTCAAGTGGAATATAACAAAACTAAAATTTAACTTATTTAATAAGCTCGAATCCGACTCGATTTAACTTATTGAGTAGAATAGTTCACTTGAAATTCACTCTCAATTTTGTAATTAAGAATAAAACTAAATAAGGTTAGTTTTTTTTTAGTATAGGAACTGGGTGTCCACTAGTGCAGTATTAATTTCCTCACTTGCCTGTAAAAAACTCTAATAGAGAAAGAAAAAATAAAACATTTGTTGGAGCTCATTTTATCTTTCATGGAGAACAGATTGTGCGAAGCCTTGTCGTGACTCATAATACTATTCAAAGATCAAATATTCGGGAATCACACAGTTCCCCAAGCTGTCTCTCTAATCCTATTTATTAGACAAAAGCCTTGGATTTGCCTCTACCGACACACGTCTTGTTTCCAAGCCCCTATACACAGAATATCCCAAATAATATGTATTTCCCAGACACAATTAAAAATAAAAGATAAAGAAAATTCTATGCAACCGGCAATCTTAGGGAGATTAATAATCTAATCTAATATACAGAATCTAGTACAATGGTGTATCATCCCACCATCATTATGGAAACAACTATTAACAATTGGTGAGCCGATAAAATATATTGGGTTGTTGTAACCAAATGCTTTGTATCTAATGACTCGGGAACTTTTTTAGACTAGTACTAGTATTATAAATTGAAAATACTCTTATTCCACTTAAGTCCAAGCAAGGCATACACAATAAATAGCGGATCCCTTTAATTTATCATATCCTTTTACCGAATGTAAGGAACCACAAATGTATATCATGAAAGTCTCAAATGAAATGGCTTATAGATAAATGCAAAAAGGACTGTGACCCCACAAATTATATTTACATGAGATTTTAATAAAATTTATATAACCCAAGAAATGTGTCCAAAGTCTTCAGTCGACCAGTATGTCATTTTGACACAGATGTATCCTTGGTATAAAAGCACCAGCTGGGCTGGGCAAGGATGAACAACCACAACAAATCTCAACAATCCACAACCACAACCACTTTTAGTCAAACTTCAACTTATCTCCCAACAGAGTCACGCACATATATATAAGTAAGTTTCCACTAATCACTTTGACAAACACATCCAACTCCAATTAATCCCACCTGCTTCCACTTCCTATGCTCCCTTCTTCACCATAGCTAATCAAAAAAGAATGAACCATTATATTGCATATGATTTGGTCATGGTTGCTCTATCAATATCTCTAATCGTTCTCGGCGTTGTCCTCTTCCTGGCTTGCAAGAAGAAGCCCGTCGAATCCGAAGAAACGCTTCCGGTGAAGCTCTGCGCACGTGCGTACCCCTTAACGGAGATCCACGCCGCCACCGACGGATTCAACCGGAGCAGAATCGTCGGCCAGGGCCGATTAGGAACCGTGTACGCCGGATCCTCCCTAGACCAGACAAAAACAGAGCTCGTCGCCGTGAAGCGGATCCACCCGTTCCTCGTGCTGAGCAACGCCGGGTTCGGGTTCTCGACGGTTATGAAATGGCTCTCGCTTGCTCAGCACCCGAACGTGGTTCCGATCGTAGGGTTTTCGGAAGCTCCCGGGGAGAGGGCGATCGTGACGGAGTTCGTGCGAATGGCGAGCTTGGAATTCTACCTGAAACAGAACAGCGACGGCGGCGGTGCCTCGCTCTTGGATTGGGGGAAACGGCTGAGGATCGCGGCGGGTGCGGCGAGGGGGATTCAGTACCTCCACGAAGTGGTGGCGCCATGCATTGTACATGGTTGCGTAAAGTCCTCAAACATTCTTATCGATGTTAATTTCTGTGCTAGGATTTCTGATTATGGGCTTAATTTTCTGGGGCCCATGGAGAAAAGAGGGGTTGTTGGACACGTGGACGATGAGTATTGGTGCGGTGGGGCCAGTAAGGAGAGTGACGTGTATGGGTTAGGGGTGGTGTTGTTGGAGATATTGAGTGGGAGAGGGTGTGAGGGAGGGTTGTTGGTGAAGTGGGCTTTGCCTTTGATAAGGGAGATGAGTTTTGGTGAGGTTTTGGATCATAGGCTTGTCATTCCTTCTGATATTGGGCCTCTTGTTAGGTTGGCCAAAGTTGCCTCGGCTTGTGTTGGTAACCCAAGGAAGTGTAGGCCTTCTGTGGCTCAGGTTGCTTCCATTTTGAACAATTTGGAGACCCAATTGTGATTTTTCGTAATCCTTAATTGCCCTAAATTTTTTGTATTTTAGATGGGCTTGTGTTATATGTACATGACATTGAAACACCTAAGCACAAGACTCATTTATATACAATACCAATCTTAGACACGTTTGAACTTCAATGCTCACTCCATTTCATATAAATACACTATGTCTAATTATTTTTATGAAAAATTTTGGTGGATTTATCATTGGTCATTCCACTAAGGTCAATGCATGTTTTTTTTAATAAAATATTGTTTTAAACAAACACTTTTGGAAAAAAAATAGGAGTAAAATAGTCTTTTACAATAATAAAATTTAATAAGTTTGATTTGATAAAGATCGCAAAATTTATAAACTTAATTAGTTGAATAAAGATAAAATAATATTTTATGTTAAATTAAAATTAATTTCAAGCAAATCCTTAAAAAAAATATAGGATTTCTAGTGTAAGCAAATTAAATTATCATGGATTTAAGAAATTAAATCAATTTCCTATTTTTAAAATATTAAACACGAGAATTGATGTGCAAAACATGTTATTTTTCATTTTGTTTAATTTCAAACACTCCCTTTATGTTGTGGATTTAATTAAAATGCAATGACAGTGCAAGCCATATACGCATCTTTTTAGCATTCCATTTTTCGATTTCTAAAGGATGAATGTTTTTATTTTCCGTTCTTAATTTGTTTACTGTGTTTTAAAAAATAATAAAAACAATTAATGAAAAATAATCGAAGGGTGTAAATTATCACCAAAACTTTTTGGTGTAGAAAATTTAGAAAATGGATCTCACTATTAAATTAACAAATTTAAAAGTAGGATTTAATCTCATTATATTGATCAAATTGTGAGATATTTCACTTTATTTTTTAAAATAAATCTATCAATTTAAAGGATTTTAGTACAAAATTTTGATTTTTAAACTGATAGGATAGTTCTCAAAAAATTAAATATGCACAAAAAGTCATACATCCGCACTAAATAATTTGTATTCAATTATTCAGTGTCTTTGGAATTTGGTTGCCATGCCAAGGACCACACGCTAGTCCAATTGATTTTTCATTTCTATCTCTTTGAAAACGACCCTCACTCGTTCAAAGTGAATTTCCTGTAACAATACATGTGCAACAGGTCTTATATATGTCATTAAAAACCTTAACTAGATAACATAAACACTAACTAAACAACGACTCTTCTTATTTATATATATGTACGTATATGCACTCAGAAAAAGCTCTTCATGATATGATTGTCATCGCAATCATTTAAAAGATTTAAAATTGTATAAAGGTTCACATACCAAACTAAAATGGAATGTATGACCTTTGGTGATTTCGCATCTTCTAAAAAAAAATGAAATTAATCCTCTCTAGTCTTTGGTCTCTATCCATCTATGAGCAGCAGCAGCAGCAGCAGCAGCAGCAAATGGACAATTTTGGAAAGCTCGAAATTAGTAATTCCTTTGTACGTATGCAGAAAACAATACCATCACTAAAATAAAATTAAAAATAAAATAAAAAAAGGCAGAAGCTTAATGCCTAAGCTACTCGTTGCGTGGCTTCTTTGAGAAGCTCACAAAGACGTGTCGGCTGCCACGTAGAAAATTCATAATTAATGAATGGGGTTATGCTCACGTGTGTCCGTGTCTATCGTAAGTCATCACACAACCAATAGGATCATTCCACGTCATTTATACTTTGAAGCAAATTGACCAAAAATACTGCTACAGTATATGACCCGTTGCTTGTTGATCCTGGCAACACAGAAACGTCAACGACTTTGGCTGTTTGTGTACTTTATAAACAGAAATTCTTGCACGTCCGCAGCACATTTAGTGTATGTTACAAGAGTTATCAACCATATTTTTCTATTTATTATTTTTTAAAATACATTAAATATTTTTAAAACACATGTTAAATATATTTAATTAATGTAAGAATCTATTTTAATAATTTTGCAATGGACAAAAGTGTTGTATAAATTAAATAAGATATAAATACAAAAATACGATATGAAAGTATCGGAATCTTGCATTTAACAGCTCAACCGGATTCTTGCTAACGAGGGTTTGCATGTCACCACAAATGGCAATTAAGTAGTAACACCATCAAAATTGAAATTGAAACTACGGTAAGGAACCAAATTAAACTAGTGCCAAGGTAAAATAAATAAATTATCGGATCAGCAAGATTTCTTTTGAATATTGTAACACGTTTTTGCATGAAAATTCTAACACATTTTCGTCGAATCCAGCACAAGAAATATATTCAGGGAACAATTTTTTGTTACGGATGTGATAGGAATATGAATGGAAAAGAGTGAGTGAGATTCGTTACGTTAAATAATGAGAACATGCATTGTGGTTTATTGGTTGGTGCAAAAACATAGTATAGTAGTATTCCTTATATATGTTGCATTCTTGATCGGTTCGTATGTACATGTCTAGTGTCTATGAAATTTTGTACATTTATAGCTTTAAGGTCACTCTAATTTGACACTGCAGCTGATGAACTCTCGACACAAACACTCTCTAAAACGGTGAAACGTCTCCAAGGAAGAATCAGGTTGCCTCATCTGCACTCTTACCTTCACCTTTTATTTGTTTATTTTTCATTGATATTTTCAATTTAACTATGCTAAAGAGATATAATATAATTTGAGATTTTTAAAATAATGGAATGAGATTTGTATAATTAGATGATAATGAAAATAATTTTCACACTAAGAATTTACACTTTTTTTTTGGTTGCTGGTAAAGTTATAATTTTTCATGTGTGATAATGACACCCCCTACGGATGCAGCAAAAAAGAAGAGTCTACCCTAGCTAGGCCTCATGTATTCTATGAAGAAAAAAGGGTAAGGGTATATACGGAAACATAGCCAAAACTTGACGTCCAAGCAACCTCTCTAGAAAACCCCCTTTGCTTCCCACTTTTCTTTTATTGGTTTTTATACCCTTTCCTCTTCTATCCCCCCCCCCTCTCTCTCTCTCTCTGTCTCTGCGAGCAAGAAGAGCAAGCAGTTTGGAAAATCAGGCACAGCCACAATCATTGAATCATAACACACAACATATTAGAAAGAAGATTAAAGTTCTCTCCTCATCATCAGCAACACAAGGTGGTAACTAAGGATATAAATTTGTTCATAAAGAGACAAGCAGCTATTACAACCTTTCAGATTGGTGGTAATAAATTTTTCTCTACTTGTTAAAATATTAAAAAAAAACAAGCTTTACCTTTCTTTAGTACTACCCTCTTTTCTTCTCTAATTTTTTTGGAGGGACCATTTACTTTTTCTTTTTCTATTTTTTTTAAATTTTTATTATCAGGGGAGCTGATTTGTAAGGGGTTGGAAGAAAAAAAAGGCTGTATTTTGAGATATTTATGTGCATATCTAGAGGAAATTAAACATATAGAAAGATGGCATGGTGCAATGACCCTGATGAGGAGAGGGGCAATAATGGATTAATAACCCCAACTACTAGTACACCTATACCTAACAACAACACTGACCAAAAACCCAACCAAGAATTTCGTAACATAACTTGCCCCTCATGCGGCCATAACATTCAGTTCCAAGATCAGGTACTGCTCAAAATTAAATAATTAGTTCCTTTTATTATATTATATTATATTTTTTTAATTTAACCCCAACACACATATAATATGAAACTCCCTACTAACCTTAATTTTATGATATGATGTATATAGGGTGCAATTCATGACTTGCCGGGGTTACCAGCAGGAGTAAAGTTTGATCCAAATGACCAAGAAATACTAGAACATTTGGAGGCAAAAGTGGCTTCTGATGTCAGAAAGCTTCATCCCCTTATTGATGAGTTCATACCAACACTTGAAGGAGAGAATGGAATTTGTTATACACACCCTGAAAAACTACCTGGTAATTATTATTTCATAATTAATTTTTTTATAAGTATTGTAATATTAATATTAATTAGTGATTTGGAGTACCGTTTGATGTTTTGCATAGGTTATGCTCACCATTGAATTTCTAATTGATTGGGAGACACGTCTTGATGTGCACGGTACTGCGTGCATGAATGAATTCAATTTTGTTTTTTTCAATGAACGAAAATGATTTTTTTAACCTAATTATAGTCATTTAAATAAGGCGTTTGAGAATGACTGCGAAACATCTATACTAAAATCTTCTAAGTATATTCATATTCTACCAAAAAAAAGTGATTATTCCTTTGCTTTAATTTTCTCGCATTTAAATTGTAGCTAAGAAAATGTTGTCCATTAGAGGGTGGCATAATACGTCATTCATATAAGATATAAGATGTTATATCTTGTTGAGAATTAGTAGCACAAATGCCATTTTTCTTAATTTAATGTAAAAAAGTAACTTAAACAAATTAGGTTTAACTTTTACTAGTAGACATATAATATGTCCTAACCAAAGATACATGTATCTTAAAAGAAATTGTTATATGTTGAAAGAGAGAATTCGCACATGGGAGGGAGCACTCACCTTTTTTTTAAATTTGTATAACCAACTTGTTCATGTATGTTACAAGAAAGTGCTTGAGTGGAAATGACCACCAAACTCAATAGTTGCATCTTATCTTACATATTAGACGTGTAACATGTCAATTAATAATGTAAATGTCAGACCTTAATATTTTCAACATGACACCAAATAGAAGGTGGTTGTCGGCAAAATCTGCCAACGCCAAAACATGAGGTTGCTGCCTAGTTACTCTCTAGTTGAGGCTTCTTCAACCCCTAACCGAATAATACCTAGATCATTTGATGGGGCTTAATTAAATCCTAAATATTAATCCCATGTTCAAAAATGCTAATTGATTGTTTACTACAACAATAATAAGTACTTGTTAACTTTTAATAACGATTAAGCGAAAAAAAATTCCCCAAGTATTTTTTGAAACAATTAACCCTTTTTTTAATTTCTTTTTGGAGTAGCTATAGCTAGCCTTTCATATATCTTCACTGACAAGCCATTTATTTATGTACTAGTTTAGAGCTAGCAATTCATATGCATCATATATACTTGTGCATGTGAAAGGAAGCAATCCTTTGAGATGGAAACAACCATCCATGTTCCCCAAACAAAAACATCCACCCTTATATATCTCTCTTTTTTTCACATGTTCTCCTTAATCCTTATCTTTGAATTAGCTACATACACTATAGGATAAAAATCATTTATCCTCAATTAATCTTGTTTTATTTTTCTGCCTCATCAATCACTTTTTGACACATGAAAGATAAAATTTTTTAAAAAATTAAATAAGTTACCAAATATATATTACTTATCTTCCACGTGTCAATAGATGATTGGTTAGTCACAAATCACAGAATTTGAAGGCGTGTGATTTTCTATCCATCACGAAAATGGTTTGCTTAATTATATGTTTAGTTATGAATGAATTTCACACCAACTCTAGATAATGCAAGACATATTTTTATTGCAAAATCCTGAAAATATATAGTGGTATGTGAAAATGGTGTAGGAGTAAGCAAAGATGGGCAGATCCGGCACTTCTTTCACAGGCCATCTAAAGCGTACACAACCGGAACAAGGAAAAGAAGAAAGGTCCACACCGACGAAGAAGGGAGCGAAACGAGATGGCACAAAACCGGTAAAACAAGGCCTGTTTTCGCGGCGGTCAGCGGCGAGGTGAAGGGCTTCAAGAAGATACTTGTACTCTACACCAACTATGGGAGGCAAAAGAAGCCAGAGAAGACCAATTGGGTTATGCACCAATATCACCTTGGAAGCAATGAAGAAGAGAAAGATGGGGAATTAGTGGTATCAAAGGTATTCTACCAAACACAGCCTAGACAATGTGGTAATAATTCCATCATAAAGGATCCATATGATGAAAAATTGTTGGATAATAGAAGTGGCCATCATGATGATGATGACAACAATGTTGCTACAATGGCTAAAAATGTTGACTACTATAGTGCTCCTTACATAAATTATGACCATGCGCTGGGTCATCATCATCATAATGGGGAAAGCTCACCTCATCAACTTATTCCAAACATGGTTAATGTCCAAGGTGATGCCTCTTCTTATTTTCGATTTGCAATGGACGATGGGAACAAAGCAAGATCACTAGAGAGAAAGGAGCACTTGGGAAGTGCTTCTTTTGGCAACACAAATTCTTAATGTTCCGAGGAAGAAACATATATACATATATATATATATGTGTATATATATATATATATAGTTTTATTTTATTTACTGATTGTCACATTTATATTTATGATTCTCTTAAAGAATCTAACGTGTTAATCGACAAATTGAATAAAACAAAAGAAATATTTTACTTTTAAAGAGCACCTAAAATTTTTTTCTTGGATAGAGAAGTAGTGACAATTAATTACATGAATTTTGATTGTTTTTCTATAACTAAATGACATTATTTATTTTGTATGCATGGGATTAGAGTGAAAGAAATTCTAAGGTTGAACAAAATATAGGTTGGCTTCCATGTTGGAATATATGAAATTGTGCAGGACTGACCCATATATATATATATAGTTGACCATTGACTTAGTGTACAGGCAAATTCATATAATCTTTCATATATGAATTCCAGATTTTATATTACAGTAAGGGTTAATATTGTCCCATTTATTACTAAGTCAATATGCTATGTTTTACTATGAATTAAACTCTCTTTTCCTTTTTCGTTTTTCTTCAATATTCTGAAGGCTATCCATTGTTTTCCTTTAGTCATTTATAATGTAGAATCTTTCTTTTTCTGTTTCTTTTTCTCGTTTTTAATAAACCAACCTATAGATCAACGGGATTGGCCCAAGTGGTAAGTGGCTTAGTATCGCTTAATTAAGGTCCCTAGTTAGAGATCTTGTGTACACAGTTATCCCTGATGGGAGACTCACCCGCCATAGACAGGTGCGCGACTTAGGTTGACCCGGATTAGTCAAGGCAAAGCCTTGGATACTGGACAGTCAACCTAAAAAAAAAAAATAAACCAACCTATAGTATTTTCATGTTTTGATCTTGAAATAATGTAAAGGTCATAGAATCATTTCTACTTATTCAATTTATTAAGAGAGAGCTACTATATTCGCCATGATGCCCTAGTCTTTTGAGCTGTAATTTTATCTGTACGTACTCTTTTGTATCTGAAATTTTAACTTCTTGTTCTCTCAACTCTCCAACTAAAAGTATATCATTTGCAAAAAAAAAAATATATGCATAAGGAAATACAAAAGTTTGCCTTTATTTGAATATCTATTTAGAAGCTTAAATTGCATGAAGGCATTTAAATAGAACAAGTAATAAATTTTAACATTTTTAATTTTAAAATATTTATAACCTTTAAAAAATGTATAAAATCATGTATAAAGTAAATAAATTATATTATGTTTATCTTACTAATATATAATTAATAATTATATATGTATTATAAATTTTTAATTATATATCTAAATTATAGATAAATAAGCTAGGCTACATATAAACATTTTTAAAATCTAAATCTTGACCTATTTAACAAAATATGTCTTTTAAATTTGACAATTTTTTTTTTCAAAAATGCTTGTACACCTAATTTTTATACACTCATACATACATCATTAATAATGCACAAACTTTATTCTCATGAGTGCACAAACATTACAAACTTATAGATGATATTCTCAATTATACTTAATTAAGTGCACAAACATTACAAGCATTAAAATACAAATTTTATGTATATAAGTATAAAGTGTATGTATGGTGTATATTTTTTGGGATACTTGTAGCAGGACTCTTTTTTTTTATATAAAAAAAAGGCTAGGCTAAAATGTAAGCTGTAAATAAGCTACAAGTTCTTATGGATTACTTATAAGTTTATTTCCACCTTTAATCACACATAATCCTTATTAGATATTTAATCAATCAATGATGTACAGTGCATTACATTGCTTCCAAAATGTATTAGATTGCTTTTTTTCATGTGAAAAATATTATTTTTCAAGTCCTTCAATATTCTTGCCCATATATAGAACATAAAATACGCTAACATGTGTCAAAGATATTTTAAACTAAAACTGTGAACATTATTTTTCATTCTTTATAATGGCGATATGTTTAGAAAAAAATGAATAGATTTATATATACTATACTAACTAAATATTAAACTTAAAAATAACATTCGGAAGAGTAAAATGTGATAGTATATATGTATGATTTCAGTTTTGAAAAAAAATAGCGAACCTTAACCTCACATATGTTTCTAGCTAGGGAGATCAAAGTATCAATGGCGTACGCGAAACGAAAAGAAAATCTGAAAGTTAGGAATAATGAAATCAAAAATGCTCTCTGCACACCTAAATTGCATATACCCGTACATAAACCATTTAATTATATGTGATTAATGATTATTATACGTGTGATGTATAGTTTTTAAAATTATAAACAACGCGTCTCAATCTCGAACTCGTTCCCGTCATCGTTTTCCCTCACCGTCATCATCTTCATTCTCTCATCCTCATTTTGTTATCTTTATCCTCGTCATCATCTCATCCTCGTAATTCTCTCATCCTCCTCATTTTCATCTTCTTATCATGTGAAAGTTGATTAAAATAGAATTAAGATGATAAAAGGTTTGTTTTCTTTTAAAATGGATGAGATCTACCTTTAACAATGGTGATTTACTTGTTACAGATGCTTGAGTGGACAATTACTTGTGAAATATCATACCTGTGAACATAAGCGTGTAATGTTTGTGCATTATACCACATAAAGTTTGAGCACAGATGTCTATAAAGTTTGTGCATCAAAGAGTCTAATAAATTCTGGAATGTATGGTCCATGACTGGGTGTTCATGGGCCAGGTAGGGCCGTGTTGGCCTATACCCGAACCTGACCCTATATTTAGACCGGACCAATTTTGAGGACCCGAACTCGACCCTAAACCCGATAGGCCCGATCATCTTTGGGTCGAGTTAAAATCCGGGTTTAGACCGGGCCCAAACGGGCCAAAATAAATTCAAAAATAGCAACAGAAACAGTAGAAACAACAAAAACAGAAACAACAAAAATAGAAACTGCAGAAATAGAAACAACAGAAATTGCATAACAGGAACAGCAGAATTGCATAACAGAAATTCAGAATTGATATATTGCATAATTGCAGAAATTACAGCAGAATGGAGATAATTATGAAGGAAAATAAAATAAAAAAAGTATAATAATATGCTCTGGACTGCCGGGCCGGACCGGACCGGGTTTTTTTTTTTTTTAAATCGGGCCCGATTAAAATTGAGCCCGATCCGGCCGAATGTTTCGAGCCGATCCGGGTTGGCATGCCGGACCGGGTTATGAACACCCCTAGTCCATGTAAAGGTTTGTGAATATAAGCGTGTAATGTTTGTGCACTATATCACATAAAGTTTGTGCACAAATGCTTATAAAGTTTGTGCATCAAAGAGTTTAATAAATTCTGGAATGTATGGTCCATGTAAAGGTTTGTGAACATAAGCGTGTAATGTTTGTGCATTATATCATATAAAGTTTGTGCATCAAAGAGTCTAATAAATTCTGGAATGTATGGTCCATGTAAAGGTTTGTAAACATAAACGAGTAATGTTTGTGCATTCTACTACATGAAGTTTGTGCACAGATGCTTATAAAGTTTGTGCATCAAAGAGTTTAATGAATTATGGAATGTATGGTCCATGTAAAGGTTTTATGAACATAAGTGAATAATGTTTGTACATTCTACTACATAAAGTTTGTGCACAACTATTAAAGTTTATGCATCAAAGAGTCTAATGAATTATGGAATGTATGATCCATGTAAAGGTTTTGTGAACATAAGTTAGTAATGTTTGTGCATTCCATTACATAAAGTTTGTGCATAGATGCTTATAAAGTTTTTGCATCAAAGAGTCTAATAAATTTTGAAATGTGTGATTCATGTAAAGGTTTGTAAACATAAGCGATTAATGTTTGTGCATTTTACTACATAAAGTTTGTGCACAAATGCTTATAAAGTTTGTGCATCCAAGAGTCTAATGAATTATGGGATGTATGGTCCATGTAAAGGTTTGTGGCATTACCAAATAATGTTTGTGCACAGATGCTTATAAAGTTTATGCATGTGAATGAAAACTGAGAAACGCGAATCGCATTTGCACGCGCGTTTAAGTGCGGAGTGGGAATCCGTATATTTATAGTGCGTCCAAACGTAATTAATATGAGGTGTATGTATGGTGTATGATATTTGGTGTACGTGTAGCATCACTGTAATGAAATATTGGAACCGTATGCTTCAAGCCATTACCCATGTCTCGCCAGAATAAACAAATATATACAATATAGAAACAAAAAGGAAAGGAATAATCCCATACGAGAAGAGTAAAGTTGTCTTAATTTGAATGACTACCCCAACAAAGATATCAAAACGAATATCCTCAGCGCAGTAAATATGCATCGAAGACGTAAAATTGTTATATTGGATAAGGTATATACGTGTAAATTTGCAAGTTACACGGATCAGTTGTATACAACGTAGTACCCTTGACCTAACATGTGCTATTCAGTTAGTTTGTCGTCCAACTTGACTGAGTTGCGTGTAAAAAAGTCACAAACATGTCAGCAAAGTTGGTCATGCGTCAAACAAGTATACTTGACCAAGAAGCCATTGCAAAAGAATGCCAGTCATGCAATGTTAATAGCATTAACAGAAGTGATTTTTTAATTTTCTCATCAAAATTTATGATCATGCACTTAAGTTTCTAAACCGCTAGTTGAACTTTGAGTCAACTTCAACAAGTAAATATACTAAATTTTATTTGGCCAACTCGATGATCAGTGCTAGCAAACTAACGCAAACAAACCAAATATAATAAAAGCACACAGAAATCGAAAGTAAAATGACAAAACACTTCTAGTCCATGTCTGCTACCACGGCATACATGAAATTTATATGGACCTACAGCCATGGCATAATCTGCTACTGGGGGGCATTATGATTACATGTCCTAATAAGTCCTTTTCATAACTGCTATGACTTCTGAAGAATACATTTCTCGTACAGAGCAAGGATGGCTTTCTTATTGGGATTCTTCAACTCAAGCAGCTGATCACCGTAGTTGTGTTTTGTTAGCTCTTGCTTAAGCTTCGGGACTGTAAACTTTTTATAATCATCCTCATTTGTTTGCTGACTATGGTTGTCATCTTCTCCCTCAAAAATGGAAACACCGTCTTCCGGGGGCAAGTAATTATGGGGACCGAGTGTGCTCTTAGGCCTCTTAGAGCTCCTTACAACTCTAGGGCTCATATCCATGTCTTGAAAAGACTCTGCACCAATTTCATCATCTATCCTCAAACGCTTTCCATGAGAAGCAGTCTTTAGCTTACTGTCCAATACCGTTTCATTCAGTCGAAACTTGGTCAGCTCGTGATGGAGTGAATCAATCTTGGCTTGCGCAGACTGTAATTGGAGAGAGAGAGCCTCAGCCCTGTCATTTGCCTGAGCATGTGCTACACGTTCTGTTTCCAAAAGTTGTTCCAGAATCTTTGAGCTGTTTCGCCTCTGCGACCCATCTTTCTCCAAAAGTGCATCAATATCCTTTTCTCTCTGCTCCACCTTTTCCTCTAGTTTTGACACTCTTGTTAGTGCATTCTTCTCTGAATCCCTTAATCTCTGCAATTCATCTTCCAGATTATCTTTCTCCCTCTCCAAATTTTCAATTTTCCTATCAGCCCTCTCCATATGTGCCAGTCTCTCCATTGCAAGCCTCTGCATCTCGCTCTTCTCCTTCTGAGCCATGCCTGCTTCAGCCCGTGCTTTGTCAGCAACTTCAGTAGCCCTTGCAGCTTCCTTCTCAGCAGTTTTACACCGTTGCTGGAGCTCCTCAAATCTTTTTAAATCAGATTGGTACTTCTGCTCTAGATGGTTCTTCTCCTGCTGAAATACCATCACATCCCTCTCGTATGACTGGGCCTTGGCATTTTCAGTTTTCAACCTCTCAGCCAACTCTGAAATTTCAAGCTTCAGGGATGATATTTCTGCTTCATAACTCCTTATTTTTGACTCAGCAGCCTGCACGAATATCTAGGGTCAGACATGGCATTTAATCCCAAAAGATCTGTGAACATACTTTCAATATACATACAAAAATACAGAGTATCCAATTTGGCTTGAAATATTATAATAATAATTATTTGTTGTAAAAAAATTTCAATCATTGCAATTCAATTAAAATAACCACCATGGCACTTATAGCAATTGAGTTAAAGAATTTCCCAAAGCTCAACTGTAACCACAACCTCGCTCATTTTCTTTTCTCATGTGGGAGGAGGTCGGGAGACGGATGTATCACAAAATCAATTCATCATAAAAATGCATGACAGAAATCTTGTCTTGCTTGAAAAGGGTGCTGCATGGGACAAACACGTCATCTCCATGTTCATGTGAATTTGACATTCAAGTTGAAGTGGAAAGTAAAAGAGCCCATAAAGTTTTGTCCTTGAACTATCTAAGCCCCAATAATCTCACCTTCAATTCTAATCCCAATGTTGTTAAACACTGCTCAGCATGCTCAATTTTGGCCGTCTTCTCCTTTATTTCATATTCCTGCATAGTCAGCAAGGAGGAGACAAATAAGTCCATTTTGCATACCATTCATCATCACGTAACATTGTTGAGCTTAAACTAGAAAAACTAGTCATCTTTGATTCACAGTGATCATTATGTTATAGCAATGCTAGGTAACTAGCTTGCAAAAGTGATGTGCTAGGAGAGAGCTCACTTTTTCAGCCAAAGTTGCAGAAAATTCTTCTCTTAAGGCATCTTCCCTCAACTGTGTTTGCTTGTTTGTGCGCTCCTCCACAATTGCGGCCTTTTCTAGAGCAGCCTTTGCTTCCCTATAAGCATCGTTAAACTTCCGCTTCCACTCTTTAGCCTCCTCTTGAGCAGACAGAGATTGTTCCCTTGCCGCAGCCAACCTTGCTTCAGCTGCACTGCTCCAGGACTTGAGGGTTGCTATTTCAGAACTAGCTTGATCCTCCTCAGCTTCCTGCCTCAACAAAACATGTTCATATTTTCTTTTCCAATCCATGGATTCTTCCTTGGCAGATTTCAATGAATTTGATAGGCTAGAATATTTCTCATCCAGGGAGCGACGGTTAGCTTGTAGGTCAGTTATGCGATTCATATACTCATCAGCTAGCTTCTTCTTATCGTTGATGGCATCCTCATAACGCTTGGTATACTCAGCCTTTTCGCTTTCACTGGCTTCCAGCCGCTTGTTGAGTAGTGCCATCTTATCTTCAATCATTAGACATTTTAAAGTGAGAGAACTCTTATCTGACTCAACTTTATGTATTACCCTCTTGAACAGGTCAAGCACAGGGCCTTCAAAACTATTGTCAGAAACATGTCAGTTGTTACTTGTCAAATTAAAGAGGGGTGGAAAAAAACACTGAATAGCAATAACTATACAGACAAACCTTTGTTGTAAATAAACAGCAAGTTTTTGCCACTTCCCTGGTCCTTGAATTGATGTTTCATATTCACATAAAAGAGCATCAAGAACCTGCACCAAAGATACATCACCAAATCCAGTAGTGAATCCAATAAGGTCACATTACATATTGTGACAGGGAGGATTGTACACAATGTACAAGAGTTGTTTCTCGTTTTCCTCCTTTCAGAGTATCATATGCAGAAGATAGATTATCTTGAATTGCAAATCATCAGGGATGCAATATTACATTTATACTACAACCATTTAAAGGACAATTTTATAACATAAAATTAATGGACACATCATTCAGAGCTAAATAATTGTCTTTTTTTTAAAGAAAAACTAATAACCTGAAAATGAATGATCACATCAGTTAACTATATAATTCTTTATATAGTTTTTCTTCAGAACAGCAGAAGCAACAAGGAATTTAGCAATTAGGGTAAACATGAAAGAATTTGAACAGTCAATTCAATATGAAAGCTACAAGACAAGAATATTAAACCATAATAAACAGGTGGGTTCCAGTTGCTAACCATGCGAAGATGCAACTTGGAAAGCAAAATATTCTGTGAAAAGAAACTCCATAATAACGTTCAGATATTTCCCTTCATTTGTTGTTCATATTGGGGGAAAGGAAAGTGGTGCAAACGAGGCAACATAACCAGGTCACTGATAATCCATAATGTTATTATGCAATGGCACAACTACCAAAAACATATATGCGAACTTTAGTAGCTATTACATATTAGAAAGGGAGAAGTGAGGAAATCCAGTAATTACAAAGTCGGTCCATAAGTAAGTGCCCTAACTCGAGTAGAGTCAAATGCATAAACAAACAATTAGAGTCTCACATTTCTTAGAGATGTGACCTAGACAGCCTTTATAATAACTAGGAAACCCTCCCCGCTTAAGCTTACACTTTTGGGGGAGATAGTTCTCAAGATGGTATTAGAGTCAATCCTGAGATTGTTATTGGGCGACCTACAAATGTCCAGTCTTGCAAACTTCACTCTCCAAATGTTCATACACTCAATTCTAAAGACAAACTACATGTAAACTTGCTTTTATCTGCTATTATGCAGAAAAACCTTGTATTTCACTTTGTTTAACAAATGAAATAAGTTATGTAGCAGTGAAAACTGCATTATGACAAAAGTAGCTGCTTGTATAACCAAATTAGATTCTTTTTACAAGATTTCTCAATTGCTAAAGCTATTGGTTTGAGATCCTTATTGATACTTTCACCATAAATAATCAAGTTTCCAAACAAAGGAATATCTCATCTAGAAACCAGAAGAAAAGGATCCTCATTCATACATAGCAAGTTAATGATTCAGAGGCAAAAGGAAAGTGGGGAGGAAGGAAGTCGATGAAAATAAATTTAAGAGATTTGCTATCCAACCGTCCCACTAAACCATCGTGCATGGAGCCCATACATAGCTCAGTTATCTCCAATAATCTTCCTACGATATCATCAGTAACAAAACAAATAAAAAGTAAAAGATATTTGGTAACCTGGAATCAACAGCCAGAGAGATACCAACAGAATACTCAATATTTACAATTAGTCATAAAACATTTACCTTGGCAACATTATCTATCTTTGCATCAGTAGCATTACAAGCTGCCCGCAGCCTCTTTTCCATTGACTGTATGGCACTTGAGCATTGTAGTTCAGCCTCCATAAATGCATTCTTCTTATAGTCCTGTTCAAAGTGCCAATATATTAGTAGCATATTACTCACAACATTGGCTCACTCCCAGAACAGAAAAAGAAAAAAGAAAAAGACATGCATTAAAGTTAACTTGGTATTATAAGAACTATAGTCCAATAATGAGCCACAAACTGTACAACACACGAGATGTGTACAGGTAGCTTATTTGTCTATACTCTTCAGAGATTAAAACTTTTCTGGATTAGAGAAGCTAGTTTATTTTATCAACAAGACTAGAGATCATAGATCAACATATATAATGAGAGGCACGAATTTTTTTTCCGAAACAGAATACAAATATCCCTCTCATCTATACAATCTGGCATCTACAGAAGACAATCAAATTTTTCGCATTATAAGCGACGGCATACACACTTCACCATAATTAAAAACAATTCCATTGAATGTAATATGACATTAGAAACAGCTGCCAACACCCCACCCCCACCACCTCATCAAAAGAAAAAAATACAGACACAAGGGCCAACAAATAATTATATAAACTGACATTCTCTTAACTTCAACCACAAAAAGTTAAATCAGTTAATCCTACTTAAATAATTTTGAATATCCAATACCTCAAATGCCCTTTTGAGGAATTTCTGCAGCAGGCCTTCATATTTCTTCCTTGCTGAACCAACTCCTACAGCATCAGCATTAAAAGCAGCCAATGAAATTCGAACTGCTTCTTCATGTGTTTCCCTCAAGGCAATCTACAAGCGCAGTAATTAAAAAATGGAAATAGAAACATATAATAACATTTACTTAACGCAGATTACTCACTTCCTCAGGCGGCTTTGAACGGTCAAAAGAAGACATATAAACTTCAGTAGCAGAATCATATGCCCTGCGACACTCGGCTTCTTCTACACTCTGCAAGCCAACAACAACAAGAAACAAACAAAAACTCAAGATTAGCACTGAAATATTTTCTGTACAAAGAGCTATTTTTTTCTTTCCAATAATGACTACATATATACTTAGCGAAAAGTGCAAATGAAATCCTCAGGTATAACTTGAAGATCTTGAATAAGAGCAATCGTTCAAATTAAAAGGAAAGGCAAAGCACATTACAATACACAAGAATACAAAGATTGATTGTTGTGAAAATTTTCCTTAATTATAGTTTCAACTGCACCGCTAATGCCTCTGAAAATATATTATTTCATCACCACAAATGGGCAACCACTAAAACCTGTTTTACTTGCATCAAAGTATTCTTTATATCATAAGCCATATGTTAAACATATTCCATTCTCACAAAGTCATGATTAAAGATGTAATGTAATGCTAACCTGCCAAGAAGAAGAAATCGTGGGCACAGCACCATGGTTGAGAGCATCCAGATAAGATTGAGTGATCCCGACCAATACAGGTCCTGTCATCATAGTTGCCCCAACTTGTTTAGGTCTTGTTCTTTCAAAAACAAACTTGGTTAAAGCATCAAGGCCAGATCGAAATTCAGGTCGTAACTTTTCCAACTGCATATCAAAGATAAATTTTCAAGAAAAAAATGAAACAACAAAATGAATGGCTAAAAGATATTGTATCAGATAAGTCACCAACCGATATCTCGTCAAGACGCTGTAGATCATTTTCGTTGTTCAAAGGTCGCACAAGGGGGAAGCATTCTCTGTCTGGGAATAAAGCCCGAATGGAATCACGAATCTACTGATTAATGTCAGGAAATTAGAAACCAATATGCTATAAAAGCTTTGAGAAACGCATTTGATTTTAAACAGTAGTGCACTAGTTGCAATGACAGAAACAAAATAAGTTGCAGGAGCACACAGTCTTGAAACATTAGAAAGTAGACCCGGACATTGCTTGATTGACCTTTCAAATGAATACATCACTATCTAATTATTTCATTTCCAAGACTATTTCATCCATCTTGAAATGTAGCGAAAACCCAATATGACCCTTATTTGTAAGGACTTGGGTCTCAAATCAACCAAAGAAATTCCATTGTTTAGCTAAGGATCATGATCAGATGGAAAAACCACATCAATTATTAAAAAATAAAGCAAATATTTATGATATACTTGCATCATTGAAGAAACAAAATATGAAGTAGAAAGACACCTCATTTTTAGAAGCTATATCTCTTCCATTCCCTTGGACAGGCCTCAAAGCAAGTTCCAAATAGTCACGGGGTGTTATTTTTCTATTATCTTCTACTAAGTCTAAATAGAAGTCCTGCGAGCAAGAGGAAGCAAAAATAAGGCAAAGTTGCAAAGAACAGGACAAGACATTGAAAGTAGGCTATGATACCATCAAACTGCAAGATCATGACATAAAAGATTTTTAAGTTTCACAAAATATGTAATGGAAGACAGTAAAAAAAAGGTTGCTGAACACCATACTCTTAGAAGCCAAACAAAAATTGGGGAAAAGTGTCCCAGTTCAGATGCAGAGCTCTTTCCTCCAGATGCTCTAACACGAATGTGCTTTGTCATTTGAGTGACAAGAGAAAGACGATCAAGGGCAGCCTCATCTATACCACCCATCTAGACAAAAGAGAAGGTGGAATAAATTCATATGCTCAGTAATGAAGCCACAAATGGGTTATTAAATGTCAAAATTAAAGAAAACGTACAAGTAAACCACACTCAATTATGCCTAAATATAGGTTTCTTTAAGCTGTGCCAACCTGATTATAAATGAACATGCTAGACAGAAGGACAGCCAAAGAGAAGATCTGGGTGCTGTATGTTCCCTGTATTGTTAAAAAAATGCAGAGGAAGATTAAATAACAAAGATTAGAAATGGGCTACAGACCTGCATGTACACCCAAAAATAAATACTGAGAGTATTACGCCAACAATTAGTATCACAGTCTAGATTTCAAAGTGGTCAGAAAACCAAACACTTAAAACAAAAGAAAGTATATATGCCTCACTTAAAATTTTAAAAACACAGGCTAACCGTTTGATCATAAGCGTCAATTCCTTCACTATCCAATAGCAGGAGATTGTACTCTGTTCCATCAAGAGCAGTTCTCTTCAAAGGTGCACTCCACAACCAAAGCCCTTTAGTGCATGGTCGATGCGTTGATGCTACTTGAAATCCACTACTCCTTCCTAAAAGCTGAAATATAAAGATGCAAGCTGCAAACTTAGAATAATGATAAGAACGTCTTGTTTCTTTTTATTTTAAGTCATACCCAGGAAGGAAAACAAAAAGCAGAAGAAAAGACACATTTCCTACTGATAAAATCAAGAGTTTGAGGTCGAAACAATTTCATATAGCAAACTTTACTTGCCACCAAATGCTCAACGGAAATGAAGATAAAAATGTAAAAGCAAACAATTAGTGCCCATTTCATCAACAACAATTAAAATATGTTTTGAGCCATAACTCTTGTTCGGTTAAATGTCAAAGCCACAGTCTAAAATAATTCCCTCAAGTAAATAGTTAGATGACATTAAATAAAAAATTGCTCCAGAGTTTTTCTCTTCCACACCAACATAGCCTACAAAATACCTTCAGAATCTTATTCACCATAATTCAAAAAGACATCCAAAATACAACCACACTCACCAAACCAACTGTCGCACATGAATAGGCGAAAAATGCACGCTCTCAAATTCACAAAGCCAAATTCCCAGTGCCCCTAATCTATTAAGCGCCTAGGTAGTACGTAGTAATAAAGTGCTATTTGGGCATAAACACAAAGATAACCAACAATTGTCTCTCCAATTCACTATCCACAAGTTCAAACCCTAGACAAAAACCGCAATTAAACGTCCTTCCAATATCGCAACGAACAATGCCTACAATTCAAAAAAAAACCCTAAGCATTCAAAGTCACCAACCACCAAAGCAATTTCGCAATTCACCTGATTCAAGACGTAACTCTTGCCCTGGCGAGCCCGGCCGCAGACGGAGACGACGCCGATGGGGTCCTTGACGAGCTGGAGAGTGGCGACGGCTTCGGGGTCCATGCGGAACTTTCCCTTCTCGTCGCAGTACACGAGGCGAATAGGCCTCGCGGGGCCGGTCACCGGAGACGACGACGACGGCGTCGCCGGAGAGGTTGGTGAGGCATCGGCGGTGGTGTCCTTCGCTCCACGATTGAAGAACCGCTTCATGTTCTTCTACTTGGTGGTGGGAGCCCTATCTTTGCTGTTTGGTACTTTTTGATTTGATTTGTGTTTCAAACGCTTAGAAGAAGGAACGTTTAAAATTGGGGAGGGAAACTTGTGAAATGACCGTCCTGTACCTATAGGGTTCTGGTTGTTCGGGCGGTGTCCGGTCACTTAGCGAGGACTGTTTAGTTATTTCATGTTTACATTGTTTTATGCGTTGAGATTACGGTCACTGATCGGGATTCTAGCAAGACATGAATCAAGTATCAATATTTTAAATGAATGAAATTATCTTATTATACACTTCAATATATATTTTGCACCAATTAGTATGCACATTGCACAAAAAAAATTATCCCTTCCTATCCTAAGGTTATACGAGCATACCTATATGGTTTATTTTGTACTACTCCCGTCAATTATTGGTTACTACTAAATGTAGTGGTTGCCGTCATAATATGTTATCTATTACATGTATAAAATAGATTCACCTTGGTAACCAACATTTTGATGTCCAAATTTTTTATTTTAACATTATTCTTACATTTTTTATTAGTTACTTATAGATATATTCTCTATCAATAACTTTATCCATTGTTAGAGCTGAGATGATCAAAGCTCCAGAGGGAAGAAATTGAAGAATGAATGGAATGGAGAATTATATTCAGTTGCTGTACAATACACAGCAGAAAGGTTTATATACAGAAAACAGAAAAAACTGCCAGCACAGCTGTTATAACAGCTTGCATAACTAACTCTACTAACTTGATAAATAGCCTAACCAACTTAACTAATTACAAGGCTAATTAAAAGTGTTTAATTATCTCTTATATCCATAAAATAAAACTACTCATCTTCCAAAAAATAGTGAAAAAAATGATAATTGCTAAGTGGGTGGATAAAGGCATAGTGAGTGAATGTAATTTATTTTTACTAAAAATTTAAAAATTATTAAATATAATGAGGAGAGATCAAAAGGTGATTATTTTTTAAATCCTTTTAATTAATAGCATAAGCGTAACGAGAAATTATTTTTGTCCGTGTTACTGTTGGTCGTTATAGACAATTTTGTTGACTGAAGTATGAGGTGTTTTCTAAACTTAGTTTGATAATATTGTGACTTATTATGATGGGCCACACATTCAAACTCTCTAAACAGTGAAAAGATAATTCACTTATTTTCTATTCTCGATTGCTTTCTTCATGTTTTCTGTACTCCGACCAAGAGAAATGTTCAGTAAACAAAGGCAATCGAAATAGAGTGAGTTGATTTACCAACAAGGTAACGGATACGTATGTTGCCGGAAGCAAAGAATTCCATCCAAAAGCTTTTCTAGAAAATAGATCAAGGTAATTTTAATATAAATTCTGCTACATGTATACCCAATAATGATACACCATACATACACCTATATAATAATACAGTGGGTCCCCTCAACTAACCGTCTGCCCCACTCTCTCTCCCACTCTCAACCACGCGCCCGTGGACACACTCTCCATACAAAACCTTTCCGCTTCCAAAAATAAGGATTGCCAAAAACACGAAACTGTTCATCTTCCCCTCAGTCTCTTCACTCTTTTCGTTCTCTTTGATCTCGTTCTTCGTTCTTCGTTCGATCTCGTCGTCTCTCTTTGCTTTGCGCAAACCTCCTCCAAAGAAAGCAACAGACGAAGAAAGAAAGACCACAAAACTTAATTTTTTTTGCATGTAACCAATACGCATTTTTGTAAATACTTCCCATAAATATATGAAAATTAATTTCGTTTTGGTCACATAACCTGTAATGTTTCAGTTTTTGTTTTATGGATAAATTGTTGAAATGTTGAGAATGCGATCATCATTTCTTGGAAGCTGATAGTTTCATGTATTTTGTGTTTCAAACTATGTAACTTAATTTTTTGTCAATCTTTATTTTTAGCATTTTCAGAATGCAATAACTTGTCTCTAAGGCCTGTAGTTAGTATGTATGATAACTCTATCTTCTGAATTATTGGTTATGATTCAAAAATGTTTTATGTGCCATATTAATGCGACTGTTGATGACTTACAGATTTTGCTAGAGTTGCAAGCCTTGTGTTGAATATGATCTGTGACTTGTGGATAATGTTTGCACATACGTCCACTTAAAGTTTCTACTATATCAGATTTTGCATTTTTATGCATTTGTGACACAAATAATGATTATATCACACCATCTAATATTTAATTATTATAGTAAATAAAAATTCAATTTGTGTCAAAAAAATGTTTATAATGTTTTATGGATTATTTGTTGAAAGGTTGAGAATGTGCCAAAATGCACATCCTTATTCTGAAAAACAAATACATTTTTGTGTCTGTGGATAATGTTTGCACATACGCCCACTTAAAGTTTGTACTATATCAGATTTTGCATTTTTATGCATTTGTGACACACAAATAATGATTATATTACACCATCTAATATTTAATCATTATAGTAAATAAAAATTCAATTTGTGTCAAAAATGTTTATAATATTTTATGGATTATTTGTTGAAAGGTTGAGAATGTATCAAAATGCTCATCTTTCTTCTTAAAAACAAAGACATTTTTCTGTGTCTGTGGATAATGTTTGCACATACGCCACTTAATGTTTGCACATATGGCCACTTAAAGTTTGTACTATACTAGATTCTGCATTTTCATGCATTTGTGAAACACAAATAATGATTATATCACACAATCTAATATTTAATCATTATAGTAAATAAAAATTCAATTTGTGTCAAAAAATTATAGTGATTTATGGATTATTTGTTGAAATGTTGAGAATGTGCCAAAATGCACATCATCTCCCTCAACAAAAACATTTATGTGACCATGTGGATAATGTTTGCATATATGTCCACTTATTGTTTGCGTTTATGTCCATATAAAGTTTGTACATTTTATTTTATGTGTTATAAAACTTCAGAACACTGTAATTTTTCAACAACGTCACCAAATCAAAAACTCTCCATGGAATTCATCAAAAAATGATGAAAAATTGTCACCGATTCTTGTATTGTCATTTTCGATCAATAACCAAATGAGATTATGATTGTATACACTTTGATTGCGGAATTGCACTCGCGGCTTTAATTTCAATGGAGGATTATGGTTTCCATGGAGCTCACGTTTTGGTTCAGAGGTGGTTAGGAAGATTTTGAATTTCATGGAGCTAACGTTTTTGTTTCAGAGGTTGATATGGAAGATGTTGCCATATGGTTGAGAAACCATTACGTATCAAATTCTGTAGTAATTGGAGTGCGCGTGGAATTATGTATTTTCTAAATACGGAAAATCTATTATATTCCGTATTAATAAACAGTGAAACTGTATAAAACGGTGGTATATGTACGGGTGTATGGATATTGGGTGTACATGAAGCATTTTTGTTTAAATATTCACTCACTAATCACAACAAGTGAGTTCCTTATTTTTCTTTGATGTTGTTAATTATATATAGTTGGTGGGTAATTAATATATCTTAAGTGGACTTAGAAAAGGGGTTACACCGGTCAACGTTGCTTCTAACTTTTTTAATCAAGTGATAAAACTAGTAATCCCACTTTCGGTGAAGGAAGGAGCTAGAGTAGGTGCTAAGAACCGTCTTAAACGCTCTCACCCCTTCCACTTCGCATCTAATTCCAACGTTTTTCACAATTTATTGTAGTTCCTTAATAGTTTACTCGTTGTCTTAATTTTATAAGGAATTCAAATGATTCGATTATGTGAGGATATCTCGTAATTTGACTAAAAAGCCTCCTTAAATCAAATAACATATTTCTCCCACTTCATCATGTAGTTTCTATCAATTTTTTTTATAGAATTGTTTAATATGTAGAAATTCTCATATGTTGCTGCACAAATTTCCTCTTAATAAAATATTTTACAAGTGGTTTTTCTTAATTCTTCTTACAACAGCTATCGAGATAATTATCACCATAGTAGATATTGTGGATTTTCTACGCAATTGTGGGAGCTTGACTTCGACATGCTTTTCTCATGCATGCATATTTTTCTAACAACCGAATAGGATTTTCCAAGCATATTTAGAACATCGTTTTCCAAATGATTCATCAGATCGCATATAAACTTATCCTCGTCAATTATTCAAATATAAAATCGTTCTTTCTGGCCTTTTCAACATAGTTTACTTGATTTATCTTTGCCTAAAGAGATGCATGAAGAGAAATTTAAAACAAAACAAGTCAAAAGGAGGGAATTTTGTCATGCACCTTTAATTTCATAGATATAAATTTTAAAATAATAAATTTAGTTATAAAAAAATTTAACAAGGAATTCTTGGCTACACCAAGACTAAGAGAAGAATTGTGCCTTATTCACTTATTTATGGTGCTATTTGGATATTTCTCCACCATATTATTAAAGAAGAAGGCTGATTTTTTTGAATATTTTTAAGAAGACTTAAACTTAATAGGACAAATAGAGTAAAATAAAATTTTAGACGATGTACAACAAAAAATACCCATTACAACACCAACAAGGAGTAGGTCGAAGTCACCACCCAATTAAAAAGACTAATTTATCATACATAATTAAACTTGTCCTTTTAACTAGCATTTTTTGCATTAATCAAGCAAAAGTTTTTTTTAAGCGATAGTGTCTCTACTACTATGCTAACACCTCTTATTAATTTATTACCTTCAACTTTTGAGTCATTATTTCCAAATATTTATATTTTATGTAAACTATTTGTTATGGACTGGACCGTAAAGGCCCAGACCACAAAGGCCCACCTAAAGGACCCACGGGTCAACCCGACCCGACCACGTCACTCCCTAACAAGATAACATAATAGTCCGAGATACCCTCCCGAACAAGATAAGATGCCCCGAGTACCTTCCCCCCTCTGGAGATTACGCGGCCCGAGATATCCTCCCCCATCGCATAAACGGTCCGAGATATTCTCCCTCTGTGCAATGGGGGAGGATATCCACGGATTACTCTCAACACAGATAAAACGGTCCGAGATATTCTCCTCCCACCGCACTACGCGAAAGAATACTCCAAACCTGCAGGTATTTAATGAGTAGCACCCCAGGTACGAGAACCAACTCATTCTGGCTTACCCTATCTTGAGTCTTTATTGACTTGAGCGTCGGAGTCCTTGCAGGTACCCACGCAACGTTCAAGAATCCGAGACCAGCGATCCAACCTTGAAGCTCCAGGATCCATAGCGTGGACCGAGGTACATACATTGGAACACTATTATTATTTGTGACCAATTAACCTAACTCGATCTGGATTGATCATTATGGGAGTAGCACCACTTATTAGCAATTGATTTTTTGCACGAAGCATTTCAAAATTATAGGTAGATGCTTGTTACTATTTGATTAAAAAAACGCATCACCGAAGAACAGAAAGCCAAATATTTAAGCCACTATGAATTATCTAGCTGTTTGTGGAGTAGGAAGAAGTTTGTGTTTTATTTCATTAAATGCATAACACTTGGTAAAATTGTATTGCAAAATAAAGTCCTGCTGTAGTCATATTTTTCATTCAAAAATTATTATCACCGCACTTACCTTTAAGCTCATAAACATTTAGAAGACGAGTCTTTTTGTTTAGTGACACTAATTTAACACCTCAAAATAGAAAATATGGTGATATTTAAAATATTTGAAAGGCTTGACAATACCCATTTAAAAGATTAATGTGACTATACATGTATTTTGTTTTTATTTTATTTTATTTTTATTTTTTTTGAGAACTAAGATACAATTTTACTCTAAAAAGGATAGTTCTTCACTACCATAAGGATAAAGAAAAGTCTGAAGCGATTTCTCTTTAACTTGCAGCAACTAGCAACACAATAATTAGCGGGTATGTTAGACTTTGTCAGCAGAGCCTTAAGATGGAACTCACCAATCCCCAAAATTTGATTGAAATACATAATGTACAAAAATCCCTCTTTCTGGCTTTTCAACATAATTTCTCTAGCATTCAGGAAAAGAAATCCACAAAGAGGGGGGAAACTAACAAAATTGTGCTATAATCAATTCCTCTCTCAAGAAAGTTATTTTATATATAAAAAAGAAGCAACATGTGCAGATTAAAATTAGAGAAGGAAAGTAACAAGAAGCACACGAGCGATTCTAAGTCAAAGCCACAAGGCCCCAGCATCCTTTAGGATAGGAACCAATTCACCTGAGATATGTGTGGCCATCACTCTTTCCAACCCGCCAAATAACTTCCCGCCTACGAACACAGCCGGGAACTGGACCGTCCCTCCACCCCCGCTAGCTTGGTATGAAAGGTGGGCGGAGACGGCGGCCTCATGGTCCTCGTCCACCTCGTAGACGGGAGGGTTGACTCCCAGTCCTTGTAACAACCTCTTGACCACGTGGCACATGCAGCAGCCACGTCTCCCGATCACTATCACCGCGTTCTCGGTAACTAACTTCGCCACGCTGGATGGATCCACGCCGTTGGATGATCCCCCGCCTCCTCGTAATCCTCCGGCGAGGGGAAGGTCACGTGATCCGGCGTGAATCCATGTCCTATAAGGGATTGCTTGGTGCATGGTACTAACAGAGAGAGTGAGTGTGTGAGAGAAAGGGGGGGCGTTTGGAGTTTGATGGGGTGAGGGGAGGTCTATAGTGGAGCGTAGACGTGTAAATATAGGAAAGTGCGGATTGGGAGGGGAAGACTTTAACGTCAACGGCGGTTACGCGTAATGGTGCGTCACAGCTACTGTGGGTGACGTGGTATTGCGTCACGGCCTGGGTCAACAGATTCTATCTAGGAAGCTGCTACTACTGCATCATCGTCAATGGTTTTTAGTGAAGCTTTTCTCTATTCGTTCATAGACATTTGGAATTCACAATACGAAAGCAATTGGGCCCGCAACCAATTGCGTGATTTATACATTTTTGAAGGTAAAATATTTGTTTGTTTATTTGCATTATGCACTATCTCGGAAAATTCATTCATCCGGCAAGAATATAGAAATCATTTATACAAAGTGTGGTGATTTTGTCTGCCAAAAATAAAATATCATTTCGATGATATTTTCTTTATTTAATTGCTATATGCATTGTAGAGCAAAGGATTCTCAAAATAAAAAAAAATTATTTTAAAAGATAAAATGAAGGTCTTTTTTTATTAAACTATTTAAATAAGTAATGAGATTCATCTCTATTTTAATGATTTAATTATAAAAATACTCACTTTATTTTTTAAAATAAAATTTTTACTTTGAAGAACCTTTTTTCATGTAAGATTACACTTTCATCTAATAAAAAATTTTCACATTAATAAAAATAATTAATTTTTACCTATTATTTAATAAATCATGCATTTAAGATGATGTGAATGATAATATAAAAAAAACTTATTTATATTGTCAGTTTATAGTAATTTAACTCATTTTTTAAGAAAAAAAAAGTTATGAAAAAGCGTAACAACATTTACCAATTAAAAAACATAAATCAGATTTAACTTACTAACGAAAAATATATAACTCTACTTATCCAAAATCTATGGATTGATGTATAAACATTTTTTACATTAAAAACTTTTAAAATAATAAGAAAACTCATTTATTACATATTAATTTACAATAAACCTAAACATCTTATTTCTCGGCCCGTAAAAATAAAAATCAGAAGAAGATGTCAGAGAAAATTATCATTTCAATGATCTCATCATATATAATTACACGATAAATACCAAACGATTACATGATATATTACAATATAGATATCATAGATTGTTCAAAATTAAATATTAAAAAATAAATAAAACATTGATATGTGCATAGCGCCCACCGGCCACTGCCCGTGTACCTGAAGAAGTCAATGTCTTGTATCCTGTCCCACTACAAACCCCCGGACGGTGCAACAAAACGACACCGTAGTGATGACGCCGTCATCCATTGCCACGTGGTGACGATGCGAAAGGAGAATGAATGAATGAATGCTCGATTCATCGCCGTCCATCGTGTAATCAATGTTCCGTAGCTGTCGTTTTACGAAAACTGGCCCCCTGGGGTTGGGTTCAGCTCCGCTACACGGTTTCATTGAGTTTGTTTATTCCTTTAAATAACGATAAAAATAATGGGGTCACGCTGTTTGAAGATAAGATTAAACTGCCAATTCATTCATCAAGCCCACATTAAAATACACGTATGGATTGATTATTAGCACGTTATGGGGTTCAATCAATGGGTCATGTTATCTAAGCAGGCACATGTCATTCTTCATTGGACACACATATATCAACTTCATCCATTTTTTTAATCAATTCTGTTACATATACACCCATATTTCATATATTATACATACACTCATATTAGAATACACTGGGTCCCTAAAATAACTGCCTCATCCACTCTTTCTCCCACTCTCATCAACACGCGCGTGAACCAACGTTCCTTATCTTCACTCTCTTCCTCAAAAAATTTCACTGTTCGTTGCTCTCCGCTCTCTTCACCCTCTTGGTTTCCTTCGATCTCTTTATTCTCTGCGATCTCATGCTCAAGATCTGAGATTTATTAGAGAGATGAGTGATTGAAAATTTTGCTGCTTGTTATCATATTTTAAATAAGAAAGAAAGAAGTTAAAAAAAAAAACCAAAACATAATTGGCAAGAGGAAGGAAAAGAAAAATATATACATGACCTATGCTTGTTAATTTTAAAGTCAGAATTTATTTTTATTTGAGTAAAATCATGCACAGTGATGTAAACAAGTGATTAATGTTTGTGCATAAGGTCATATAATGTTTGAGCACGTGGTCAGATAATGTTTGTGCACCAAAATCTAATATCATATTTTGCAGAAATACTTAATTATACATTGAGTAATATGCATATATGTAAAGTTTATGCATTAGAATGTATAAAAGTGAGTGTACACATGTATGTGGACTAATTTTTATAAAGTTTGTCTATTAAAAATATATAAAAGATTGTGAATTTATTTATGTTTAAGTAAAATCACAGTGTTGTAAACAAGTGTTTAATGTTTGCACATACGCCCATTTAATGTTTGCACTTATGCTCATTTAAAGTTTGCACAATTCTACAATACATTAAATTCTGCATTTTTATGCATTTGTGACAGACACATAATGCTTATATTACACCATCTAATGTTTATTCATGACAATATGTAAAAAATTGTGTCAAAATATTTATAATATTTATGCATTAATTGTTGAAAGGTTGAAAACGTGTCAAAACACATCCTCTTCTTCAACAAAGACAAAACGTGACATGTGGATAATGTTTGCACACACGCCCATTTAATGTTTGCACTTATGCCCATTTAAAGTTTGCACAATTCTAAATACATCAAATTCTGCATTTTTATGCATTTGTGACAAACACATAATGCTTATATCACACCATCTAATGTTTATAATATTAATGCATTAATTGTTGAAATGTTGAGAATGTGCCAAAATGCATATCCTCTTCCTCAACAAAGACAAAACTTGTGACATGTGGATAATGTTTGCATATATGCCCATTTAATGTTTGCACTGATGCTCATTTAAAGTTTGCACATTCAATTTTCTGTCATATGTATGTTAGTGATAATGAGCATTAGAACGTATAAAACTTCAGTACATCAGAATTTCACAGAGACGTCAAAGAACAAAACTCTCAATAGAAATCAAAGAAAAAAAATCATGAAAACGATGATGATGATAAACATAATAGAAAATTGAATGACGATGATAATCAAAGAAAGGATGATGATAATGATAATCAAAGAATAGATAACGATGATAGGAGGATGAGAGGATGAGAGAATGATAGAGGATGAAGATGATGACGACGACAACCATAACAGAACAAGGATGAGAGGTTGAAGACAATGAGTGAAAACGATGACGAGAACGAATACGGGATTGAGGCGTGCATTGTGTATAATTATATGCTATAGGTATAATTATCATTAATTGCGTATAAAACCATATAAAAGAGTGGTGTATGTGCGAGTATATGATTTAGGGATGTACATGAAACATTTTTGTTTTTTAATATCCCACTTTTGGGCTCCTTCCGTTTTTTTATACAGATATTCATGTCTATTAGAGTTAGTTTGTAGGCAAATTTAAAAATAGAACATTTATAATTAAGAGATTTAAGGTTATTTTATATTTAAAGTTAAAAGATTAAATTTATAACATTTGGTTAAAAAATGATGAATCTCTTTCATTTAATCACATTCCTTAAATTAATTCCTTCCATTTTTAATAACAACTTTTTTAACTTTTTTTTTATATAAGATACATTGATTTAATAAAGTATTAAAAAAAATTAAATGAACTGCTAATGAAGATAAGAGAGAATATATGATTTAAATTTATTTGGATGAGAATGCGGTTGAGTCATATGAGTAATGGAAATTAAATTACACCAAAAATGTTATGAACATTTTAGTAGGTAATAAGTATCTTATAACTTTTTTTTCTATGGTAATACTGTAGGAACAGTAATCAATTCCTTTGCCAATTATAAACATTTAAGAGATAAACGCTGAGTATAAATTTTAAAGTTGTTTTATATTTAATATAAAGATCGAACTCTTTCACTTAATTAAGAAAGAAAATGACACTTATTGCTTGACTTCAACCTCGTAGTTATATATCTTATACTACAAAGCTCAAGAACACTCTTTTTTACTCGAGAAGCGTTGTTATATGTAGTACCTAAAATTACTTTCTTTGATTTATTTATCAAAATTTTTACAAAATAATTCTGAATATCTCCATTTTCCTTTGTGATGTTTGGTACGTGGACTAATAAAATTTGATTCTAATTTTCTATAGTTTTTTAATGACCTTCATGACGGTTTAGGTCACCATTATGATCAAGGAATATGATTTTAGTACCAGATCACTTCATTTTGAGCTAAGTTCCTAATAATTGAACCTCCAAGTGTATGGTTATGTATGCGTAACTTTTCACCAAGAAATTAAAAACTTTTGACAATTGGACTCACACAATTAATTAATGGTAGATAACGTATAGTAATGGATAAACCCCACTATTAATCCAATATACTCTACAGTTGATAAGTCCTTGCTAACTAATTTTATTAAATTTCTTGTTATGTAATCATTTTTATCTGTTTCTCTCTAAGTCTTCGGCCAGCAAAAGAATGGAAACAAATAGAATACGTCTATGCTTTCATCATCATTTTATTGTCGTTTTGTTATGTGTATTCCATTCAATCACTTCTGCTCTCATGTGACTTTTAATTAAACCATGCACTCACTCTATTTTCTTATTTTAGTTCTATAATAAAGAATCTACGGATTGGCAACACAATACGAATCGTTCCAAGTTTATTTTGTTCACAAATTTTGACTTTCCACATCGTTTTGGATATTTTGATAATAATCACTATAGCACCAACCAATCAATTGCACCCACGCATATTACATTCCACCTTTTTTATACGTCATTTAATTGAAGGTTAATGACGTATCTAATGATGAAAGTCTCCCATATATTTTACTATATCTCCTCAAAGCAAAGAAAAATTGATGTAACACGACAATCTATTTTTGAAAGGATCTAAAATATGCAAATAATGTTATAATTATTGCTATAATTAAGTATATATTTGTACATCTATACTACAATAAAGAATATTCTTTAATTTAACTAATCTCACAAATTTTCTTTTCTTTTTTTACCCTCCCAATTAATTTAAATTATAATTTTTTCATCAACTTTTTTACTCCAATTATTTTATATCACTCACTCCTAAAGAAAGAAAAAAAAAAGTCTTGGTGTACACTAACATTGGTGTGACCGTAAACCAACACAATAAATCACTCATATGAGATACGTATTTTACATCTCACAGCTCACCACTCTCACTCGTGTAGCCCACCACTCTCACTTGCATCTCACAACTCAACCTCGCCTTTCTCACTTGTACCACCTGCCAACAACTTCGTTTCTCCACCCTCTATCCCACGAGGCTCTTTTCTTGGTTGTTTCTTCGTCCTTGCTCGTCTCCATTCTGAGGCTCACCATCCTCTATCACCATGATTTTCTCTTCCCCTCATAGTTATCAAAATCGCTTTTTAACTCGTAAAATCGTACGATTTTACGAGTTTAGGTAGTAAAATCGAGTTAAATCGCATGTAAACTCGTTTCTGGGTAAAATCAGGTAAACTCGGGTAAAATCAGGTAAACTCGTATAAAATCGGATAAAATCGCGAGTTTACCACACAGGCAGCGTTTTTTTTTTTAGGGACAAAACAAGTTTGATATTGTTTTGCATATCTATGAGTTTTTAGATTTAGGTCATTTAAGTATTTTAGAGTTATCATTTACAGTTGCGCCTACAATCGTGCTCCATCATGCTCCGTCGTTGCTTGTGCTCCGTCGCTAATCCATCGTATGTATTTCGTCCTTTGCTCAGGGATCTTTCCCACCAGGGTGCGTGACCTCTGCATTGCTATTTGTGCTTTAGTGTTCTAGATTGACGACATCATCGTCACAAACTCGCTTCTTGTGATGTTTAGTAGTCAATACTATGTATTATGTTATATGTATTATGTATGAATTAAACTTAGAACTCATATATTTCATCTTTATTTGTGCTTTGTTATGGAGGTAAATGTATTTATGAATTTCAAGTTTTATTAAATATATTTTTGTAGCATAATAATTTTTAAAATATTTTTTTAATATTTTTTTAATAATAGGTGAACTCGTACGAGTTTATGATCCGAGTTTACGGAGACTCCACGAGTTTACTTAAACTCTCGAGTTTGATAACCATGCTTCCCCTCAATGAATGCTCGGGTGATTGTATTGGATTTGTAGAACTGCATATTGGTGAACAAACTCCATATACGTACTAAGAATGAACAAACCTCTGTACACTGTATGAACAAAGCCATATATTAAGAATGAATAAACTCTTGTATTATCTATGAACAAACCCATATATTAATAATGAACAAAGTCATCCATGCATATAGAGTAGTTTATGAATGAACAAACCCCCTGTATTATATATGAACAAACCCATATACTAAGAATGAACAAACCCCTATACACTGTATGAACAAAGTCATATACTAAGAATAAACAAACTCCTGTATTATCTATGAATTAATTCATATACTGAGAATGAACAAACTCATGTATACATTGTATGAACAAATCCATATAATGAGTATGAAAAAACTACACTGTATGAATTGAACAAAGACATATACTTAGAATGAACAAACTTGTGCATTCTCTATGAACAATCCCATATAAAGAATGAACAAACTCATGTATTTGAACTAACAACATTGTCATAAATGTATTTAAACTAGTATTATATATCAACAAAGTCAAGGATTGAACAGGAACAAACTAATAAGCTAGTCACAAATTCAAGGATCTCTGGGGATAAGGGTTGTCAGCGTCGTTGTCAAGTGTGTGTGAGCTGAGGGGTTTTCGTGAGGGAGGTGAGGGATTTTTGAGAGGGAGTTGAGGATTTTTTGCGAGTTGAGAGTTTCTGTGAGACGCATCGAGGTGAGAGTGGGGTGTGAGTCACGCGCGTTGGGGGTGAGACTGAGTAAATAGAAGGCGGTTTAATGATCCGTAGTTGACCACTATGTATTTAGTGGAATGGTGGTTGTACGTTAATAAAATTTGTGGTGTACATGTAGCACTACTAAAAAAAACTAACTCATCCCATATCTATAAACATGTAAAAAAAATATAATATATAAATACTAAATAAAAAACTATCTTCGCTCACTATCCATTACTCTATTTTCTTCCCATTTCGTTTATATTAAGGGCAACTAATATTATATAATATTATTTCTTCGGGTTACAATTTTTTCTCTTTTATTTTTCCTTTGAAAGAAAACACAGAGAGAGAGATTAAAGGTGTTACATAGTAACATAGAGGGCTTCAAGGTACATTATTCGAGTTTACACAAATAGTTCGTAATAAAAGGAAAACAAATATATTTTAAGTTCTATAACATTTTTTTTTCTTGCGGTTGATGCATGTCACAATTCTAGATGATGTATGATGTGTGTGAGAATTTTGACTTGGAACTCGGTAGAATTGTCAATAAACATGTTAATAACGTGAGAATTTCGGTATTGTCACTTTATGATGATTGTTTGCATGCTTTGAAGATTTACGTACGGACAGAATCTTGCGGAGATTGCTATTTTTTCTTTTTCTGATAAAATACTAGGTGCAAGGAACCTTGATAGTGTAAGATCCTTGTGGAAGAAGAACCCTCTTCCTCCTTAAGGATACAAGAAAATTTCTTCGGTATGCATGATGCATCATAAACATTAAGATTATTCTAAAATTTGGACTTTCTTTTATTTATAGAAGGGACTAACTTTAATTTCAACATGTTTTAGTTAATGTACAAATGACACCTAATATTTTATCCCTAATCACATAGCGTCACTTAATCCCACCTTTGCGAGATTGGTCATTTTACACAAGGTGACATTTCAATGTTAGATGTTAATAAGACCTGCTACTAATTTAGATACCTTAGCCAAAGTATCGCTTTATAACATGGTTTTAGCACGATTTTAGTTGAGGTTGTATTAATATTTAATAATTTCTCTCGTGAGCCACAAAAAAGTTGGGCGATCCCATTTAGTAGAGCCACCCAAAATTATTAGACAGACTCATCTCCATTAGAAATGCTCTAACTTTACTATTAATTGAAGCAGGTAATTGGAGTTCAGTTATGCTTTATAGTTCGAAGGAATTTTACTTTAACACCCTCGATAAACAATTAAGCGGTGGCTGTTTTATAATTTAATAAATAAAAACGAGAAAATAATAAATAAACTTAAAATGAATGTTATGGATTTGTCTAGCAAATAATCATTTCTGATTGGGATTAGATCTCTAAGGATCACGACCAAAAAGCCCACCAAAGGTTCTCAAAATTGTTTCTCTGTTTCGCATGAACCCAGCTTTTCTTGGTTCTGGGCTTCTTAATGTTCTTCACTCGCTCTCTCCTCATCTATAATATTAAGAGCCATAAGGTTAGCATCTAAGACGATCCAATAAAATGAAAAATTATGAATTCTGCATAATACAAAAATTGTTACCATTTATGAGTTCAAATGTCATTTTTACCCCTAGAATATAATTGGTGGCAATGACCAATGCGAGTTGGTTGAGATGGTAGGTGTCTCGATCCTTAATTAAGGATCTAGGGTTCAAGTATTGAAAATGAAAAAATAAAATAAACAAATTGTCGTTAGGAATAAAAGTATTATGAAGAGAAACTCCAGGCAAAAGCCACTTTTCTTACACCACTAGTAGAATAAAAGGCAGTCAGAAATGGCGGTAGAATCTCATACAAGGAAGTAAATTGATATAATATAAAATAATTAAAATTATCTTTTCCAATTAACTTAAACTTTTGAGATAAATAGTTCTTAATACGAAATAAAGCATAAGTTGTTAGCCGAGCTTCTTTGTTGTATCATGGGATCATCTCATCATAATTGTGTATACCATGTTTTTCCAGAGTTGTTTTATATATATTTTTGGATATCACCTTCTTCACATTTAATGGGCCTAAAGAACAACGGTGTTGCTACCAAAATGTGTTTATTAGATATTAGATATTCATGGTCACAACAACCGCTTGCGCAAAATTTTCATATTTTTATGAATCAAAACACACATCATCAACTTGTTCGGTTGTTCCTATACTTTTTTTGTAGTATTGATATATATTCTATCTTTCTAAACTCTTGTATTTTTCCCCTTTAACCTAAATGTAGGTTAAAAGACAAAAGTATGGCTATGTTTGTTTAGTGATTGGTCCCGACATGACAAAATTCGTGGGGTCCCAATACGCACTAGATCATGTGTACCCACTAGCCAGACAAAGTAGCTTGTCAGGATGAATGAAACTATTCAATTAGACTTTGCTTAACTCTGGGAGGAAAGTCACTTAAAAAATAAATAACTCTACAATCATTTTTGAGATTAATCTAAAGTTTGGTGATAGTGGTGTTCAGGAAAAGCAAATTAGTCCACGCTTATTAGTGTATAGGAGTGCGTTTGGAATTGAATAAACTTTTATAAGAAAAGTACTCTTTTATTTCAATTTTTTTTAGTAGAGCTTTATTTTGTATTTATAAAAATACATTTTTTAAAAATCACTTTTTAGAAGTTTAGTAGAAAAATTTGAATCGTATCTCAACATTGTTCTTTTAAATATATATATTTTCAAATCTACTTTTCTCGAGTTAATCCAAATACATCAAAAATAGAAATCAAGATAGATTGAACTTAATCGCAAAAAATTGATTCAAGGGAAAATAATTAGTCAAGCTATCGTAAGTAGTATTTTTGTAAAAATATATTATTTGTACACATTAAAAATAAATATTATAAAATAAAAAAATAAATATTACTAAACATAAAAAAATGAATAATATTAAACAGCATTACTAACAATATTTATTTATTTATTTTATAACAATATTAGACTCGTACATTTACATAATACATAAAAAATGTTTAATTACAATATTTATTTATCTATTGTATAATGTTTATTTATACATTTTATTTGTTTAACCGTTGGGTAGTTGTTTTCAACGTGTACAAGTAGCAAGAGTGAATTTCGTCTTAACTCAAAATTAGTCAAATTAAAATTGAGATGAAACTTTGTATATTTAGCCTAACTCAACCATGGATTTCTTTGAAGATTACTAAAAACCAACCACTTCAGTGATGAGGGTTTCACTGTGCTCATAGTCTTATGCATCCATCTTTATGTCAATAATATTTGTTGCTCAGGCCCTGTGATGTAACATCTTTTGCTGCATGGCCAGTGTCAGTTCATACAGAGAACTAAATGATTTCAAAATAATTGTTTTGTAACTTGTAATTCCATTTCCATGAACATTGTCAGTTAAGATTTAGATAGACGTCACATTAAGCTAGAGTGATCTCACCACTGCAGTAATATAAATATATAATGGTGACATCAAGTTTATAGCAGAATCAGCCTCGAAACTAGCATGGTTCTGCCAAAAATATTTTAGTTTATTTAGTTCAGCACATGACACAGAAGGTGGATAGTAATGCATAAGAATTCTCATATTAGTTTGACACAAGTACAGCATCTCCTATATGTCAGAGTGAGTGTGCATAGAAAGATTAATACAGAAAGCACTTTAAATTGGTCATAAGCCAATTTAAGATAAAATTATCAAACTTCAACAAATGTAAACAATACTTGTTTCTTTTTGTTCTTTCCCGAAATCCAAATTAATTATAGCAAGCACAAAACCAAGGCATCTATAGACACATTCTTCTGATACCTCAAGCCAGTGTCATACAGTGCTAAGAAGCACACATCATGATTCTCAGCTCAATACTGCAAAACACCCTACAAAGAACATGAATTAGTATCTTAAGTCAGTCAAAATCATGAGATTGTAGCTACAAACTGCAAAGAATCAAGATCTTACTTTGGTGCAGTGACTTCCAACAACTTTACTCGACATGTCTTGGAAAAGGACCAGAATTCAATCGGCGAGTGATTGTGGCGTTGTCAGCCTCTTTATTTGCAATGCGAGAGTCCTCGGTTAATGAGAAACCAAAGAGTCTGCAGCTACTTTTACATGAGGATGCCAACTCTTGACTAACTCTCGGCACTGGCGCTGAATCATGAGAACGCAAACCGCTCAGCTGATTGTGAGCATTAAACAACCCGAAAGAATTTATACCTTCCTTAGCTCTTCCGGAGAGAATAGGCTCATTAGATGGGAAAGATGCAGATGTTCCACCTTTCATTTCGGTTGCATATGAACCTCGGTAATGGACTTTACCCTCTATCTCTTGGGTGCGTTTGTTGTAATTGCCGTTTGAAAGCGGATTGACTGCTTGCTGGAACATTAACACGGATGAAGGAGACGAGACTTGCCCTGCCGACGGAACAGATGCATGCAGGTGTGAAGGATTGTCATGCATCTGAGCAGGCCATCCATTTCTGGAGCCAAGCAGATGATAACCATCAAAAAGTCCAAAGCGACCATTTCCACGAGCCTCGTCAATAGACAAGGCTCTTCCATATGGTTGGCTTGGAAGTATTTCTTGACCTTGCAAGACCTTCTGGAATCTGAAAGATTCGCCGAAGCCTATGCCATTGCAGGAAAAATCTGAACCCACTTGAGGAATTCTGATATTATTTCCTACAGCAGATGTCCCTGAACTGATTGAACTGGGATAGCACCGCCCTAACTCAGATAGCCTGGGACTCTGAGCATTAATACCATCAAAGGGAGTATTAACACCAAAAATTTCTTGACCTTGCAAGACCTTCCGGAACCTCAGTGATTCCCCAAAGTCTGTTGTTCCAATCCCTTCTGTAAGAAGCGACGACTAATCAATATAGATGCATGATGTAGTATTGCTCAAAATAAACAGAAGAAGGAAAGTCCAAACTTACTGGGGACTGGAAATTCTAGCTTCCCTGAAGCCAATCCGATCCTGGTCCTTTTCAAACTAGCCGCCATCAAGTTGTTGGAAGTGGAAGCAGGACCAGATGGCTCAATTTCCCATGGGGAAACCCTATTATGCCTACTGGCTTCATTGTCATCCCACCTTACCTGCACATATGATAAAGAACTTGCACCATCATCAACTATTATAATATAGTAATGACATCACATAACGATACATAATGATGGACATACACCGCAGCAACCACCATGAATAGATACAATCAATCCATTGAAAGTTTGATGCACACAAGTTTACACAGAAAACAAATTTCCATACGTAACTTGAGCATAAATTTCCAAATTAATCATTCAAACAATCTAATCAGAGGGATGAATGATGATAACCATCAACCAGTAATAAAGAAGAATGCCAAGTAGAGTCGGAATACTTGAAGAACTATTGTCTGGAAGGTAATAGAAGAGGAGTAAAACAACCAAAAGCCAATTAGCTATGGCTGAAACAAGTTCCACAAAGCTTGAGCCTGCTTAGATCTACAGTTTATACATTCAAATACTAACGAGGAACATGCTTTCATCCTCAAGTTCATAATTTGCATCATTAACATTCTTATCAGTCATGTCTTTGAATTCTACATACCGTAAAATATAGTGAGAGCCTAACAGGCTTCATGACAGAAGCAAAATAAAAAATGTTTACTTTAACAGCACATGGGTTAAATAAACCTAGGATACAGATTTTCCTACAATTTATTTTGTTAAGATATGTGATATCTAGTTTGCATGCTCAAGCCTCAAAGGCGATACATAGAAGTTCTTACATCCTTCAGAGTAGGTAAACCCAACTCATTGTTGGGAGAGTTCCTCATAAGGCATGAAGAATTCAAGCCTTTATACCCTACAATGCATATAGACAGCCATCTCCAAACACAATCTCATGCATGTAAACAATAACCATATTAAAAATGATAGAAACATCACAGGAACATACCAGTAGGCATCTCCATTTAGATCCTGGCCATCTTACAGGATCCACATCACTAATGCCAGCAATTAATCCAGTGAATCTGCTCAAGAGAAGTTCGACTAAGATCATTTATTGATGGTACATTTTTATATAGCAAGCACAGTCATGACAATTGACAAACCTCTGCTCTGCAGCATCTTCAGTTTCAAAACGCATCCTGAACCTCATTCCAACTGAATAAGAACAATCAAGGCTCCTTACGAATTTGTGGCGTGGTATGATGAATTCTGAAGAGCTGACCCTACAATGGAAAAGTTAAATAAGGCGACACTCACATACTATGGTCATCAAATGGAGAGGGAGAAATACACCAAAGCATGAAGTTTCGCTAGCCAGATATAAACTCTTAGCACAACTTAACTAATTTCTGTCAATAATATTTCTTTGCAAAGGTGTGTACGATACTAATTTAATTTGGTTTTTGCTTTGAATATACACGATAAAACATGATGACCAGGTAATGAAGTTTGTCAATCATTTGAAGGGAAACCTATAAAACTGGGTAACAATTACTGTGATTTTGACAAATAGGTAATGAGTGAGTGATGACTAATGGCTTATTTGGACATGAGGCATGAATAAAATGTAAACTCCAGTGTAACAATCAAAGTAAATGGCATTCATGTAGGAGAGCTTCCAATAATTTTGTTTTTTTAAAGCATTAAACAGAAAGGAATGGTAAAATAACCTTATGAAAACAAAGCATGCAGAGCAACTGTGTGTGTTATAAAGACTGTTAAAAGCATTCAATAACTTAATTCAATGACCTCAGTCAGAGCTTTGAGGCAGATTTGTTTTCTTCTATTAAACCAAATTTCTGGGCCAGCACCTTAACATTAAGAGCTGAGGAGAAATGAGAAATGTCCATTTGGTATAATAGGGAAACATCATTCTGAATCCCCATCTTGTACTAGCAAATAACACACTGCAATTGCACATATAAACAAAGAATATCCTTCACTAACACCTGAGGCAAGTACAAGTGAGTTAATAGAAAAATACCTCGGATTGTAGCAGACACTGAAGGCACATCTTGAAGACAAAGCATTAACAACTTCCATGAGAGTACCAGGATTCAGTTGCTGACCAGAGGGAGCTGCAAAGGTGCCACCACTCTTCAATTGAACTGCCCTACGAATCCCTAATCTCAGTTCCCCATCATTGCCTCTGATGTGAACATAAAATATTAGCCATAGTTTCAAGTATTGGTTTATATTTTATCGATTTTAGGTCATGATACCTAAGAAATAACACAGCATCTCCAGACACAAGCTTCTTCTTGTTCACAAATGCACTCCATCCAGTTGTGAGCAAATGTCTCCGTGGCTGCCCTGCTTGAGCAAAGGCAAGAAGATAAATCCCCCAAGCAGTCAAATGGTAAAGCAAAAGTATTTAAATACGCAACATACCCCTGTATATATGTCTAAACTTCCATTCCAGACCATGCAGATCCTTTGCCACAAGCTCTTGTGATGGTCTTTGTTGGCTGTAATCCTAAAGTAAAAGTCGAGTTTAGTTTCAAAATGCCACAACAGAAATATCGGAGCATACTTCTAGGAATTCGATATCATTGACAGAAGGAAATTTTGAGACCTGTTAAGTTCACCACATTAACAAAACATTTAAAAAACAGACTTGAGTGAAGCATATAAAAATAGGATATATATCAAAACACTCGAACAAGGTCACAAGAGAAAGGAATGCATCATAATTCATGATTACCAGAGGAGGAAAGCAATCCTCAGCTGCTCGACGTGGCACGGAGAATCCACCATGAGTGCTAGTATCAGAAGCAGTAAGAGTCTTGCAGAACATATGGGGTGTAGTTGACTTCACCAGAGCTTCACCATCCTCCTCCTCACCATCAGCATCGATTTCCCCTTGCCGCAAGTTTCGCTCCGCTTGCTACAACAATCAGTGACCAAGTTTAAACATAAATAAAACCTCATCTAATAAATGAACTCTACTTAATACCGATCTCCCCATATCTCTTTCACTCTTACATTAAGAAATTGTTTTGCAATTCTCTTTATTTTCTGAAAGGGTCATGTTGAAAGGGCTAGTAACATGGACATATATGCAGAGAAGTTATATAGCTATGCTACGTACATTTTGTCTTGCTTCCACACTCATCTCAATTAAGCAAAGTTAGTCAATTTCACTTGACCCCTAAGAAATAGGCACTTTGTACAATATCCAGAAGTTGAAATAACTTCCTTTCTCAATGCTTTCTACAAACCCAAACTGAACCAAAGTTGTTTGATATCATAATTCATAAACCTTACCTCACTTTCAGGAACCAACAAGAGCTGGCAAAACACTTCATCGCTTCCTTCCTCAGCCTGCCCAGTAAAAAAAGGGAAAAAGGAAAAAAGCACAAGCATTTCAGATAATATTCAAAACAAACCAAACTATAGTTTCCCTTTACACATGACTCTGATCCAAAAAAGAACCATAAACAAGGAAAAAGGGGCAAAGGATATTTTTCTCCACTAATCAAAATCAAAATCAAAATCACAATCACAATAAGGTACATACAAGATTTTTTAAACAGCGTTCACCCAAAATTGTTACACTTACAAAGGAACCCTTTAACCAAACATTAAAAAAAAAAATCTCAGATATGAAACCCCAGATAGAAAAGAAAAAAAATTCTAAATTTGAGAAAGAAAAAGGGACAAGGAAACACCACATACATGGAGCTTGACATCAAGAACACGACAGAAAACATGGGGTGGGATGTTATATGATGAAGCAGCAGTGACTGGAAAATCCTGAGCTTGCTCGAAGTGTCCCTGGGGCAAGTACACAACAACGCTCCCTTTCTTCGGCAGAGAGATCATGGGGCCCGCGCAAGCGTGCCATAGCTCCAAGCACACAGAAGGAGGAGGAGCTAAAGCCGAAGGTGAAGCTGAAGCAGTGCTTATGCCAGAGTGAGAGGGTGAAGAAGCAGAGCCAGTGGTGGAGCCAGAGGATGGAGTTTCATCTTCCTCTGTGGTGTTGAGATCAATCAACCCCATGGGAACACGGTGGTGATGCTTGCAATGTTGGGGAATCTAGCAAGAGGGTGTGAAGAAAAATAAGGACTTTGGAAGAAGATTTGAGAAAGGAGTGGTTTTTTCATCCCTCCTGCGGCAGCATTTTTTCAGAGGAGAGAGTGGTGGTGGTGTTGTTGAGAGCAACTTTGGCATTGCTAAAAGAGAGCCCCAATACTCCAAAAAGAAAGAGACCCTCTTTTCTTCTCTCTCTCTCTCTCTCTCTCCCACACTGAGCTATCACTCTCTGCTAAATCTCTTTTTTTCCCTGCGTTTCTTTTTTGGATGGGGTTGTTTTTCTTTTTTACTTTATTGTTTTGTTTTTGATGGAGGGGTGGAAATGTAGAGTGAGTGAATGAATAAGTGATTGGGTTTTTTCGGGGTAGCATCAAATCAAGCTTTCAATAGGATTTAAGTTTATTAAAATGGGATTTTAATTGTGGAGTCTTATTATAAAAATAGGATTTTCATCCCTCCTTCTTCACTCGCCCCCTTTTCCCTTTTCTTTTGTAATATAATAATTTTTATTTTCTAATTTTTGTTTAGAGGGGCTTTTTGCTCTCTCGTCTGCAGGGTGAAGCAGTAGCAGCAGCAGTGGGTGCAGCTGCTGCTGCAATGCTGAGACTGTTGGGTGTGATGTGTGGCAGAGAGAGAGAGAGAGAGAGAGAGGTTTTTGGAGAGAGAGAATAAGAAAGCTACAAGCACAAAAGACTATACTGTAGCAGGAGTCGTGCCTCACTTTAGGAAGTTATTTTATTTGATAGTTATATAGGCTAATATTAAATTATATAAAAAAAATTTAAAAAAAATGTCATGAGTATAATACAAATATAGATAATAAAAATTAATTTTTTTTTATAAAATATGAGTTTTATTATACTCAATTTTTTAAGATAAAATTTATGCCTTTATAAAAAAGTTAACTCTTATAATTTACATTTATAATTTATAGTATACACATAACATTTTTACAAAAAATTAACAGCTATTTTAAGAGTTTAGTTAATAATTGTACTTAGGACATTTATTAAAAAATTTAAAGTGATACATTTGGATATTTTCAATACTTTTATTACATAAATATTTTTTAATTTTATGTTTTTAATAAAATTTATCACTTTAAATTTCTTAATAAGTATTTTAAAACAAATGTATTTGTTAACAAAAACTCATATTTTAAAGACACTTATTCAAAAGTTAAAAACAAAAATGTTTTCATTAAAATTTAAGATTTAGAAGTTGTTAATGTATGAATGAATTAAAAACAGTTAAATTCATTTTTATTCTAAACTCTTTAATAAGTGACATGCATGTACTTATCACAAAATATAAAAAAGGAAGAGTATTTAAGAACTGAAGTCATGCTACACGTATACAAAAAAATATACATCATACATATCCCCTATATTTATATACATAAAATTTGTATTTTAATGCATGTAATGTTTGTGCATTTAATTAAGTATAATTGAGAATATCATCTATAAGCTTGTAATGTTTATGCACGCATGAGAATAAATTTTGTGCATTATTAATAATGTATGTATGAGTGTATAAAATTAGGTGTACATCTAGCATTTTTATTAATAACTGTACGGACTCCCTGTATTTCCGGGTAGATGTCTATTCTGTCCCCTTCTACTTCACCAAATCTCACACCTACCCCTATTTACCATAATATACACAGCAAACATCATGGTTTTTTATGATAAAATTTCAATTAGGTTATCCTAATTATTACTACCACTTAGATCTCAGTTTCCATATGGCTTTTTTTCTCCTTCTGTGGAGATTTTGTTATGTTGACCATGCCATTGATTTGTTCAATCTCTCTTATCCACTTTATCAGGCATTTTTATATTTTTAATAAATTTAAAAATTAATGTAGTTAAACACAATAATATTCAAATGCATTAATTTTTTAATATACTTAAAAAAATAAAAATGACAGATAAAATGAATTGAATAAAATATCATTTTAGTAATTTTATAAATTTTGTTTCACTAAACTTTTTTTATGGGGTTTTACTGATTTTGCATGACTATTTTATTTCGATGGGTGTTAAGCATGCACTTCATGCTTGTTTAATTGAGTTTAAGCCTCATAAATAAACATTGAAAAAAATAAGCCGTAATACTAGTATTGCACCATTATTTGCATTATGGTATGAGGGGTTTACCCTAAAAATTCACAAACTAGTTTGTAATGGGCAACATTCATATAAACTATAAATCATTGGATTTTTTTTTAAAATCAAAGTACTGCTAGCCTGAACCATATATAGATGGACCTTATTACCGCTCATATTTGGCAGGCTTTGGGTGGATTATTTAATGTTTGACAATTAATTAACCAAAGACAGGTGAAAGACAAATTGGGGGTTTGATAATAGAAAGTAGTATGATGTTTTTAAGCATTCATCTTTTTCTTTCGCTTTAGAAAAAAAAACGGCCAATTAATTTACTTTGCCCACCCTAGAGATTTGACTTTGATATTAGGGGTCATATCATCATTATTATTGGCTGTTTTTCTTAGACAAAAAGTAATGACAAATCCAGATCAACCCCTCAAGGCCTAACCAATTATGCAACCGGTGATATTTAATGAGGGAAAAAAAAAAAAGCTTCATGCATTGTAGCCTAGATAATTTAATTCTCTTGGCCATCCTTTGGAAAAATTTTGGATTTATTCGTTACTGCTTTAAATATGACATGTTCGTTTAATCATTGATGTCCATAATTACTTACCATAAAATTCCTTTATCTTTTACTAGGTTGCCTGTAAAGAACTCAAAAGTAAAAGGTGATATTAAAGATTCACTATTCAAAATATTACCGGTTTTAGGTTGTTAAGAATATTTCTTCTATATTGGAACTATTTATATATCAATTGTCTTTTAGCATCTTGTGATCTCCATAGCAAGAATTGACCACTTGACAAGATTAATATAGGTCAATGAAAAAAATGAATGCAGAACATTTTCTGAAATTCATAAACCAATTTGACCAAGTCATATCAGCATTTTTTCGACTGTTTGTGATACAAATAGTACTATTTATGCATTTAAAAAATATATTCTTTTTAAATTTAGGAGTTTTTTTAAATATATTCTTTTCACTTTTAGGTTAATAAAAACTATTAGATTCACACTTCAACGCAACATATGATTAGCCAGGAATGTCTCTGATCCAAGATATGTAGAAAAAGGGAGAAATTAATCAATGGACATGGGAAAAGGGTGATAACACATAATCGACATAACACCATCACACGTTGTTGTTAATGGAATCCACAAATAGCTGACCTTACATAATTAAAATATTATGACTTTTTGGCGAGACACTAATGTCACGTCGGTTTTCAACCCAGGAAGGATAAGATTACCACAACAAAACAAAGTATGTGTGTGTGTTTTTTACCAACAGTTATGATTATGGGAAGAATGAGTGCGGGCTTGGATTATTTTTTTGACTTTAAAATAGTTCATAATTTTAGCCCCCCCTCCCTTTTTTTTTTCTTTTTACTTTACAATTTGTAGAAGAAACGATTAACTTTTAAAGTAAAGAAAAATGCCATGATGCAATGCAAGCACTATGTATCAAACTAATTAAGGTTGAATTCACTAATTAGTTCTTAATTTTTTTATTGATATCTCGATTAAATTTTGAACATGTCAAACGTTACTTTTGTTAATTCTTACGTCTAAAATGTTTAAGAACTAAATTGAGTAACATTTGAAATGTTCAAAAATTAATTAAGAAAGTCTAGAGATTAATAAAAAACTTTTTTTAGAGACTAATATAGACATCAATAAAAAGTTTAGTGAACAATTTTAGAATCGAGTTCCATTAAAATTGTTTCAACTTTACTTTTTATTTCCATGCACTAGTTTTTATAATTCTTTTTATGTGAATGAAATGAAACATGAAATTCCTACTTTAATTTGGCATCTGTAAGTATTTTTATAGAGAATATTTTAAAGCGTGAGAAGAATGACTAAGCCACACTTATGATTGGAGGTTTCAAATCACTTATCGTATATGTGCGGTGTGTAATTATTTGTCTCATGGTTCACCCACAAGGCCACAAAAGACTAAAATAAACTTGGAATTTGATTCAACAATGGGGAACTCTAGGGTGTACTCATCTATTTAACAAACTAATTTATAACATATAATTATTCTCTTTATATTATAACAAATCGTATATAAATTATGTGTCATAATTAATTAGATTATGTGCATGTTTAAAAATTTGATGGAACTGATTTAAAATTAATTTTGATTGATTCAGATTTAATTTCTTAAGTAGTTCCGAAAAAATTGTCTAAGGTAGTCGCGCTGAAATGTTAAAACATTGTCTTTGTTAGCACGTATTTTTGAAATTTTAGGGGGTTAACAAGGGGTGATGTTTTGAAATTTTAGAGACATTTTCAAAGATTAAGTTAACCTTTTTTTTATTTTAGGGATCATTTAGGTCACCAAGACATTTTTCAGAGATTAACTTTGGTATCACTCCTTTCGGCCTATTTTGATTGTTATTTTAGCTTAAAAAAATTGGTCCAAATTATTTTTCATTATCACTTTCCAAAGCAAAATTTATTGTTAAGTTTACTATTATACCTAATGTAACATCTCGCTCTGTCCTTAGCAAAATCTAGCTAGCTAAATACTTAGAGATTTTCATGTTTGGTGAAACCATTGGAATTATGAACTCTTAGAATTAAAATTGTCTGCAGGAAAAATCCTGGTCATTTTCTCAAAATTCTACAGACACTAGAATGAATCCTTGATATCGTCAGAGCATAACCGCGAGTCTAAAGTATCCGTGAAAGGTACGGCTACAGACGAGAATTCATAAATATCTAAATGACCCTAGAATATTACATAGGAAAAATTGGGAGATCACAATGACGTGATCAGAATATTTTTAGAATGACCGTACACAGAGTACCGGGACCAGAAACAATAAAACCTGATCAAAATCGATCTGTCGGAGCCCGTTAATTCTTGGCCACAAAAGCGGCCAAGACACAGGGCCATACATGGCCAAGAGGGTGGCCACTTGGCCAAGTCAAAGTCCAACTTGGTGAGTCACCATATGACTCATGAAAAGGACATGTATAATAAGACAAAATAAGGGTATTTTGGGAATTTTTCCCCAAGGGAAAAATTGGAGAGGGGAATTTCGGCCCTAGGCCTATAAATACCCCCAAAATCTGAAAATTTAGGAAAAAATTAAGAAAACCTTAGACAAACTCTGTCTGTCTAAACATTCAGCTGTTATATTGTCCAAACTCTAGCGTAGAGACTTTCCCTTGTAAGACCTAATCCAAGATTTCTAAACCCTAACCTCACAAACTCTTCGAGCATCTTAGAGGACTCTCTTCTACATCTATTCTAAGGTTTAGAGATTGGGCATAACCAAGCTAGGTGAGATTCTGCACAAGCTAACGACAATTAGTGCATAAACGTGAGTAAACCGACATAATCACTGTCTATGTGATTTAAGATGTATGATGATGTTTGTACTATGTTTTATGCTCGATATATCTGTGGTTAGGATGCCTCTTATGTGACCTTGGTGTATATATATGTTGTTGATGATTGTCTGGATCTGTTGGTGCTGTCTGTGATTCTGTCAGAATTTAGGAACGCCTAAAACGGAAATAGGCATATGACATGATTTTGAAGGGAGTTGTATGCTGAGATTTTTACCATGAAAAACTAATGTTATTTTTGGGTTCTACACGAAAAATTGAGTAGGGATGTCAAGTTTCATGATTTTTGGAGTCCCTGATGAATTTCTCAGCAATCAGACAGAAAACGAGATTTTTACAAAAAAGGGCAAAACGGGAATTTCACGTCTTAGGACTGAAAAACTGGGTTATTTTTCAGAAAATATGGGTTTAGAACTATCAAAAACCTTAAGGACAAGTCTTGAGTCCATCGGGTTTTTGAAAACAAAAATTCCAAAGAAAACATGGCGTTTATGGGGGCGAAATGGTAATTTTGGGAAGAGGGGCAAAACTGAAATTTCGTGCAGTGGGGGTTCATAATCTAGATTATTAAACATGAAAAATGATCTTAGGGCTACCAAAAACCCTGGGGTAAGGTCTTAGACCTCTCCGGTTTATGGTTGCTAATCTCTGACAGAAACCAGACACTTGTTTCGCTAATTGTGCATTTACCTCTGTTTATGTTCATGAAGATGTTGAGCATGAAGATGTGTTCTCTACATGTGTTAAAAATGATGATAGATATTAGAGGAAACTCTCTTGAAATTGAGCTATGTGCATTCTATGTGTTGTTAGGTTATTATGAGCTAATACATATTAGATGTTTGTGATATATGATGAAGATGATGATATGAGCTATTGCGTTGTAATTGCCATGTGTATGAATGCTTGAGATGATGAATTGTGCCTATTGTATATGAACTGTGCCTGTGATGATGATGGTGATGATGATGAGAAAACCCCCTCTAACAGGGCCGAGGGTTCGACTTTTGGGGAAGGTCTAAGTCCCGGTCGAGTCGTAGGTCCGACCCCACCGCCATCCTTTTGATGGTCACCTCAGTCGTGGTTGGTGAGAATTACGGGGTCAAGACATTGCAGGTGAGACCGTTCAGGTGAGGCGCTACCTAGTTGCCACGATGCGGGCTGTAAAGTGTGGTTGTAACGGTGTGGCCGCAGCTACAAGGGACGAGGGCGGAATCGCTAATAAGGCGTGCCTTATATCGCTGGAGTAAAATGATTTTAGCAAAATGATGACGATTTTGGTACCATATTGTAGCTATGTGACTTGCATGACAATATATGAGCTAAGCACTAGACTAACAGACAGATGACGTAGATAATGAAAAATAGGTTCCCTGATCACCTAATAATCTAGATAAAGCTGCTCAGGCTTAGCCAGAAATAAAAATGAGTAGGACGTTAGCATAATTGTGACACTTATAGACCCCTGAGCGGCCTGGATCATAAATGAGAATAAGAAGTCCCCCATTAACCCATGGTTACCCACTGAGAGCGCTATGTTCTCATCCCACTCATTCATGACTCTAGGATTTGAGGAAGAGCAGGGAGGTGAGCAGCCTGAGGAGGAGCAGTTCCCCGAGGGAGGAGCTGAAGAGTAGGATTGTAATTAGTAGATTTTATGTGATCATTCTACTTTTGTGTTAAAAATATGTATGTAACAACTATGTTAATATTTGTGTATCTGACGGTGAATATATGATATGGACCAATGTTTGATACTATGTTTGATTGTTTACTATCTCTTTTATTATTAACTAAGCATATTAGGTTACTGTTCAAATTACATGTTCTACGAATACAAGGCTCTACTTTGTACCATGAGGTATATAAAATAAAGTTTAAAATTGGTCCATATTTTCTACGTAACTACTTTCAAACACTTACTTGAGACTAAGTACCATCCCAACCAAAGTGGATAACAACTTAGTGGGCGAGTTTGCGACTTGCACAGACTAGCTAGCTAGGATGTTTCACCTTTAATTTATTGAAATCTTAAAAATAGTAACTCTTCATTATTATCTTTATATTTCTCTTCATTATGAAATACTTCAACTAAATTAAATAAAAATACTTAAGTAAACTTACTCTTTAAATCACTTTTAATTATAACTTATTTAACACTCGTATATTTGACTAAAATGACACTTAAAATGAATCAAATGAGTAACTCAAAACATTTTTAGAATCCCATAATTGATTACAGAGTTTCTTAATTTAAATCCAATATGTATGAGTGTTATTAATGAGTGATCAGATTCAATTAAAGACACAACGAAACTAAAAGGAAGTATTGCTTCTATAGAGTCCGACAAATGTAACACTCATCACATATATTCTATGACAAAAATATTGTATGTACATCCAATTTTATACACTCATACATACACCATTAATAATGCACAAACTTTATTCTCATGAGCGCACAAACATTACAAACTTATAGATGATATTATCAATTATACTTAATTAAGTACACAAATATTATAGACATTAAAACACAAACTTTATGTATATAAATATAGAATACATGTATGGTATATATTTTTCATGACTCATTATATAATATATAATCGTTGTAAATACAAGGAAATAATGCTATCCTAGCTAAGTCCAAATAAATAAACTAACTTTTGCAACAGGAGAAAGGAGCAACGCAATTATTGTACATGGAATTCCGATTAACTTAAAATGTTGAGCTTTACTTTGGATGCGGTGCTTTTTCTCAATGGGAAAAAAGAGTTGCACTGCAAAAGGAAAAAAAGGTGATCAGTCACATGTACCTGTGAGTATTGTTTCACCTTTTTTCGTCCAAACATGATTCAATTTTCAATGTATATGAGCTTGGTCGACATCAATGGAAAGCATGTAAAGAAGACTAAGTAAGATTATAGGAGAAGAAAACATTGTAGTTATTTTTGTTTTCCTTTCCTAATTACGTGGCTGATGTGGAACTAATATCACAACATTGTTATGTTCTTTAACTCTTTGATATACAATCGTTATTGTGAAGTGTGAACTAGTCTTCTAAGCATAGTAGTATCTTGAGAGTGGCAATCTATTTATTTGTAACTAATTTTTATTTATTTTTCTAAACTATCCTTGACAATTAAAATATATAATAACTTCATGTTAAATTTAATTATCTTTCATAATTTCATTTTAATTTTAAAACCTGCTTAATATAACATTATTTTAATTTTTTAAATATTTTATTTTTTTGTAAAATCACAAAGTAAGAAAAGTATTTGTATAATTTATTTAATATTAAAAGTAAACTTGAATACTAAATTATTATTTAATTTTTTAATATGATAAAAATATAAATATTACAATTATTATATAATAAAATAATGACAAGATAACTGTGACAAACATATTAACAAATTGTAATATGTAATACATCTATGAAATATTTTACCATCATAATATTATATATACAATAAGAGTAAGTATTTAATTACATGCGTATTTAGTAATAGAATAAAAATAAAAATATTTTAAATGAAAAATTTTAAAATTTAAATTTAAGTATAATCACAATTGATAAGAAATAATTAAGATATTAAGTTATTAGTTTATTTGACAAATATTATAAAGATTTGGAATAGATCTTGTTACATGAAACAAATTAACGCATCATAATAATTTTTAAATATTGAAAAATAAAATAGCGTGACAATATTGCATCAACTGGCGTAAGAAATAGTAGGTAATGTGTACTTTAAAAAGCATATAATAATTTCTTCAATGCATGTATGGAGCAACTGATGTTACATAGGTATTAAGTCCGATGGTACTTAATTAAAAATAAAGTCTACGTAGTTTTTTTTTTTTAAGGAGTGAGACAATATTTCTTTTTTCTTGAGTTATTAGCTTTTGAAGTTAAGATATGTCTATTAATATAATATGTTCTTCATTCATTTTTTCATTCATTTTTTATTTAAAATTTTGTCTAACATTACTTTTGTCATTTAACTACATTAAAAAATATTAACTAACTATATTTTTATTATTTTTCATCTTTTCAATGACATCTAACATTAATTATTTAGAGTTAATTTAATTTATATATTTTATTTTTTTATTCCAGTATTTATTAAATAATCTCTTAATTTGTGTTTTGTCAAAAATATATAATAAGCAAAAGCATGAAGAGAATATGAGAACTTATCTTACGCTAATGAATGCCCCGCATATATATGATCCTGCTAATTTCATGCACCATATGCATGTGTAAACAACTTTGTCAAAGTAATTTTTTCTATTCCTTCACGAACTGCCAGATTAAATTTGTATTAAGTCGTTAAACTCGTTAGTATAAGATTCCGTCATATATGTGTCTCCTTCTGTATCCACACATAAAGTTATTGAATGTTTATGTGGCAAATAAATAACATTAAATACTTTGGTAAAAATCTCAGCAGCTGTGAACCACAAGAGGGAATGCATTCATGAAATTGAACCAAGCAGGCAAATTAGGAGCCGTGCTTGTACACTATGCTATTGGCAATTTCACCATCAATCATGGCAATGCCCTTTTACCCCTTTTCAGTGGAAAAGGAAAGGAAAAGGGCACATTTGTGAATTCACTCAGTTACTGTTTAGTCCCAACACTAGTAATAATTAATAATAAATTAATAAAGGGGTCAAGTCTTTATCAGAAAAATGATCAAATGCGAAGAACCCAAAACTCAGCCACAGCTAGAGGCAGAGCTAGGTCTAGGACCCTATGAGGCTATCACCAACTCCTCCTATGAAAAAAAATTAATTACCTGCTCCTATAAATTAAAGAATGTATTCTTTCCTATTATTTTTTAACGTAATTCTGTGATGTTCAATTTTTTAATTATTTTTTTTATATATATAACACATGAATTTCACTTTTTTTATTAATATTAAAATATTATATATGATAATGTTATATAAAAAATAACATAAATTTTTTTTACTGCTCATAAATTATAAAACATTCAAGAAGAATATTATGTTAAATTTATAGATATGAGAAACTCATTTTATTTATTATTAAATGAAATTTTAGAAAAACTCATTAAAACTTGATCAAATAAAAAATAGTTCAAATATAACACACCACTACATTTAATGTATTTTTTTTGTTAGGTTACCTACTCGGTATCTAAGGCTTTACCTTGACTAATCTGGGTCGACCCGGGTCGCGCACCTGGCTATGGCGGGTGAGTCTCCCAGCAGGGATAACTGCGTTCACAAGGTCTCAAACTCGGGACCTTGCTTAAGCGATACCAAGCCGCTTACCACTTGGACCAATATGAACAATATTAATCGCTAATTTTAATTTATAATTAAAAAAAATATAAGAATTAAAATTAATAGCGAATCATGATTTTAAAACTTGAATTAATCGTGCTCCATGATCACATAAATTCTTATATACTACATACTTTGTTGGCTTAGGCGGACAAAATGTGGGCACCCACCACTCAGTACTTAAGCGGCTAAACCGCTGTCCCTGTTGCTTTTATCCTAATGTGGAAATTCCCTCACTCCACCACGCTCCTTTTTCCCTTTGCGTACTTCTTTTGTTTTCCTTTTCGGTTCTGTGTTGTTTGTACAATTATATTGAAAAAGAAATTATAGATAAATAGATAAAATAAAATGATTGTTAAAGAGAGAGAAAAATAGGGAGGGGTTACCCTTTTATAGTACAAACTAATTTTATGTTTAATTATTTTAGATTATTATTTAATTATATTTTATTGTATATGAGATTTTTGAAAGTACTAATAAGTATGACTAACTATTTTTAGTGAATGGCAGTGCTTAATTTGAAGAAAAATTTATAGAAAAATATATCTTACTCAAAAATTCAAGGATTTGGGAATGTGCCATAAGTTACCGAGCCATGTTCCTCTATGCTTATTGCGGGTTGTGTGCGCTCCTTGATTTCACTGGTGCGACCCAACTCATCCTTAACACTCACAATTCAATTACGGTAATTCTTTACATGTTCTATAAAATAAATATTTTTTATATACTTTTTAAAAGATTTTTATATTTAAATATATTAAATTTTATCATTATTTTATAATTTAATATAACATATTAATGTGTCATATGATTTAATATAATAAATAAATATTTTTTAAATTCAAATGGTCCGTAAATCACTAAATTTTTTACAAATTAATTTTTTCAATGATTTAGCTAATAAAAAGTGTATCAAAATTATAAAAAACATAAAATGATGATAAAATTTAATGAATTTAATTTTAAAAATTATTAAAAAATAAAAAAATTTAGTTAAAAAGAATATTTATCCCATAAGTCACCTTAGAAATCACTTCAATTATTATATACGTAGAGTTATAGGCGGCATCGTGAATCCTTTACTTGTATACAACACAAACCGCACAAATGTTCTACGGATCACTCATGAGTTTGGAAGACAGTTTTTCAATGCCAACCACCCATAACTACAAATGTATGAAAAAGAAACTTTATAGTACTTCAAATTAATCTG